>OZ012681.1:127284303-127471803 GCA_963942445.1 Argyra leucocephala
TAGATTGATATGAGAAAATTTATGAGAATAGAACTGTCATCAATTAATTTTTCCGGGCTAGATATACCCTTGTGATAAGGTCTTTTAATAAATAAATTTATAAATACATTTTTTTTTTTTTTTTATTTCCCAATGAAACATTACAATCTGTCTCTGAAGGAGGCATTCAGTAGTTTGTATGATATTTTTATGCAGATTAATTGCACTGACTAGCGGATGAGATAACCCAGTGGTCAACCATCCATCATGCCAACATTATACTCCAGTGTAATTCTGGACCCCCATTTGATATTGTCTATTGGGTAGCTGTATGATGCTAGGACGCTTAAGGCGACTTACATCATTTGCCTTACATTATGGCCATAAATTATGACCAGTTATAAGCACTAATATCAAAGGTTTTCGATTTGGTAATTGTTAAAATATTACCTACTCTATTTGCGAAACAAGGGGTTTCTCCTAGTTTCAGAAACTCATTTTTTGTACTATTATATATTATCTAATATATCTATATCTAATTTAACAAATTTATAATATTATTTATTCGCTAAATAAGCCATGAAATTTTTAACAATCTGATTTGTATTCAATTTCTCTGTCATTTTGTTTTTTTGAAGTTGCTACTTTTTTTTATTTAAAATACTTTTTGAGACAGGTATTTCTTAGATGAACTATTATGAAGCATTATCCATAGATTTTACATATCTATCAGAGCTCTAACCAAACAGCTGTCCAAAAATATGAGCATGAACAGACCAAACAAAAATAATATTTTCAGTCATCACTCATCAGTTTGTTTGTGCTCAACTATTTTGTGTTCATACATAGTGTTCGTTTATTTGGTTTGTTTGATTTTGGCTTGTAAGCATTCAAACATGTTCGAACAGATTGATGAGTTCAAACATTTTTATATGAAAATATTATGTACATTATTGATAGAATACGAGTCAGTTCTTCCATGCATTTTTTTGTTTAAGTAAAATTTAGAATTTGATATTTTTTATTGAAAATGAATATAGAACAGTAATATTAAGAGAAAAATAATTGAGTTATATTAAATAGAAACAAAAGTAGAAGTGATATTTGGAAAATTTTCGATGAGGTTTCAGATCGGACAAAAATGAAATTGTATTGAATATTATTGTTGCTTACAAGCTTTCTAATGAAGTAATAAATTTTAATTCAATTCATCGTAATAAACCTAATTTTCCCTATTATTTGCATTTAACATTAATTACATAACATTTTGTACATTATTGAAATTTATTTTATTCGTAAATTATAGTACAAACTATTATGTATTAAATATTATTATATTTACTGACAATTCATATATACTGACATTAGAGACATATATGTATACTTATAAAATAGATATATATAATTTTATTGCTTACATTAATAATTTTAAATAGAAATAAATAAAACAGATCAAATAATAATTCATTTATCGCTCACAAGCATGTTTGAGCAGCTCAAACAGTTTGTATGCTCGCCAACTGTTTGTTTGCGCTTGTATTATTGCAAACAAAACAATCGTGAGCTGGTAGCGTTCCATTATGCTGTGTCAACTAACCATTTTTACACATTTTTGCACACAGCTACACTACATGTTGTTAATTGTGTAGAAACAATTATTGTTAGTAACGATCTAATTTTCGCTAGGTGCTGAAAAAAAATTTGTTGTGCTGAATAATTATTTAGTGTCATATTTATAATTTGAAATTTGATATTGACATTTAATGAAGTTTGATATTAACATTTAATGAAGTTTAATATTGACATTTAAATAAACCAAAATTTAAATTGAAATATTTTGTAACAAAAAAATAAATTAAAATATGATAAGAGTATTCATTTTGTTTTAAAAATAATTACGGTTGGAATCATAAATTTACAGGGGTATCAAACCAAACCTTATAGTTTGATAGATTAAGTATATATAAGTATTTGTAAATATAATTATAAGAAACAATATATAATGTTAATTTATAACAGGCACAATAAATGAAATGAAATGAATAAAAATAATTACATAAAAAAATAAATTAAATAAATAAAACAAGAAAAGAATTTTTTTGATAAATTATTTTTAATAAATTAATTTCCAAAACAAAAACAAATTAACATCAAAGTAGAATAAGCCAAACTATATAAATTTAAAAATGTTTTTAGGTTATGTTTTGCTCATTTGCTTTAATAATCTCCTTATTAATAGTTTACCCAGCTTCATGGAACGCTATTAATGTGTTCAAACAAAATATGTTCAAACTTGATTAAACAAGCTTAGTTGGAGCTCTATTTAATCCATACAAACCATTAACTACATACAAACCATTAATTACGTTTCGGATGACATTCAATTTGCTGGAAAATTTGCTATTTACAATACAAAGTAATTACAAAGCTTCACTTATACCAAAATATAATATTGATAAACTATGCTCTACAGCAGACTATACAACAATAAAAATAAATTCTAAAATGTCCCGGCACGATATTAATACATTATGGCAACTTTATTTAACAGTAAAATATTTTTATAAACAATATTTTTTGTGTATACCCGCTTAAATTTAATATTTACAGTAAGGAAAATCATAATATATAGGTGTTGGTTTATTTCATTGCTTTCTTTTAAAAACATTGATTAAGCATAATAAACATGTTTAGATATACATAAATAAATACATATATATAAAATAACAAAACAAAACGTTACTAATCAAAACAAAGGAAAATAACAAAACAAAAAAAAAAAAAGAAAATTTCAAATGAGAAAAATTCGTAAAGCATATCAAGTAAGTAAAGGATTTTATTAGAGTAAAATTTAATGCGGTTATATTATAATAGATTATTATGATGATCAAAAATTTTCCAGATGATTTTATATAATTTAATTTTTTTTTTTGTTTTTTATACCTATAAAGAATAAATAATAAAATCCTGAACACGATTTTAAGGAATTGCAAATTATTTCTATAAAATTAATTTCATGAAAAACTACAATTTTTTACATTATATATTCAAGCCATACTTATTATATACTAGTATATATTTAGAATTTACTTTAAAATATATATTTAATATAATCAAATTAATTTTATAAAAAATGGAAAATTTTCAAATTAATTGAATTAAAAAAACAAACAATATTGAAAAACAAAAAATTTGTAATGTTAAATTTTACTATGATAGAAAATTTTACGATATTATAAAATTTTAAATTTTTATTAAATTCAATTAAAATTTATATCTATAGTTTTTTTTCAATTTAGAAAATATTTAAGAAAATGTCATAATCAAAAATGAAAATTTTCTAAACTATTAAAATTATTATGCTGCAGGGATATTATATATAGTACTTTGCAGTCAGATTCAAATAATGTTAATAAATTTTTGTTGAGTAGTTGAAAAATCTGTCAAAATTCAATATAAAACTATCTATACCACTTTTACAGTTATAGCCCTAAGTCATGTACAAAATCCCATGATATTTTAAAAATATTTTTTATTGTTTTTTTTTTAAATAGCACAATCATAAAATGCAGATAACATTCGATTATTTTAAATTTTAAATATAAGTACAATTTATACGAGTTTCAAAGTTTTGGAAGAAATTCTAGTAGCTGACAGTTTTAAGACCTTCATGAAATTATGCAAGAGAAATTTTATGTATGTATATATGACAGACACAAACGTAGTAATCAGATTTCATATTAATATGACAAGTAAAATGGAATATAAAAATTTAAAAAAATGATTAAAGTGCTTGCCACCAGACTGCTCTGATGAACAATATATTGCATACTATGCATTTATTATGCCATTGTTCGTAATATAAATACATTCTATTACAATATTATATACACGTTTATATTACAATATTATTTACTAATATTATCCCTAGCAGCCAAATGTCAAAAAAGGTGTCAATATGTTAACAAATTTTGGTGAACTGTCGACAAAATTTTGTGACAATTTTTGTTGAAAGAAGGTCGGTAAGGTTGACCTTATTTGTCACAATTTAGTTGATAATTTGTCATAATTTTGCGTCTTTTTTTTGTCGTCAATTTGTGAATAATTTGTCATCCATTTGTCATTCATGCCATTTGTTAATAATTTTTTTATTTTTACAAATAGGACAGTTTTTTCAGTAATTTAGGGGTGGATTTTTATAATAAAAACAATTTATTTTTTATATATTACATATTTTATTCTATCTATAATATATTCTATAAAAATAATTAATAAACAAGTTCTATTTCAATTGTTTTTTAATTACCAAATTCATTAATATTTTTACATAAACTTTCTTGTGTTTTTCAAAATACAAATGTCAAAACAATACCGATTCTCAAAAGTGTTGAATAGACTGATGAATTGTAATACTATTACATATAAAAATTAATAAAAACTTACAAACCCTTTCAACTAATTGTCACATATTGTTGACCAAAAATTGTCATGCCAAATATTTGTCAACATTTTGTCGAAAAAATGTGAGTGGGCTTACAACCACAATTTTGTAACAAATTTTGTCGACAAATTGCCATCATAAATTTGACGACAAAATGTGCACACAATTTTCTGACAATATGTTGACAAAAACTTGTCATGACAATTTTTGGTTACTGGGGTTTGTTCGTAATATCAATACATACTATTACAATATATACACATTTATTTGCAATATTATTTATTAATATCATGATATTAGTTGACACACATGTAAGTAATGATATCATGATATTAGCAATATTACAATTAATATAGATATTACATGTCTGTCAGTAGTATTAACAAATTAGCCTTAAACTCTTCAAAGACAAAAATCATTAATTTTAAATCGCCCAAAATAAGCATAAATAAATAAAATATTAAAATTTTTTTAAAGCAAATTAATTAAATTAGATTTATAGGAGTATTTTAGATAACAGATTAAGTTGGCAAGCCCATATTAATACACTAGAGAAAAAACCAAGCTCGATAAATGGTTTATTTTAATTTTATTAAAATATAAAAACATATGGCCATTTGCAACTACAAATATATACGACTGCAATAATAATTTAGTTAGCATACTGAAAAAATGCCAAAACAAGTTATTAAAAAATATTTTAAACTTGCCTTTACTACAATAATACATATAAATTATTTAATTTACATTATCACTAAAAATTTAAAAAAAATCCGATTAATAAATTAAAATATACAAATTATATTTAAAAAATAATATTCTACCAATAAAGGGTATAAATTCAGTTTAAACAATTGTTTAATATATTAAATATTCTGCTAATATCACCACAATTGAAAAGCATGACCTTAGACTTAACACAAGATACAATTTTAGAATTAAACTAAGCCGGTCAGTAGAAACTGATCAAATAATTTCAATGTCGGGATCAAAGCTGTATAACACTCTGCCCATGAGGATAAAGAGCTTACGCAATATTAATAATTAATAAAAATATTAATAAGATATTAATAAAAAAAATAATACCTTTAAAAATGAATTTAAAGATATTATAATATTGCCTGGTTCATTGGAAATTATAGATAAAATTGGGTTATATAACTTTTATCTGTTTTTTGTAGGTAACCTTTGATTGTTTAACAATTTTTTGTTGATTAACTTATTACGTGAGCTTTTTCTATTCTATACTGAACTATTATATAGAAATTAAGAAATTGTGACATACAAAATACAAAATAATACTCTAATTTAATATTTTATTTTAACCTAATAATCGTTATGGACATTTTTATTCACGTAATTGCTAAGATGTGAATTAACCTATTTTGTTCCCTATTTTGATTAACAAATTTGAAATCATTCGACTTTGTTGCTTATGCTTAGTTATTAACAAAAACCAAATAATAATTACAATTAATTATGTTAATTAAATAAATAAAATAATTACTATTAAACATGTTAATTAAATAAATAAAATAACTACTATTAATAATGTTAATTAAACAAATATAATAATAATTATTATTAATATATTTGTTAAATTATATCGAATATTAGCCCACTCTTCAAAATTCGAACAAATTTGATAAAATAAATCGTACTCAATTCTATCATTTCCATTTTTCAATTCCATCATTTTTTACTTTACTTTTTTAATCATTATGAAATGTTTATTTTTAAATTAAATATGAATTTGCAATGAACTTTAGTTTTTAAGTAATATTTGTAAGGATTAATTTCCCAGTAGATAAATAAATAAATAAATAAATAAAAAAATAAATAAATTTCTACTTGGTACTACACAATTTTTTTTTATTGATTTATCTTAGACAACATGGATATTGTACATAACAATATGTATATAATTAAATTTAGATTAGATTTAGATTGAAATTATTTGTATTTAATTTATATTAGTACTTAAATAAGTAAACATAAGATTTGTAATAGAGAGGTACCAGATCTTACCCGGAAAATGGTCATACATTTTGGTTGTACATATAAAATGCAGTTGAAATATAGGAATTAAATTTAATTAATCATAGACAACAACCGCATATTTGATAATTTATTTAAAAAAAAAAAACAAATTGAATTGAAATTTAATTGTGGCAAAATTTACATAAATAAAAGAGTTGCGGCAATTTGATAAATTAATAAAAATTTTGCTATGTTAAAATGTACATGCGTATACTTATGCATTTGCTGAAATTTTGCATTAAAATTTCTAATTAATAATAATTTCTAAATTGATAATATTTAAAAAAATTTATAAATAAAATATTTATTTTCCCTACGTCTCCTCTTAGTCAATTCCATCATTTCCATTATTATTCTTAGTACTATACAATTTTTTTTTTATTGATTTATCTTAGACAATATGGATATTGTACATAATAGGTATAGAGTGGCAGAGCATCCTACCCGGAAAAAAGTCATACATTTTGGTTGTACATATAAAATAATAGAATTAAATTTAATTAATTATAGACAACAACCGCATATTTGATAATTTATTACAAAAAAAAAAAAAACAAATTGAATTTTAATTTAAATCTGGTGAAATTTAATTTCTGTACATTGGTGAGTTGCGGCAATTTGATAATAATTAAAAAATTTTCTATGTTAGAATGTATATGAATATAAGGACTGAAATTTTGAATTAAAATTTCTAATTGATAATATTTGCTAAATGGAAAATATTTAAAAAAATTTATAAATAAAATAGTTATTTTCCCCACGTCTCCTTTTAAAGATCTAGATATTATTTAAAAGAATAATAATGAAAATCGGCTGTAAAATCGTTCAGATATTTTTTCTGTACCTATTTTTTTTCAATTTACAGATTAAACATAATAACTATGATATAATAATACTGAAAAACAAATTTAATTTTTAAAGCATAAGCTAAAAATATAAATATACACACACACAATAACTAATATTTTTGTTTTATTAATTTGATATAAAAATTTGCAGTCATGTTGTAAAATAAAAAATAAAACAATATATTTAAAGGGTTACAACTTAATAATCACGTTGACGATTAAAACGTCAAACGTCAATAAAATTAATATAAAATATTCCAATAAAATTTTATTAACTTTCTTTTATTTTTTTTGCTTTATTTTGTTTTAAATAATACATTTTGTTTTATAATTAATGTATATCAAATACGTAATAGATAATTAAATAATGTAGTTTTATTGAACTTTTTTTTTTTTTTTTGGTAACTTTTATTTTTATTTTCTTGTTTCAGATTGTATACAATTATTAGAAAAAAAGTTTTATAAAACTAATATTATTTCTTAATTTACTTAGAACTAAGACCTTAACAGTTATTTAATTTGTTTAGTTTTTTCTAAAATATTATTTACACACTATTAATATACCTATTATTATTTTTAATATCAAAAGTATTTATTATAATTTTTTATTATTTTGGAAAATTTTGATAAAAACCAAAAAATATTGTAGACTTTTTTTTTATTAAATAAAACTTATACGAACTTAAAACTAAACTAAAACTATACCTAAAACCCTAACTAACTTAATCTAAACCTATTCTATTGATATATTAAACTATTTTATTCACGATATTCATGAACTATTCAACCACCAATAATTTCATCATATAAATGTGTCATATTTTAGTAGATTGGTCATCTCGATCGACTTCTTTTGTAGCAAACTCTGGTGTACCCCAAGGTAGTCACTTGGGACCTCTTCTATTTATTATTTCGGTAAATGATGTAGCCTCTATGATTAAGAACAGTGAATTACAAATATACGCAGACGATATGAAAATTTTTAAAAAATAAATTCTGTTGGTGACTCTGCCCTACTTCAAAAAGACCTAGATAACTTCTTCCATTGGACCACTAACAACAATTTATTGTTAAATATTAAGAAATGCGCTTTAATGTGCTTTACACGTCGCTCTCAACCAATTTCTTATAGTTATTCTTTTAATGAACAATTTCTATCAAAAGTTAACTTTTTTAAAGATCTCGGAGTGTATTTTGATGATAAGTTAACATTTAAATTACATTTTAACCATATAATAAATAAATCCAATTCCTTACTTGGCTTTATTAAACGTTGGTCTAAAGAATTTCGCGATCCGTACATTATTAAAACCCTTTATATTACATTGCTTCGGCCTAACTTGGAATATGCTAGCCAAGTATGGTCCCCATACTATGATGTTCATATTCAGAGAATCGAAGCAATTCAAAGAAGATTCTTGAGGTTTGCCTTGCGTAATCTTCCTTGGGAAGACCCAATTCGTCTACCACCTTATGAACATCGACTCAATTTAATTCATCTTGATACCTTGCAAAAAAGGAGAGACATTGCTGATATAATCTTCATTGTTCAAACTGTCAAAGGTAATATATTATCTCCTTATATTTCTAATAAAATCAATATTAACACAAGTTCTCGACTTCGATCCGTAAACCTTTTCACTGTGTTTCATCATAGGACAAACTATGCAAGATATGAACCTATTAATAGAATGTTAATATTGGGAAATAAATATATGACATTAATTGATCTCTCTGTTTCAAAGACCGATTTAAAAAAACAACTCGATCAACGATTGAAATAACTTACATTTCCTCTCACACCATCTGAACACCTATACACATCTTTTAGTTCTTAAGATTTTATGTTAATGAATTTAAATGTATTTATTTTTAAATTTTTAAATGATTTATAATATTTTGTTTAACTTTATATTTAAGTAAATATTTTTGTAACTGCTTGATTTAAGCTTGAAATAAATAAATAAATATTCTGAGGGTTATATTTTATACACTTACATGTAGCCCTTCTATTATAGTGATATAATAGAGGGACATGCTTGTGATTTTGAATATACCCTTTAGAGTCAAGATAAATAAAATGTTCGGGCGCAATGAACCCTGTTTTTAACGTATTTTTAATGTAATCTTCATTATGGTAATATATATTGGATATTAAACCATTTTCTAATGTGTTAAGAGATCTCTCAAAGTGATTGCGAATAGTTTTTATTAAAAAATTATCGAATCTTATAATATTTGCTTTTCGGTACAAGCATTTATTGGAATAAAAATGCTTATAGTCCGTTTCTGGTTTTCTATGTAGATTTACGCAGGCTCTTATGCATTTCCTTTCAAATTTCCTGATTTTTTCCATTTGGCTTGCACTAATATTGAACCAAATTGGTCCAGCATATGACATAGTTGGCCTAATAAGGCCCTGATAAGCTAAGATTTTTACTCTACTATTTATGGTTTTATTGTAAAATAATTTTTTACAAGCCATGAAAGATTTTGTACCTTTTTCCACTGCTTTGTCTACGTGGAAAATAAAATTTAGATTTTGATGAAGGTATACGCCTAAGTATTTAACTATTTTTCTTTTATTGATATTTATATTATTTGGAGCGTTAATTTTCAAATTCTTTCCAGTGTCTTTTAATATTATTATTAACTTTGTCCACTGTGTTGCGGAATAATATCGTTTCACATTTGTGTATGTTCATTTTAAATTTATTGAACATAGCTTAGTCTTAAGCTGTCTGATCTTATTGTTTTTTTTTTGTATATAATTCAATTTATTTTAAATAAGCTAACGAAATTATATAAAATTAATATAAAATATTAATATAAAAATAAAAAATATATAAAAACGAAAAAAAAAAAAATAAATTATAGATAGACAACTGTTGGTTTGAATAATCACTAATATTGTATGACTAAGTCTTCTATAACAGCATTAATTTAATCTTTTTTTCAAATTAATAAAAAATAATGGATTATTTTTAAATTTTTTAAAATTAACTAAAAAATCATATTCTAAAAAAATGTTTGTGAAATGATGAAAATTATAATTTTAAATACAGAAGATGTCGAAAATGAGATTGGAATGATTATTGATTCATAGTAAAAAATTTCAATTAATATATTGATCAACTATAAATAAATAATTAAGCAGGGTTTATCTGCAACGAATTAGGCAGTGAATCAGAAACAAATTAAATCATACATCATTACGATGATCCAATCAATCATCTAGACAGTAATACACACTCTTGCTTCACTATAAGTCTTATAATATTTATTAGGTAGAGTTACTTAACGAATACATTTTTAAAAACTGAACTTAAAGCTTTTATAATATAATTTCGATACCTACATTTCGTCGTCCGTATATTTGCCTTATTTTTATTTTAATTACAATTCAATTACTTGCCCTATACGCCAAAACAATTTTCCGATTAAAAGTGAGGTTTGGAGTTAAAAATAAAATATTAACGAAACTAGTCGAGAGTACATTTTTTTTTTGTATAATATTTATATCTGTAAGATGATTTTTTGGCACTTATGTTTATATCTGAGAGATGAAAAATTTGAGTCAGAAATCTATAAATGGTATAATTAAGTCAAAATAATTATCCGGACCATGATTTGTAATTCTTGTTTTTTAAATAGAGGCTTCAACGATTGTTAAATTAATTGATTGAACAAAGCTATATCCAGCCTCTTTACTGTATTGTAATTAGTTTTAGACATAATACATAACATTTTTGCTCCAATTTTCTTTTTGTTCAACTAAAAGTATTTTATAATCCATAACTAAGCAGGCAATGTAATAATATGTAAATAAAAATGTAAATTATAATTGATAAGATAATGTAATCTAAGCTCTAAATTAATATAAATCGATAATGCCAGTATATGTTAACTATATTTTGGAATGAATAAACAAAAAATTAAATTAAAAATTAAATAATACATAACATTTAATTTTTAACTTGTTATGTACTGTTATTAAATTAATAATTGTAATTAATAACATTACAAATAATTTTTGGATGTTAATGAATCTCTTCCATATCAACAAATCTGTTAAAAAGTGAATTTATAATTTTCATATCACTTGAATAGCGTTTATGTACCTCATCCTTTCATTCTTTAAGATATTCACAGATAGTTAAGAAAATCTATAAAATAATATTAATACATAATATACTATTAGAAATAGATTATAATATACAATAATATTTACTGGTAGTTAATTTGAAAGGCTGTGACATCGATGTTCTTGTAATATATTTTTAAAGGATCTCATAACTATACACTATAGTTATGAGTAAACATCTAACCATACTTTTTGCAATATAAAAATTATTGTTAAAATTCAATATAGCTAAATATACATACACAAACATATTGTATACAGTAATTAATTGTTGTTGCTATCATTTTACAAAAATAAATTTTATTAATAATTTAATTTCGTATATTTTCAAATTTTGTAATAAAATACATCTAAAAATAAAAAAAAACAAAAACAAAAAAAGTCCTTTTATATTTTTAAGTGATTTTTACTTTTCTTCTTCTGTTAATATAATTTTTTTTTTATTAGAAGATCCTTAAAATATCCTTAAAATTATGTTTTCACAAAATTTTGTTTTTTCTATTTACATTTTACATTTTTTTTTTTTTGTTTTTTTTTAATTTTTGTCATATAACCAGACTTGTAAATCAAGCCCAAATACATTAAAAATAAATAGAAATACGAGAATATTTGAATCTTATAAATTTAAGAAAAACAAAAATTAAATAAAATAAAAATAAGAAAAAATTCATGTTCTTGAAGAAGAGATGTTCTTGACTTTTAGAATATTTTATTATCCTTAAAACAACCAAACAAACACTAAGAAATATTTTTTTTTTTTTTTTTTGGAAATTGACTGTTTTGAGAATTGAATGAAATGCAAATTAAATTCAGTAAAAAAAATTATGGTTTCCTATATAGTAGATAACTGTTCTTATTTTATTTTCCTACTTCAAGAAATGAAAAACCAGAAATCGGTTTTTTCTTCTGTTTGCTGAACCATCTCATTGGAGCATAGTATTAATATAAATAAATAAAAACCAATTGGTTTAAAAGTTTTCTGAAAAAATATACGATGTTAATTGAAAATAAGAAATATAACATATAAATTTAAATCGGTTCTAAACTATGCTTCTACATACGTGTTGGGTTTTTATAAAATTATAACAAAAATATTATGATACAAGCCTAATAAATAGTCCTGCATAGATTAAATTTTGTTTTAATTTTTATACAAATCTTTGGTTTTGAATGTTTATAAATCATAGAAATTGGTTAGCCAACACATGTGACCAGTGACGGTTGAACATTCTGAGGAAGTTTAGTTCTTCCAATCTGCTTTTTTAATCAATACAATTTTTTTTATTTCTTAAATAATGTATATCTACATGACGTATACTCTACACGAGCTTGTAAGCTCAGTTTTGAGATTGATCGATATAATTTTTATTATAAATAAATAGAACAGATGATTCACTCTACTCATAAGCAGTTGTGATAGGTACGTCTCACTTGTGCATAATGGTTTAATTTCCAAACAGTTAATGATGTTTTGAAATGATTTTAGTAAGGTTATACCTGATGATCTGAATTACAAAATCAATGGAAATAATTATTTTATTAATTTTGTATTGCTATTTTTCTACATATGATCAAAAAAATAGTATTTACACAATTAAATGTTTGTATATATATACATATTGAATTATTAGCAGATTGCATACTTTTAGGGAAAATTTTGTTATATTGTTCCGAATATGACAAGTTAGCCAACAAATCACTTTCTGAAGTCAAATTTGATCAATTTGACAATTTAAATTGTATTGGAATTTGAATTTCAAACGTCTGAAGCCATTTTTGACAGTTATCTAGATATTGGTATTATATGCATTTAAAACGTCTGAAGCCAGTTTTGATGTACTTTACAATTTTAATTGTGTGGGTATGTGAATTTGAAATGTCTGAGGCCAGTTTTGACACTTATCTTGATATAGGTATAATATGCATTCAAAACGTCTGAAGCCAGTTTTGACCTATTTTACAATTTTAATTGTGTATGTATGTAAATTTGAAATGTCTGAAGCCAACCTAACAATTTCAATTACATATATTATGTTATATGCATTTGAAACATACTTTTCAACTAAATTATTGTATTTTAGTCTATAGGTCCATTATTTATTGAGTTTTGTTGTATACCGTTTATTGTAAGTATATTAGTAAATTCACATCAAAATGTTTCTATGCTGTTGAATTTCAATGTAATAGTTTCTGTCAATGGCAAAGTTAAATTTTTATTTTTTTTATTTTTTTTTTATATAATTCCAAGTCTATGGGATGAACTAACTGCTTTTACACAGAGATTTGGAATACACAATCACATAAATGATTGCAAACATGCATGCTTTGTGACAAGTATTTTACATATTTTTGTAACATAAAAAGTCATATAAATTTCATTAGAACGTTATTCAATAAATAAATATTATATGGACAATGTTATTCTATAATAATAAATAAAAAATCAAAAAGACTTAAAAAATATTACATTCAAATTTCTATAAAAATGTCTTGTTGTGGTATCTAGTAAATAATTATTATACAGTTATTATACCAATAATTAATAAATTAACAATAGTTCAATAGCTTGAAGTTAATCAGATGTCATAGCATACCCAAACCCAATCAATATCGATGTAAGCATTATTAAGTTATGTTTATCCAATAACTAATGCTGGTTCGTCTAGAATATAGAGCTACTACCTTTCAGCTCAAATATTAAATTTACTACTGTCTTTCAGCTGTCATTCAGCTACAATATTACTGTCTTTCATCTTAAATAAAGTATATCTGAATGAATACTCTACACGAGCTTATAAGCTCAGTTTGAGATTGATCGATATAATTTTAATTATAAATAAATAGAACAGATGCAGGGATTTACTTTACTCATAAGCAGTTTTGATAGGTAAATATATATTTTATGGGCTTTTCGACCTGGTCAAGTACCCTTATAGTATAATTTTTGAACAACTTAAAACCAATAGAATTAAACTATTTAAAAATGCTTAGTTTCTGACAATAAAAGTATAGTTTTTAACATTTAATGATTAAAAATGATAAAAATTTAATAAATTATTACTTCAGAAAGCACACAGAAAATGTAGTAAAAATTTCAGTATAATACTTAATAATCACGAATTTCACCTAAGTTAATTTATTATCAAAAACCTACCATACATTTTCTTGCAATATTACTATTTACAAAGGTATAATTAGTTCAGAGAGTAGATCTAGCAAAGAAAGTTATTTCCGTCGTACTACAACAGTAGACATGTAGATATGGTCTACCACAGTGCCACATTAAGCCAGTGGATAAACTAATTATAAATTATAAATATTAAATAACTTTTTGTGTATTATATTGAACAATAAAAATTTAAAAAAAATAAAAATGATATTATCAACAGCTACTACTGCCTACCTACAATATATGTTACATAAATAATCTTTCCGCGGTACTACAATAGACATTTATGGTGTACAACAGTGCCACACTAGGCCAGTGAATAAAATAAATACCATTTTGTATATTATATTGAACAAAAAAAATTTAAAAAAAATAAAAATGATATCATCAACAGCTACTACTGCCTACCTACAATAATTATGTTACATAAGTAATCTTCCCGCGGTATTACAATAGACATTTATGGTGTACAACAGTGCCACACTAGGCCAGTGAATAAAATAAATAACTTTTTGTATATTATATTGAACAATAAAAATAAAAAAAAAATAAAAATGATATCATCAACAGCTACTACTGCCTACCTACAATATATGTTACATAAGTAATCTTTCCGCAGTACTACAATAGACATTAACACAATGCCACACTCGGCGAGTAAACGATTTAGCCAGATAAGTACTTTTTTCTGTATATTATATTGATCAGTAAAAATAAAAAAATATATCATGGTATGCCAATAGCCACTACTGCCTGCCTATCTTCTGTTAAATATGCAATCTTTGGGTATAAAAACCTATCAAAGCATTTTGCATTTCAAGAGTACGATCTGGTCGAAAAAGTAATGACAAGTACTAGAGCCAGTTAATATTATAGTTCAAAACTGTGCAAATTTTACACGGAACCGGGTTCGATATTATTCAACAAGTTTACTTTAGTAAATTAATAAATAAAACAGTTAATTCACCAATCATGCACCAATGAGCATAAACATGTTCTAACTCTCTCAATAGACATTTATGGTGTACCACAGTGCCATACTATAGGCCAGTGGATAAAATAAATACCATTTTGTATATTATATTGAACAATAAAAATAAAAAAAAAATAAAAATGATATCATCAACAGCTACTACTACCTACCTACAGTAATATGTTACATAAGTAATCTTTCCTCGGTACTACAATAGACATTTATGGTGTATAACAGTGCTACACTCGGCTAGTAAGCGATTTAACCTAATACATAATTTTTTCTGTATATTATATTGATCAGTAAAAATAAAAAAAATAATCATGGTATGCCAATAGCCACTACTGCCTACCAACCCCTATTATATATCTTTAAATATGCAATCTTTGGGTATAAAAACCTATCAAAGCATTTTGCATTTCAAGAGTACGATCTGGTCGAAAAAGTAATGACAAGTACTAGAGCCAGTTAATATTATAGTTCAAAACTGTGCAAATTTTACACGGAACCGGGTTCGATATTATTCAACAAGTTTACTTTAGTAAATTAATAAATAAAACAGTTAATTCACCAATCATGCACCAATTAGCATAAACATGTTCTAACTCTCTCAATAGACATTTATGGTGTACCACAGTGCCATACTATAGGCCAGTGGATAAAATAAATACCATTTTGTATATTATATTGAACAATAAAAATAAAAAAAAAATAAAAATGATATCGTCAACAGCTACTACTACCTACCTACAGTAATATGTTACATAAGTAATCTTTCCGTGGTACTACAATAGACATTTATGGTGTATAACAGTACCACACTCGGCGAGTAAGCGATTTAACCTAATACATAATTTTTTCTGTATATTATATTGATCAATAAAAATAAAAAAATTATATCATAGTATGCCAACAGTCACTACTGTCTACCTATGTATCATTAATCTTCTGTTAAATATGTATTATTTGGGTATAAACACCTAGCAAAGCAATACATTTCAATACAATACAACAGTAAGATCTGGTTGAAAAAATAATGACAAGTAGTACTAGATCCAGTTAATATTATTATATAATAATGAGACCGGGTTCGATATTATTCAACAAGTATACTTTAGTAAATTAATAAATAAAACAGTTAATTTACCAATCATGCACCAGTAATGAGCATGTTCATAAACATGTTCTAGCTCTCTCAATATATTTCAAATTAAATTATTAAAAATTCATATAACTTCTTTTAACATTTATTATTGTACTTGTATTGCTTAATGACCAATGAAATTGAAATGACAAAATAACAAAAAAAATAAAATTTGTTTTAACATAAAACAACAACAACAATTAAAATTCGGTTGCCGGTTCGTTAAATTTAATTCGAAAACAAAATTTAACAATACAAAAATTTACGAATTTACAATATGGTTAATGTCCTTTTAAAATGTTTATTATTTCATTTATTTTCTTTAGTGTAATACAATCATTAGACACATTATTATTATTTTATTATTATTTTTTTTTTCAGGTTTTTCTAACAATTATAAAATTTGTTTGTAAAAGAGTGAAACCATAAAAATAAAAAAATAAAGGACTTCTTAAAACCATCCACTTCAAAAATAATAATTAATTTTTGCTAACAATATCAAAATTTATAACAATTTAACAAAACAAAATGAAAAATGGAAAATTATTGAAAGAGAAAATTTGAAAATTGATAATCTTCAATTTAAAATCTTAAACATTTTGGTATTGTTTTTGAAAAATGTCTTTGAACAAAAATTAAAACCATTTTTATATGCCTTAAGACACTTTCAATTACAAAAATTTATAAAAAACTTATTTACTACCACTGTTGTTAAGTTAACCACTGTTTAAGCGTGGGCATAGAATAAATTTTCAAAATTATTAATAATTTTTTGAAAAATTTTTAGGAAAATTTTCGGTTTAATTAATTATTTACAGTTCATTAAAATTAGTTTGTTACTTACTTTACTGTTTTGTTGTTTATCTTAAAAGAGAAATTTTTGCAAAAAATTAAAAACTGCGCCTCAGTCAAAATTAACATAACCTTGAATTATATGAAAATTCATCAAACACAAAAATAAAACAAAATATATATATATTATATATAGATATATATATACATATATATTTAATATGTATATATTTTTTTTTTTTAATTTTCATACTTTTTCAATTGTTAAAAATATAACAGAAGCAAAATTTTTTCCTACATCTTGAAGTTAATTGATTAGAAGGTAGGTTTGTAATCAATTCATAAATCCAACATTGCAAATCTGAATGCTACGGTTTTAATATTGATCCATCTGGTACAAAAAAAAATTAAACAAAAGAAAAACCAAATTAGGTTTTTGGATATAGAATTGGATTTGATTTTTATTTTTAAGTTTTGAATTTAAAAAAAAAACCAAACTCTTGACTCATTTACCACTTTTGTATGGTAGGTAGGTAGGTAGGTACCTACTGAATTGTTGCTGAACTTGCATCGAAGCAAATATTTTAATTTTTTTTTTCTTTATATTCAAATTTAAACTTTACTAATAACTTTTGTTTAAATTACGTAAATTAGTAATGAATTGTACAAAGTAATTGGTATGCAGGATATGAAAATAGCAATTCAAGTATAATTTGTATGTAGTAAAGTGAAACAGTAAATTCAAAATTTAATTTTTAATGTTCAAGGACAATTTAATTTCACAAGTGATTCATTTTGATTCATGAAATCATTTTTATTATTTTGTTTCAATTTTATTTTTGAAATCATTTTTATAATGTTTTGTTAGAAGATTGATTTTTTGTACAGTTTAGTTGACCTAATTTTTATTTTTCAAAGTTAACTGTTAACTTCGATCACAATAAATTTTAAAAATATGGCGTAGATATAGAGGTAAATATATATAAATAAAAATATTTGCCTAATTAGCCATTAAATCTTATAGAATAATACACAATATGAACGACGTGATGAGTAAAAAAGCAAAAATAATTGAATAGTAAATTAATTAGTTTTGCTATCACAAATTATTATTAAGTGATAAAATTAAAATTATGTTTTTTAGTTTAGGTAGCTCTATTCCTATGTGTGATAATATTTTGTATGACTGTGCTAAATGTAGAAGATTTCCTCTTCCTCATAATAATTCTCTTCTTACTCAGAAATTATGTTGTTTTAAAGTTGATTGTGTTAAAAGTATAATACAAATTGTTGACTATAACAGAATTGTGACTTCAAACGTTTTTGACTATAAACGAATTAAAATACATCGATCTACTACGTTAAGAGTGTAATTGGATTTTATTGTGTTAAATTATATTGAAATTAGTATTAATTTCGTCATAAAGTATTAGGTATTATACTTTAATTTCATTATTATATATATTCAACAATCAAGCGATTCAGAAAACAACTACAATTATAATCAAAACAAATATTTCTTTTGATATAAAATCGTACCTGAAAGAACTGCTTCTGTGCAATTGCAAAGGGGATTCACTAGTAGATCATAATTTAATCCATAAGTCGTGTGGTAAATTATTTTATATTAATACTAATGTAATGTAACTTAGATATATCTATCATGTGTGTTCATAATCATCTCAAATGAATTCAAATAAAAAAAAAAAGTCAGATTAATATCAAAATTCAAGCTGAAATGTTTAAAATAACCGCATATCAAGAGAAAAATCAAATAAATGCTGTCATCCAAGCTCAAAAGACCCTAATGATTCAAATGTATGTAGAAAAAAGTAAGGCATTAAATATTTTAATTGTTGTCAGCTCTCAGTTCCCAAATAACTATAGATTTTCCTTTTTACACTAGGAAAGGATTTCTTTATCCAAATTTATTGTAGGTGTGGGTAAAATTAATAAGTTAGCCACAAGCACAAATGAAGGAAGTGTGTTGCTTCCAAAATATCCAAATTATTAAAATAATTATTAGTGAACAAACACCTGAGAACAATAATTAAAATATTTACTTTAAATTATCACTAAAAAATACAAATCTGACTAATAAATTTGAAGAACATAAGACATATTTAGTTACTGAGATGAAAAATGAATGATGTAAAATCAAGAAAAAAGTAAATTATAATAATAGCAATCGAGCTGGCACAAAAATGTAAAAATTAAATAACTCAGTTGTCTTCTGATTTAGAATTTTTAAATTGAAGTCAAATTAATAGAATAAGCAAGCACCCTATCCACCTTTGCAGAATTTAATCAATTTCATTAAAGGACAAAAAAAGAAGGATAGTAAAGAAATGATAAAACAAATTATTACTAAATTAGGTATATAAAAAAATATAATTGAATAGAATAGATGGAATAGAATAGATTGAATAGAATAGATAGAATAGAATAGAATAAAATAGATTAGATAGAATAGAATAGATAGAATAGAATAGATAGAATAGAATAGATAGAATAGAATAGATAGAATAGAATAGATAGAATAGAATAGATAGAATAGAATAGATAGAATAGAATAGATAGAATAGAATAGATAGAATAGAATAGATAGAATAAAATAGAATAGATAGAATAAAATAGAATAGATAGAATAGAATAGATAGAGTAGAATAGATAGAATAGAATAGATAGAATAGAATAGATAGAACAGAATAGATAGAACATAACAGATAGAATAGAATAGAATAGAATAGAATTGAATAGAATAGAATAGAATAGAATAGAATAGAATAGATAGAATAGAATAGATAGAATAGAATAGATAAAATAGAATAGAACAGTTAGTATATAAAATTTACAAAAATTTTAAAAGATATATTTTTTATTAACCGTCTTTTGAAAAGCCATATGATTTTGAGAATGAGAGTACATACAATGGCAGGGGGCTCCATAGTTTAGAAATTCGGTTAACGAATGATTACAGAAATGAAAATACTCAAATCAAGAACAGAGTTAGGTAACATGTTCGTATTAACTTTAATTTAAATAACGAATGAAGCTGACTATAAAAATATATAGGTAGCATCTAATTTGATAAATGTTTATAATTTAATGTTTGGTAATATATACAAGTGGAGGAGGAAATATACAAAGAGGATGAAACTAATCACGTACATAATTAAACAAACAAATAAGCAAATTATTTTTTATCGTATTTCAGTTTCTTTAATATTCAGTGTACAAAAATATTTACATTTTGGAGATGTAAATAGTAATAAGTAAATATCGGTGCGGAAGTAAATAATAATAGATTAAATAGACTGCCGAAGAACTGTAGCTGACATTGTATTCCTAGTTAAAGCTTTGAATAGAGAAATTGATTGACAGACTATTTAAATACAAGTATCTACTTGTTTTCGATCGGAAAATGTCTTAAATAATGTCTAGAAATATGAACCACTTAATAAAATGTTTATGGCAGTCAATTATATTGATTACTCCTTAAACAAATTCAGGTTAAATAAATCTTTAGATTACAGTTATAGTCACAATCACACCCTAATAATATCAATACAATTTTCTATTTTTTCGTTTAGAATATTTAAAAAAGCTGACTGACTTCTTCAATAGTGCGGTATCGATTTTAAATAGAAAATAACAATAAATGTGTAACCCTAATGGTCGCATCAAAAATACGGAAGACCAAAATTGTTAGAAATACATTAATTTTTCCTTCTGAACTACTCCTTATCATGCTGGATTTAAACTAGTAGTTGGGAGTATATAAAACGAATGCTTTATGGCTCCTAGCTTCTTCTCTTCATCCAAGAAATATTTTAAAATAGCTGCAGAACTTTTCTATACACTGTTTGATTTATGCTGTTTATCTATACATTGCGAAGCTCAGAAATTAGGTAGATATAGGTAGCTAGATAGGTGGAAATTAATATTCGAATTATTATTTTTCAAAAGATAATTTAAACTGATTTGTGAACTTTTAATACTACGATTGGAGTGTACCTATTGTTTATTGTTTATACAGAATGTACGTGGTTAATATAGTAAAGTAAAAAACAAGTTTAATTTTATAAGTATTAAAATGCTTGTGCTTTTTAATTAAAATTATTTTATTTAAACTTATTAAGATGTAATAATTTTTGATCGATTTATTTTTATTAAATCCAAAATGAACTGTGATTGAGCAATTCAATAACATTTATATATACTTAACACTCGGAATATTATCCTATGATATTTAAAAAGATCATACCTAGAATCCGCAATCTGTTTTCACCTAAGACTGGAAAACAAAAGAAATGGTTCGCGAATCTATTTTTGGTTCAAAACATTGAAATCGCAATAGTGTTAGTTGAATTTAATTCATAGCTTGACTGAATGAATTTCTATCGAACAGAGACGTATACTACTCACTCATGTCATTGATATATTAGCAAGGAAGTGAACCAACTAGAGCAAGGTAATTAAAAAAAGTATTCTAAAAATTTATTGTCGTCCACATTGACTTTTTATCGAACAGAGACGTGTACTAATGGCTTACATCATTGATATATAAGTAAGGGACTATGGCAGCTAGATCAGGGTAACTAAACAAAGTTTTCTAAAACCTATTTTGTTGTCTACATTGACTTTTGTGAACCAACTAAAGCAAGGTAATTAAAAAAAGTGTTCTAAAAACTATTTTGATATCCACATTGAATTTTTATCGAACAGAGATGTGTACTAATTGCTTACATCATTGCTATATCAGTAATGGACTTAGCCAGCTAGAGTAGGGTAACTAAAAAAAGTGTTCTAAAATGTTTTTGCGTTTGCAACTGCAACAATGATGGTTAATATCTAATTTACTGGTTTACTTCCTATCGGGAAGTGACTTATAATAACTAATGTTATCAGAAATATGTCAAGGTGAAACATTCAGAAAGTGTTCCAGAATTTCTAGCAAAGAATGCAATCATACTAGCCAATACAGATACTTAACTTTATTGAATGACTTTCTATTAGAAAATGGTACGTACTAATGGCTGACACCATTTATATATCAATAAGAGACCTGCATAGAAATTAATTTGCTTTGTTTTGTCTATACGATCAAATTTTTTAATATGAATTTTAAATGATCACAATAGGGGTTGTTATTAACTAACAACATTAATATTTACTTAACAAATTTAATAATACAATTTTTAGACAAAAATATAATTTAATTATAAAAGTCAAACAACATTCAACAATAAAATATTTATACAATGTCTGCAAAATAATTTTATTTAATTTTATTATAATTAATATTTTACCTTAATTTAATATCCTTGTTCTATTTTACGATCAACAGGAAATATATTTAATAATACACTATAGTGTAAGTTGAAAAATTATAAACCAAAAAAAAAACAAAATTGTCTACTGCTGATAAATAAATAAAAAAAAAAAAAAAAAAAAAAAATTAATCAAAAAAATGAAAAACCGAAAAAATTTGCTTTTTGTTAGGTTTGTTGTTGTTGTTGCCTTTAATATAGTGGTTGATTGTTGATGATGCTATTACTTAATAAAATATTGTTGTTAGGTTAGTAAAATGCAATTTTATATCCTTGTTTTATGTTCTAGATTTACTTATTTTATTTATTTATTTTTTTTTTTATTACATTCTATCCTTTTTTATACACTTTCTTTTTATATTATATTATATATCGCTACATATATATAATATTATGTATATAATTTATCGTTAAGTTACTTAACTAATAAAATACTTTTTTTTTTTATTATAAAATGACTAAGTAAAGATTATATTCAGAATATTTATAATATGAATATTATTTCTTATAAATAAAGAATGAAATATAAACATGTGCATATATGTACATTATACGTATATATATATAGCTATAATATATTATATTTAAATATAAATTTACACACTAACAAGGATATTATTTAATATTATTTATATTTAAGGATATATAAATTATTATACAAGGATCATTCATTTAAAGATATATCTTTTTGGACATATATATGTATTGACATATATATATTTATATATGTATATATACAGTAGAATATATTTTTTTGGTTTAAATGAACTATTTGTGAATTAATTTTTTATTTTATTACTTTCATATAATATATCCTTCTTATTTTTTTGTTATGATTTTTGAAGCATTACCAATAACAAAAAAAAAATATATTTATTTTTACTATTTTTATTCAATTCTTTTGTTTTGACCTTTTATTTATTTTTCTTTTCCTTTTTTATTTGATAACCATTATATATCACCAGAAAAATAAAAATTAATTAATTATATTTGTATATAATATTATTATATATATATGAGATATTTTCTTCCATATATTATTATATATTAAAATATTTCTCTTATATCCTTATTTATTTTTATTATTATTATTTTATTATTTTTTTGCTGTTTTCAATTAATTTGTATTATTTGGCAAAAATATTTTTCGCATTATAACCGAACAGATTTTATGAATAAATTTTAATTAAAAACAAAAATAATTTTTTTTTTTTTTGAACTGTAACACTTTTTTTTTTTTTTTGTTTTGTTTTGATTAATTTACATTTTGTTAAAGGATTTAATTATGAGAAATTTATAATATATTTTTTTATATTCTACTATATACTTTTCCATGAAATTTTTGTATTGATGTATTTTTATGTTTTTATTTTTTTTTTTTTTATTTTATTTTTGTAATTAATATTAACATATGGAAATGTGTAACAAATGGAATGATATTTGATTTTAATAATAAATTATTAACATATTAAAATTGTTATAGTATAAATAAAAATCGGTGAACTCAAAATAGGAGTTAATGAACCCCAATATATAATTAAAATGTAGAATTTTTCATATAATATTGTAAATAACTTTTTAATTAAAAATTTTCATATAATTATACTTGATTTTCTAAACCTTTATATGGACTAGTAAATATTATTAAATTTTAATTAGAAATTTTTATATTAAAATTTTTATTAATTAAATTTTATATATTTTTATTATATAAAAAAAAACAACAATAAAAAAAAATAATATAATTTTTTACACAAAATAATTTTCTTATACAATAATTTATTTACTTTATTTTTTATTTTTTCAATTATTGCAAGAATTTTCAATTTTTTTGATATATTTATGTGAAAAATCACTATTATTGTAAGTTATTTTTAATTAAATAACTCTATTTTAATATTGAATTAATTAATTGGTAAATTATAAATAAATTAAATTACACAATTTTCTATTTCATATTTTAATAAATATTTATTTAATTTTATTTCGTTTCATTTTTCTAGTTCGATTCGACACCCCGATTTTTGTGGAAAAAAAAAAAATTAAACGAATTTTACACAAGGTACATACACACACTGTACACTACAATTATTGTACACCTGTTTAATACTCGAAATGAAAATTTCAACTGATTTTTCAATTGAAATGTATAACTGGGAAAAATTTTTATTTTTCAA
Source organism: Argyra leucocephala (assembly GCA_963942445.1). Taxonomy (NCBI): domain Eukaryota; kingdom Metazoa; phylum Arthropoda; class Insecta; order Diptera; family Dolichopodidae; genus Argyra; species Argyra leucocephala. The sequence continues at coordinate 127,309,344 of OZ012681.1, forward strand.
AACATTTTTTTTATTATTATTTTTTTTTTTTTGTTTTTTTTTGTTTTTTTACAAAAACATCCTTTAAGGATTCATTTCAGTTCAGTATCTTATTCTTTGAGAAAATATACATTTAATGAAATTTTATTTTGTGTTTGTTTTTTTTTTCGCTTTTTAGGATACTAAAACGGATACAGCAACTCTCTTTTTCTATATTTTTTTCTCTCTCTCTCTCTTTCTCTCTGTGTTCATTCATTCTCTGAGAATGTTAGAAGGATGCTTTAATGAACATTTTCATTGTTCCACTCATTTATATTCTATTGATAAAAAAAAATTAAATACAAATATACTCACTTTTGAGTAAAATATAATTTTATCAAAACAACATTTACAAAATACATCACAGTTGTCAATTTCGAGTAAATAATCATCAGAATGAGTAAAATAATTTTTAATTTAATTAAAAAAAATTTAATGAGTAAAATTATTCATTTTAATGATTTAGTAATGAATGAGTGAAATTGCGGTATCAAAAACTACTCATTTACAAGTTAATAATAAAAATATAACTCATTACTTTTTAACTGTCATTTTCTATAATATACTCATTCTCCTCATTCTCGTATCTGTCAAATTTTAAAAATAAATTCACATTTTTGACATGCGCTTAGAGAATTTTCAAATAAATTTTCAAATGACATCTTCTCATCCATGTCAGTTTTTTTTTATGTTTTATCATTTTCAATGATAATCAAAAGATTTTCTTGTTACTGGAAAAATGAGATACTGGAAAAATAAATTATCTCTTTACATTTGTTTTTTTTTTTTTGAATGAATTATTTTTTTATTATTAAATAGAATATGGTGGTATAAATACAAATTTGAATTGTATAAAGTAATAAAATTGGAATTTTTGTATAATTTCCAGGATAAAAATTTAATATTTTATTATGGAAATAGTAAATGTATGTTCTATTTTATATTATGTACATACATACGTATGTATTTTATAGGCCAGACAAGAGTTAGGCCCAAAAAATTGAGATAATGATTCTTTTTAAATTTTTTTTTTTTTTTTTTTTATTATTATTTTTTTTTTTATATTAAAATTAAAAGCATTTAATGGAACACCGGTTTAATGACGTATTCATTTCAATACATAATAATAATATACAAATATAACAATATTAAATATATTATATATTTTTTTTTCTCAACTCAACTTACTGATACCATATTTAAGTAGTTAGCAAATAGTTTGGAAATAATTACATGACATTTATAAAGAAATTTAGAAGGTTAGTACTAAAATTCTAGAGCGAAAAATAAATTGTGGATTAGGTATTGGGAAGTAAAGTGTATTTTATTTTTTTGCTACTTTTCTTTAATGTTATCCTTAAAGGATAATTTATCAAAATTACGTTAAGGTAAACGTGGTGAATTACAAAAAAAAAAAAAAAATAATAATAATAAAAAACATTCTTCTTTTATTTAGAATTTTTTTTTTTTTTTTTTTTTTAGGAAATAGTTTCGAGTTTATGATTTTTTTTCATGGCTGAAAGATTTTTATGAGATTTTTCATTATACCGTTATGGTTTTCTATTAAATAGATTTTAAGGTACATTAATGGTGTTATTATTATTATAGATGGTTTTTTTTTTTTTTTGTAAAAGTAATTGCATTAATTACTTCTTAAATTTAGTAATAAAAAATATAATTAAAATTAAAGATTTAATTTTTGGAATGTAATAATTATTAGAATAATAGGTAAAGCGTGTGAATTTTAATTTGCGATGTGTGAAATATTAAAAAAATAACAAAATAAAAGAAAAGGGTTTGTAATGAAAAATTATATATATTTTTTTTTAACATTTTTATAGAAATGTTTTCAAATTAATATTTTATTATTATATTAATATTTTTATATTGTATTTTAGAGATGAATATCATGTCCTAATATTTGATTAGAAATACATTTTTAAATTAAATAATATATTATTACATACTATTAGTTCATAATCATCAATCATTAAGTTTTCATCAATCAATCTATAAGATTTTATTATAATTATTTATTAACCTACTTAGGTAGCCAATAAACTATCATGTACGTTCTGGATCTGACTCTAATTAGGTAATGATTAGCGTGTCATATTTTTGTTAACAATTAATTCATAATCATCAATCATTAAGTTTTCATCAATCAATCATTAAGAATTTTCTATACTTATTTATTAACCTACTTAGGTAGCCAATAAACCATCATGTACATTCTGGATCTGACTCTAATTAAGTAATGATTACCGTGTCAGATTTTTGTTAACAATTAATTCATAATCATCAATCATAAAGTTTTCATCAATCAATCATTAAGAATTTTTTATACTTATTTATTAACCTACTTAGGTAGCCAATAAACTATCATGTACATTCTGGATCTGACTCTAATTAAGTAATGATTACCGTGTCAGATTTTTGTTAACAATTAATTCATAATCATCAATCATTAAGTTTTCATCAATCAATCATTAAGAATTTTTTATACTTATTTATTAACCTACTTAGGTAGCCAATAAACCATCATGTACATTCTGGATCTGACTCTAATTAGGTAATGATTACCGTGTCAGATTTTTGTTAACAATTAATTCATAATCATCAATCATTAAGTTTTCATCAATCAATCATTAAGAATTTTCTATACTTATTTATTAACCTACTTAGGTAGCCAATAAACCATCATGAACATATTGGATCTGACTCTAATTAAGTAATGATTACCGTGTCAGATTTTTGTTAACAATTAATTCATAATCATCAATCATTAAGTTTTCATCAATCAATCTATAAGATTTTATTATACTTATTTATTAACCTACTTAGGTAGCCAATAAACCATCATGTACATTCTGGATCTGACTCTAATTAGGTAATGATTACCGTGTCAGATTTTTGTTAACAATTAATTCATAATCATCAATCATAAAGTTTTCATCAATCAATCATTAAGAATTTTTTATACTTATTTATTAACCTACTTAGGTAGCCAATAAACCATCATGAACATTCTGGATCTGACTCTAATTAAGTAATGATTACCGTGTCAGATTTTTGTTAACAATTAATTCATAATCATCAATCATTAAGTTTTCATCAATCAATCTATAAAATTTTATTATACTTATTTATTAACCTACTTAGGTAGCCAATAAACCATCATGTACATTCTGGATCTGACTCTAATTAAGTAATGATTACCGTGTCAGATTTTTGTTAACAATTAATTCATAATCATCAATCATTAAGTTTTCATCAATCAATCATTAAGAATTTTTTATACTTATTTATTAACCTACTTAGGTAGCCAATAAACCATCATGTACATTCTGGATCTGACTCTAATTAGGTAATGATTACCGTGTCAGATTTTTGTTAACAATTAATTCATAATCATCAATCATTAAGTTTTCATCAATCAATCATTAAGAATTTTTTATACTTATTTATTAACCTACTTAGGTAGCCAATAAACCATCATGTACATTCTGGATCTGACTCTAATTAAGTAATGATTACCGTGTCAGATTTTTGTTAACAATTAATTCATAATCATCAATCATTAAGTTTTCATCAATCAATCATTAAGAATTTTTTATACTTATTTATTAACCTACTTAGGTAGCCAATAAACCATCATGTACATTCTGGATCTGACTCTAATTAGGTAATGATTACCGTGTCAGATTTTTGTTAACAATTAATTCATAATCATCAATCATTAAGTTTTCATCAATCAATCATTAAGAATTTTTTATACTTATTTATTAACCTACTTAGGTAGCCAATAAACCATCATGTACATTCTGGATCTGACTCTAATTAGGTAATGATTACCGTGTCAGATTTTTGTTAACAATTAATTCATAATCATCAATCATTAAGTTTTCATCAATCAATCTATAAGATTTTATTATACTTATTTATTAACCTACTTAGGTAGCCAATAAACCATCATGTACATTCTGGATCTGACTCTAATTAAGTAATGATTACCGTGTCAGATTTTTGTTAACAATTAATTCATAATCATCAATCATTAAGTTTTCATCAATCAATCATTAAGAATTTTTTATACTTATTTATTAACCTACTTAGGTAGCCAATAAACCATCATGTACATTCTGGATCTGACTCTAATTAGGTAATGATTACCGTGTCAGATTTTTGTTAACAATTAATTCATAATCATCAATCATTAAGTTTTCATCAATCAATCATTAAGAATTTTTTATACTTATTTATTAACCTACTTAGGTAGCCAATAAACCATCATGTACATTCTGGATCTGACTCTAATTAGGTAATGATTACCGTGTCATATTTTTGTTAACAATTAATTCATAATCATCAATCATTAAGTTTTCATCAATCAATCATTAAGAATTTTTTATACTTATTTATTAACCTACTTAGGTAGCCAATAAACTATCATGTACATTCTGGATCTGACTCTAATTAGGTAATGATTAGCGTGTCATATTTTTGTTAGACACCGATGCCTTTTCTCCAGTTAATATATCCAAGACAAGCCTTATGTATTTAAAGCCTTTAATGTATTAAATTATACTATTCCAGAAGGTCTACATTTTGTTTATGGTCACAATTTTACACATTTAATTAGTTGAAAACATAAACCGGTCCAAATTAAGTGATAAATCGCAGTACCATACTGCATAATATATAATATATAATTAGTTAAAAAAACGACAGTACTGTACTCAATGTATAAATTGGTGCTTCTATCTACGCTACTGTTAACTTAATAACAAAAAAAAGGATATATGACCAACTCAGTCGAATATTTAAATTTTTAACTTTTATTCGTTAAAACTGAAAGCAGCAAGGGGAAGTTTACTCTAAGCTAAACAATATACATGCAGAAGTACCAGAAGGTAGTATTCTGGGTCCCATTCTGTATTTACTCTACACCAGTGATATTCCAGAACTAGAGGATGCAACGATGGCAACTTTTGCAGATGATATTGCGGTATTAGCGGTTGATAATAATATAAACGAAGCAACAAATAAATTGCAACATGCAAACAACAAAATATTCTTAAGGTGGAGAATTAAAATAAACGAATCAAAATCCACACATGTTAATTTTACAAAAAAAATAATAGAGTCACTTATGAGTGACAATAAACGGCGGTCACAATAAACAATGTCATCATACTATATCAAAATTCAGCAAAATATCTTCATAAGACACTTGATGCAAAGCTCAGATGTAAAGAACATGTTAAGAGAAAAAAACAAGGGTTAGAATTGAAATACAATCAGCTGGCTAATTGGGCGGATATCTTCGCTTTCAACATATAACAAAATTTTTATTTACAATCAAATATTAAAACCAGTCTGGGCATACGGTATGCAAATATGGGGTTGTGCTAAACAACTTCATATTCAAACTATCCAAATGTTCCAAAACATAGTTAATTGTCAATGTAAGAGCAATTGTCAGTACTCCCTAGTATGTTCGCAATGCTGACATTCATAGAGATCTTAAGATCCCTATCATAACAGACGGAATTAAAAAACTGGCAGTACGCCACAAAATTCGTCTTTCTCAACATATTAATACTGAAGTTTTACGCTTAGCTGAAGTCAAAACTTTGTTAGACGTTTTAAACGGACGAAACCGTCCAAACTGTGTTAGGAAAAAATCTGTTATCTCTCAATAATTCCTAATGGGATTTTGATTGATCAAAGATATCTGAAGTAATAGAGCCAAAATTGTATTAATGGTTAGTCTAAAAGGCTTTAATATAAACAAAAGATAGTAGTTTTTACTGCGTGCGTTAAAGTCGTCACAGTCCTTCATTTCGTAAATATTCCCCCCTCCTAAATATACATTATCAAAAGCCCCAGGAACAATTTTTATTAGAACGTAGATCATAAACAAATATCTTTACCGTCTTTTTCCATCGCACAGACTTTTTAACATGATATGTGAAGGGATGACAGACTTCGCCGCCTAAGAACAGCGTTCCCCAAACAATGGGAGCTATTCAGCATACCATTGCAGAATATCTGAATTAACAAAATCTGTAAGGGTTAGCCAGTAGATTGAAATAAATAAATAAATAAATAAATATACTAAGTGTGATCACAAAATCAAGTATCCTTATGGAATCAGATAATTAATAGAACTAACTAGCATTGGTATGAACAATGGGAGTAATATAGGCGCAAGATTATATCAAATTATAATATAATCTAAATAATCTAATGTAATTTGCTTAGTGGTATACAATATACTTGAAATTGTAGCTTTTCTTCACAGTATTTCCAGTCAGGTAAATAGTTTTTGCCAAACCTTCACCAGAATGAATTGCTTTTTCTTTCTTTATTTGCCATTCTTCACAAATTTGGAATTCATATTGGAACGGCAAAATTTAAATAACAAAAAAGTTATAGAATTAATAACTCTTGATGTCGAAAAACCATTCGACTCAATATGATGACATAAAGGCTTAATCCACAAATAAATTTTTCAAGAGTTGCCAGTTTATCTTGTAAAGTTGGTTCAAAGTTTTGAGCGACCGATTTTTCTCTGTAAAAATTGAACTAGCACAATCCAACAAAATCGGTGTTACAGGCAGGTGTTCCGCAAGGCTCTACACTTTCTCCTTTATTGTATAACAGCAGATCTAAGCATTATTCCAAACTGTTACACTAGTTTGTATGCTGATGGTACTGTGTTATTATCTGTCCCTAACTGTCCAAATAACCTTGAAAATGGTTTCAAAATAATTAAAGACAACTATTTTAAGTGGAAAATCAAAATGGAGAAAAAATTAATTGCTTTTGGCGTTTGCGTTTTGTCGAACAGAAACTTATCATGCGGAAATTTCGAAATGATTTGGAAAAGCGAATACTTTGCATATAGCTAGATAAAAAACCGTCAATAAAATTGACCTGTATATTATAAAAATGTTATATCCAGTCATAAATAAATAATCTAATGTAACTGTGTTGAAAACAATAATTATTAATATTTAAATCCATTTTACGAAGCATTTTGTTATACAGTTACCCCGTATGGATTAATGCTGCCACAACAAATTTGAATTTGCTTCAGAGCAAACAAAACGCTGTTCTTAAATTAATTCTAAACAAATATTTTTATTTCTCCACAAGCACATTGCACTTATTAGCAAACTCTAATACTATTTTAGAATAAATACAAAAAAACAACATCAGCCTCTTTTGAAAGCTGTTACAATTCAGAAAATCCGCGATATACCAGATGCTCCAGAGAATGCGTATCAGCTTTTTAGGAGGGGAAGTAGCCGTTATTTTAAAACTTAAAAAAAAAGTTTGTTAACTAAATCGAGGGCGCTCTATCGATTGGTGGTATTTTCAACTTCCGGAAAGGGCCGCAAATCGTCTTTTTAATACCATAACTGGCCGAAATCGAGATTTTCAAATAGGAAAGGGTACTTTTTAATGCAAATTCAGATTCTATGACAAAAAATAAGAAAATTATGTTAAGTGATTTGTTTTTGTTTTTTTAGTATTTTTCTTTAAAATTGATAACAATAAAACAACAAAAATGCTCAATATTTTCCTTTGGTAAACTAAAATTAATGATAATCATTTTTATAAATAAATCTGTTTTTCATGTTATCATATTTTTTATTTCAGTTTTGGGTTCCTACAAAATTTAAACAAAAAACCGAATTTACCTAAAAAAGTACCTCTTCACATTTGAAAATCTTGATTTCGGCCAATTTCGGCGATTTTTGGTCTAAAAAAAACGACTTTCGGCCTTTTCCGGAAGTTGAAAATACCACCAATCGATAGAGCACCCTCGATTTAGTTAATAATTTTTTTTTTAAATATTAAAATAACGGCTACTCTCCTTCTTAAAAAGCTGATACACATGCTCTGAAACACCCGGTATAAGAGCGATATTAGATTAAGGTTTATTATTAAGATCATTTTAGTTAATAGAAGTTAATATTAGCATACAAATAATTAATTATTAAAGGCTTCTACTTGCCATTTTGTCCATCACAAATTAAATTTATTCTAAATAATTAAGTCAAAGGTGTAAATATTCAAATCAAAGGTGTAAATATTCTAGTAATATAATAAAATATTAATAAATACTCTTAAAATAAAGAATTAAAATATACGAAATTAAATTTATATTTGAAATTAATATTGTACAAATAAATTAAGGTAATAAATAATATAACAGTAATAAATTATCAACCACTAAAAAATAGATATGTCTGAAGTATAAATTATTATCTATTTAGAAATAGTATTTAATACAATTTAATACAATTTAGTAGTATTATTATAGCCATCAAAATTAATTAATAGAAAAAAAATCAATATTTTATTTAAATAATTAATTTTTAAATATTTCAATATTATTTTCTAGCACCCTCTTAATTTTCTTTACTTATTTTATAAATACTATATACACACACCTATTAAATTTAAATATTTAAAAAATTAATTTATTAAATTTTTAATTAATTTCTCTTTTTTTAACCCTACCCTATATACAATAAATTTTTAATTAACAATCAATACAATAATATATGTATATACAAATAGGCAATACATTTAAAGTCACATAATAGGTCATTATCCTTTTCATGTTGCATTTGACATACCTATATTTATTAAATTTGTATATAAAGCAATTTTTATATGCAAAAAAAAAAAGAAAAAAACAAACTGCAAAGAGATTTTAAATTTAAAAAAATATTTGCAATTCAACACACTCTTAAAATATTATAATCACGTATTAAAATTGAAGAGCATTAAAATCTACTTCATTTTGTGTTGTAAAATAAAAATTCACTTTTTTTTATTTACTTATTTTACAAATAATATTTATGTGTGTATAATAAAAATATATTTTAAAGATCAGAAATAATTAAAAATGTATTTAAATAACTACCTAATATTATTATATTGTATGTACATAATGTCCTTTGACATAATAATATATTTAAAATGAAATACCAAAAGTAATTTGTTTTTCTATTTTTATTATTATTTTTATTTTTTGACATTATTTACTATTTACTCTGTTACTATTCTCAAGTCAATAAAAAATATAATTTACTTCATAATATTTCATTACATCTTTCTCTTTTCATCAAATTTCTATTTAAATAGTATTGTGCATTTATATGAATTGTATGTATATTATGTATAGTAAAACTATGCATACAAAAAAATGTATAATATTTAAAAACCTTAAGGACAAAAATTTATTACTACATCCTTTTTTTTTTCTCTTTTATTTATTTTCAACCAAAAATTATTACAAACAGCAATTTAAGTCTTTTAATTTATACATTCATATACAATAATATTATTATGCACGCATACAAATGCATAAATATTATAATGAATAATATAAAATAGGTATAATATATATAGTATCTAATATTAATTCATGGAAATTTTGCACAAAATAAGAATATTATCATCAATAAAAAATAAAATAATACTAATAATCATAGAGAATCTTTAGAATAATATAATAAAAACAACAACAACAACAACAACCAATTTAATATAGCATTTTTATATATAAATATTTATATGTATATATTATACGCAGCTCAAAGTCATGACATTACCATAAGCCAAATAATATACAGAGGTCAAGTAAAATCGATTTCATCAGTCTTAATAAATCATTAAGAAAATGAAGAGAATTATAATGTACCATATTATTATATTGTATACTTATAAATATGAATATAATCGTAGAATGGAAAAATATATTCAATAACAAAAAAAATTGTTCATTTTTGTATTATTTAATAAAATTCAGAGAATTGAAAATTTCGTTTTTTTTTATATATATTTAAAAAAAATATTCATAAATGTTTTGTTTTTTATATTTTTAATAATTTTTCTTTTTTATTTGCATACAATGTATTTTAAATGACTGAATAAGAAAAATCATTACAAAAAATCAAACAGAAAATAGAAGAGAAAATGAGAGAGGAAAAATTTATATTTTTTGCTCATATCAACTCTCTTCTGTATTTGTAATACATTTTATTCTATTATGGATACTACTGACATACTGTACTCTGATATTTAAGATGATATTTTTTTTTTTTCAATTTCTATAATATAGTTCTCTACATTCCTTATATATCCTTTTTTATTCAGTTTTTTTTATATTTGTAAGAATTATGCATACAAATTAATGTGGATATTTCAATACTTTTGTTAAATTATTTTTCCCGTTAACTTTAAAAATAATTTTCTCTTATTTATTATATAGTATATACATTATTGTGATAATAATAAAATAATGTAATCACAAATATAATATTAAAACCGGTTTATTGTAAAAAAAAGAGTAAATTTTAAAATGACATGATAACATAATGTAAAATTCAGCTAAAATTCCAAAATTCCAATATACACAAAAAAATATATTCTCTCTTTAAATAATTTTCTCTATATTTTATTAACTTTCATTATTATTATAACTTTCACTTTAGTTAGATTTCAATTTGTTTTAAAAATTTTGCCATATGATTTTTAAATAGTATCGAATACTCTTTTTCAGTTTTACTCCCACAAATTTAAATCGAAAACTGTAAATTTTTAGATACGAATTAAAAGAAGAGAATATTGTATCGTATCAAAATAATTTAAAATATCGAATAATTTCTGTCAGAAGTAAATACATAATATAGAACACACTGTGTGTGTGTATATATATTTATAAATATATATTTAAATGATTGAATATACCAGTATAAATAATTATATAGTTATAAACCATTTGTAGTGTAGTTGAAAAGTGTATTGTGAAAAGTCAGCAAATTATCAGGAAATATAAAAACACCTTCTAACGCTAAATTTCGCTTTTTTGTTTTCTTAATTGTTTTTTGGTTTTGTATTTTTTTTTTTTTTGTTGCATCAATTTTCCAATTATATTTTTGTGAAAATGTATTAAAGGTTTATTTTTGTTTACGATTTTCTTATTTAACGGTGCATTGTATTGTTTTTTCTTCGTATTTCTTTATGAATCCGGTAATTTCGGTGGTGGTTGCCATATATTTTAATTTCAAAGCTTTTTAGTAAAATTTATTTAGTTTAATAAAAAAAAAAAAGACAATAAAACAACTAAACAATCAGAAAAAGAGATTATGGAAAGTGAATAGAAAGAGAATAGAAAATGAATTAAAAAAAAAAAATTAAGTTTACCACAAAATATGCAAATTTAACAACCTGGTTTGTTTTCAAATTGATTGTGCACATTTGTTTTACATAGCTGGTTATTAGTTATTTCGTTATTTCTACTAATAAAATTGAAAAAGGGGTGATATTTTGATGAGTTTGATATTTTGCGATATTCATATAATAAATTCGGATTAATCAATTCGAATTAGGTATAATGTGATGACTGGGGGTGCATAGAGTAATAAAGATAATTAACCCTTAAATGTTTACTGTAGCGGATCTGCATAATGTTCGTTTTTTCTCTGTAATTGAGTGTCAAAACATCCAAAATTTATTACGAGGGTTTTGTTTTATTCTTTGGAACATTCTTAATCGAATGCGACTTAAAGTTGTGCTTACTATAATAGTGTGCCATACAACTGATTGGTTTTGATGAAGGGTTTGAAAACTGCGTTGTTAGGATAATCTATTTTTTAATACAATTAAATTATTATACAAATACAAAAATATTCTTCATTTATGTAATATTTTTTTTTTTTTGTAAATCGGAATGTAAACACAACTGTGAGTCAAATCGAACCTTTGGAAGGATTCTGAAGCGAATCAAAAAGCAAATACACAAAACCTAATCTCATTAAAAGGTTAGGTTTTGAGTATTTACTTTTTTTTAGCTTCAGAGTCTTTCCAAAGAACCGATTTGATTTTTTAAATACGTTTTGGGTTTGAGGGAGTCGAAATTGCTATTCAAAAATATTTTTTTCATATGAAAAAATAAAAATATTTAATTTAAGGGTTAATTTAAATGAACTAATTAATCCCTTAATATAAAATTAAATTAGTCCCTACATCTAAAATGTAGAGCAAACTTGGGTCAGTACTACGTCACTGCTATCAACCTTCGAAAAAGAATATATTGTTCCAAAATCATTTCCTATACCTTGCTCCAAACCACTTTCAATCCAATTCATAGCTTTTGCATACGACAGCACTCTAGTGGTATTTTACGATTTTCTGAAAACATCTATATCAATTAAAAGAAATAAGCCTAAAGGAACTTGAACTTGAAGGAGCCATGATTTGGTCGTAATAGCGAATTGTGCCTAAAAAAAAATAGTCCAGCTCAATACTTTAAAACCTCAGAGTTGCATTATCTCCAACAAAATTTCCATTTCTGATACTGATTTTAAGTTTCGGGATGATAAAAATCACCGGTTTGAAAACTGAAGTATATTTGGTATGCACTTAAATCAAAAAATGATCTGAAATGATTATTTATTCGATGTTTACGTTTTCTTAGTCGCTGTAACACCTACTTTTCCTTCTTTGACCTCTTGCAAATATATAAAGCTTCATATGACCCAAAATGGAGTACCTACAATTCCCACATAGGTCGCTTCTAGTAATGCATTAAAACATTTGGATAAAGTTCCAAAACGGGCTAATCGTCTTACCGCAATGAACCATATATGTCACTGTTCATCTTGCTGTCATCTTTTTCAACTTCGTCGGATATAGTCGGATATGACTGAACTTAACACAATTATTTATATTTATATGATTTTTTTTTTAATTTGTAATTTGACCTTTGTGAAAGAGGTATTTTATGAAATAAATAACAATTATTATTAAATTAAATACTTCCTCCCCCCCCCCCCCTCGTTTATAGACTTCTCGTAGGCACGGGAACATGCTTAGTGAAAATTAAACCCGTATTGCCCCCACCTAAACGCTTCCCTTGTGATACACGAATGACAGAATGTGCTAATCTATATACTGTTGAAATCCCTTGATGGTAGAAGACAAGTCTTGGAAATTCGTTTATAATCTTAATGTCCTGAATGTACACGTAGAACCAAATGCCATCTTATGTAATCCAAAAACATGATAAATTCTATATTTTTTTTTTTATAAACAGCCACGCGCTCGGATAGGACCTTTGATACTTACATACCACTTGGCTGATAGATAGAGAAGGAAGAGGAAGAAGGAAAGTGTGGTACAAATTAACAGGTAGTGTAAGCAAAAAACAGTTAATGCTTGACTTGAACATCTGGATATGAACAAGCTGTTCTGATATTATTTGATTGTGGAAGCACGTCGTGGGGGATGAGATTTCACATTCGCAACGCTCGGACTATAAACGAATTCTCATAACCATTTTTTGCCATCTTGGTATTTCCACGACTGTGTAGGGGTGGGCATTTGCCGCTCCTTTTGTTTCGCGTTGGAACTATTTTAGAGGAGGAAGTAGTGATTTGATTTCAACTGAGCAAGTGTCCACATCTACAAGGTATCTATGAAACAGAGAAAGTGTCCCTACTGTACGGCGATGTCTAAGAGAAGTTAAGAATGAAGTTACATTTGGGTCGCCTATGAGACCCACGATTTTGAACGCGGTCAAGGTAGCCTAAGGCTGAAATGGGAGCGCTAGTCCAAATGTGAGAATTGTGTTCCATCTTGGGTCGTATAAATGCTTTATAGATATTAAAGGAGTTCCAAAGGGGAGAAGAGAGCTTTACAACGACTTAACGACAAAAATATGGTCATTCCAAGTAACTTTTTGATTTACGTGCATACCTAATATGTTTAGACTATCCGAGTTTTGCAAAGTAACACCTTGGAAGGTTAGATTGAGTTCAAATTCGGGAAGTTTGTGTGAGATGAGACACCTTTGAGTTTTTATTGAGTTGAACTCAACTCTGTTTTGATAAAATCATGATTAATCACATTCACCATGATTTGCCTTCCATTGCTAACTTCGACGTTTGAAGCATTGATTCTCTTTTACATTCCTGTTTTGCTTATTATCCTTTTCCTACCAAGCCAAACGTACCAATTGGCCTCAAATATTGTTTTAGCTATATATGAAAAGCCTAAATTATTGTTTTGGCTATGTATAAAAAAAAATACTTGTAATTTTTTGTCAGTAGAGTACGTAAGTAGTTAAGGTATAATACAAGCATTTAAATAATTGTTCCCACTAATTATTAAAGGCTTATAAACTTACTGTAAACTCTCAAATTCAATTTTTTTTTTTTTTATAAAATTAAATATTCAGGGTCACACACACTGTTTTTTTTTTGGCTATTAATGAATAAAATATTATTAAATAATTTCAGTTTACCTACCTACGCTGTACACAATTCAATTTTAACAATTTTCCCCAAAAATTCTTTATGCATTCTTGGACTCAACCAAATTGCAATTTTCAAGCAAAAATTATTTGGAATCAAATTTATATAAAATCCTTGCATCCAACCATAGAAAATTAATAAATTCATTTAAATAAGAAATTTAATATTCTAAAAAAGGAAAAACAAAATTTCCATTGTCTCTAGATACTCTTGAAAACTTGAAAAAGGATATTATAAATTTAAAGTTATAATTTTTTTTTTTTTTTTTAGACAATTTAACAAATGAATTATTAAGAAAAGAAAAAAAAATTAAAACTTAGAAGTATTATTATTACTATTATTCATATGATGCAATGGTCTTAAAAAGTCCGGAAAAAAACAATAATAAAAAAAATTAAAAATTAAGTTTATAAAAAATGAGAAGTAATTAAGAAAAGAATATGAACCGGAAAATCTTTGCAAGGATATTCCATTTGAAAGACAACATTATACTCGTACTAAGAAAAATGTTTTGTTATAAGATTTTTTGTTTTTTTTTTAATAGGCAAAACAAAATATGCAAATTTTTGTATTTAATTTTTAATTTAAAGTGATCATCGATTTGTGAAAATTCATGAAAATTATCAATAAATACAAATAGTAGTAATAATAAATACATAATATAATATTAATATAAGTATATATAGATGACCTTGTGAATTTTGTCTATGGAAAATTATATTTTAAACAAGTAGTTCTAAAAAAATAAAGGACATAGACTTATGGGAAACTATGACCAACATTTCGGATATGACGTTTTGATTTTATTATTTACTTAATTTGTGAAAGCTATCAAGTGAAATAACAAAAAATAATAATAATTGTATTGTAACATTACTATATGTAATACATGTATGTGTGTTTATGTGTACGTTATGCTGGGTATTTTTTTAAATACCAAATAATGTTTATAATCTTTTAACACAAAATTTTTCAAATTTATTTTGTAAGAAAAATTTCAGAATATCCTGTACACAATCAGCATCAATTATATTTTATCCTGAATAGAATTTGCTATTCATCAATTTAGGATGCTATTTACAAAATGCTAATCATCAAATTTTAAGATATGAACAAAAATTACTACGGAAAATCAAATTCAAAGAGATTTCCTATGAATTCGTAGACTTCATTTCATACATACATAATAATACACACATAATAATCTCAGCTTCATTTCATACGTAGGTGCTTCATTCGTTTCTTAGAAATGCATGTATTCAAAATATATAGGCCTATTACTGAAAACATATTACGCTTGTTTAAATTCATGGCTATATACTTATTCGAGGTGCTCTCCTTTGATTTTATTAAAAACGCTTGAATAATATATTTTTGAAATATATTCAAAATCAGCTGGGAAGGGTCAAATGTGTAAAAATATTGAAATTTTTAATAAAGGACAAAAATTAAGCTTATAGAGTTTTATTAAAGTTATATTAAAGGTAAAAATAAAGGCAATATAAAAATGTTGAGGTTAGAATTAAATAAATAAGAGTTTGTTTATATAATAAAATTATATCCTCCAGTTCGACAAAATTGGAGGAATTTCCATATCCAAGCTCCTGGAAATATTAAATTGGTAAACAAAAAATATGGGAAATATCTAAGGGGTAATTTTGCAATACACTCTTAATTTTACAGAGCATATTAAAAATAAAATTAATTAGGCGAGAAAGGCATTCACTATAACCCAAAAATTGTTTAAATCAAAATTCTTGTCTGCCAGGTTTAAAATAATAGCGTATCAAGCGCTTATTAAACCAATTTTGATTTACGGTTGCCAAATTTGGTATAAAATATGTGCCTCACTTATGGAATTATATAGAAAGTTAGAAAGGAAATTTCTGAGAGGGTGTACAGGTATTTATCGTAAGCCAGATACTGAATATCAACATTTTTTTCCCAATAGAACATTGTGTAGCCGGGCAAATATTTCTAGAATTGATATTTTTGTTTTGCATTTAATTAGAAAACATTATGTTAAACTCACAACTAATATAATAAATAATAGCTTAGTTCTAAATTCTGTATATCCAGAAAATAAATACATTGAAGACTCATTAAGCTCAGGTTTCATTCCCCCGGAAGCATTTCTCTTTCTTGATCGCAATAGATATATTCAATCCAATTATATCAATATCCCTATTATTTATCACGCATTTAGACGTAGCATCCAAAGACAGATCACTTTCGAGCCAAATGTTAACTCCAATACCCCACTAGCAATTTGTAGATATAACATGAGCCTCTCACCAAAAGACGTTAGCCATATTATAAATATTAATAAAATCTGGTTAACCATGCTACTAAGAAAATTGGCAACAAAAACATATTTTTTTTTTGACTAGTATACAAAATTTTAAATTCAACTAAACATTACATGTTCTGGTTTAGTTATAGTAGGTTAATTAGTTGTAAGTTAGTAAAATTAAAATCGGTTTTTGCTAGCCTTTTCCGACTTTTTGTTAAAATTAATAATAAAATTGTAACTTAAGAAAGTGATGGTCAGGCAAAACGTATGTAAAAAATAGTAAGATAATTTTAAGTGTAATGTAATAACTTAGAGTAATCGTAATGGGTTCAATAAATTAGTTTATAAGTTATAATGTTACAAATAAATATATATATAAAAAAAAAAAAAAAAAAATTCAAAGGATATTTTGGAAATGAATGAAAATACGTACTTAATCAGAAAAATTTATTAATTATCCAAAAAATATTTAATTACTTCAATATTTTAGCTGTATTCAATTTAATATTCACTTCTTCATAACATTTTGCCTATTTGTCGGTTTATTATGATCTACTCGAATCACAGTTTTTGTTCTTGCACATTTTTGTGTTACTGATGTGTAGGTAGATATATTTCTTCTAATGTTATGACATCGCATTTAACCACTTCTTCAACTTCTGTTATTGCTGTATTTTCTATTGCAATATTAGTACAGTACAGGTTCTTCAATATTGCTTCCATCAACACCAGCAACATACTTTCATTCACATTGATTTTATCTGTAACTTCTTCTTCTATATGGGAATAAAATTTGTTTTTTATATGAATCACCATCGGTTGGATTTGTTTTAGTTTTGTTGTTGCTTAATTTTGTTTTTACACTTGTAATCTGTCTATATATATCTGAAACGAAAACAAAAATTTACTTGAAACTACGATAAAAAATTCAAAATTTTGTTATTTTTGATATTTTTCAAATTTTACCAAAACTGCAAACGTACATTTTTAATAATAGTAAATATAATTAACTTCGAAAAGCTTCCACGTTCCATATTTCGGACGTTTATGTTTTTAATAATACAAATTTAGAACAATTGGCATTTCAGCCGCATTTACATTTTCCTTAATAGGCTCAATAATTTTACGTCAATAAAACTAACAAGACCATATTGTGTAGTTATATTGATTTTATATTATATAGGTGTGTACAACTGATGTGTAATCGGACGTAATATGCTGAATATATGAAAATTGCTACTAAGATTATTATTTTATTGAAGGTGATCCAAGAGAACTCACTTGAGCCAATGCTGTTTCTATATATAAGTTAAACTAAATGGCAAATTGTTCATGTTTACTGACCTGACCTGGCCATTGTTTGTACAGAAAAATCTAATGAAGTACTAGAAAAACAAATCATTCATGATATTGAAGTTTTATAGAAAGGAATGGAGAAAGACAGGTTATTGGTATTCCCATGAAAAAACTAAATATATAATATTTAAAAAAAAACTTAACGGAATATGCATAAATGTAAAATTTTTAAAGTAATAAATGATGACGTATCAGGCCCGTTCCTGGCGGGGGTGCAAAAGGTGCCCCCGCACGTGAGCGGCCAAGTCGAAGGGCGGCCGCCGACCAACTTTTATTATGTTTAAAAAATAAATGTAAAAAAAAAAATGATTTTAATTTGGAGTACTAAACTGTAAAAAAAAATTAACTTAGTGTAATTAAGTAGAAACAACTTTTTATAAAAACATCTTCTATTTTTTTATGTATTTTCCAATTTACTTATTTTTTTTAACGGACAAAACTTTAAATTTTGCTATTAAAAATTTGTAAGTATGCCATGACTTTTTGACATTGGTATATATTAACATTAACATTAGTGAAATAGAATTATTTACAAGTGATAGTTGTGTAATACATTTTTGCTATTAGTTACTTCATATCAATTATTATAGGTGTTGATCTAACAAATTAAGTATAAAGTATAATTAATAAAGGTAAGTTTTACTATTTAGAAATTTTATTATGAATAAGAAAATATCACACCTTCTTAGATGTCAGAAAAACTAAAAGGCAATCTGGTGCTTATTATAGAAAAAAAAGAATTAAAACTAAAAGAAATAGAGAAACTAAGTGGATCTTTAACACAGTTTTTGGAACCATCACAAAAATCACCTGTGGCAAGTACGTCAGGAATGTCAACTAAAGAAATTTATACTGAAGAACCTGATACATTTCTGGATGTGCTAGATTCGTCTCCAAGTCCTACAAAAAGGCCAGAACAGCCACAAGATGACTCATCATCAACATCAGAGTCAGAAAATCCCGAAGAAGAGTTTTCTAATAAAACAGAATCAGTAAGTTCGTTTTTAGTGCTGGAAGATCCAGGAACATGGCCTGAATCGATAACTAAAGAAGTCTTAGAAATTTTAGTGAAGAAAGGACCAGTGCAACTTCGGGATAATTTTCATTTTCCATCAGATGAGACAAACAGAAGATTTTCTGCAACATATTTTTTTAGAACTTTAGAAAATGGTGAAACAGTTTCCAGAAACTGGATAGTTTATTCTACTAAATTGAATATGGTATTTTGTTTTTGCTGCAAGTTATTCAGCAAAAATATTTTTAAGCTGACCAGTGGTGGATATTCTGATTGGCGACATGCAACACCGTATTTTGTTCAACATGAAAACAGTGCACAACATATCGAATGTTCAAAAAAGTGGTGCGAATTAAAATTGCGGATGCAAAAGAACTGCACAATAGATAAAGAGCTTCAAACATATTATGAAATGGAAACAAAACGATGGCGTGGTATTATTGAAAGAATGATAGCTATTGTTCAATTTTTATCTGGCCAGTGTTTAGCATTTCGCGGCACGTCGACAGAGTTATACCATCCCAGCAATGGAAATTTCATGAAAGCTGTAGAAATGTTAGCTAAATTTGATCCGATAATAACAGAACATGTAAGAAACGTACAAACATCAAAACAAAAAAAAAGTCATATGCCACATTATTTGGGAATCCATTTTCAAAACGAAATCATTGAATTATTAGCAGCCTCTGTAACAAAGAAATTAACAACTATTATAAAAAATTCAAAATATTTTTCTATTATACTTGATTGTACGCCAGATTTAAGCCACGTCGAACAAATCCCGTTTGTTGTTCGGTGTGTGAATTTGACGCAAAATAAAGCAACAGTCGAAGAATATTTTCTTGGTTTTTCTCCAATAGTTGATACGACTGGTGAAGGTTTATTTAACTTCCTTACTAACGAATTGTTGCCTAAATTTAGCTTGGATGTACAAAATGTTCGTGGTCAAGGCTATGATAATGGATCCAACATGAGAGGTAAGCATATAGGACTTCAAAAAAGATTTTTGAATATTAACCCCAGAGCAACATTTGTACCATGTGCAGCACATAACCTAAATTTAGTCCTTAATGATGCTGTTAACATTAATAACGAAACCGTTGGATTTTTCGATATTGTTCAGGAGTTATTTAATTTTTTTTCTGACTCTCCATATAGATGGAATATGTTAAAAATCAAAATTAAAAATTTAACTTTAAAACCTTTAAGTGGTACTAGATGGTCAAGTCGTATTAACGCTATAAGACCCTTGCAGCAAAATATTAAAGAAATTTATGAAAGTTTAATTAATTAAGAGATGATCAAAGTAGAGATATAAGCACAAGAAATATGGCAAATTCGTTATCTGAAAAATTAAAATCATTTAAATTTTTATGTTCGTTAATTATCTGGCATGATATACTCTCAAAAATTGACGTAGTTAGCAAAATGCTACAAAATTCCACCATTGATATTAATGAATGTAGTAAAGCGTTGGGTAATTTAAAAAGATTTTTAAATGATAAAAGAAACGGTGCCAGTTTTAATGAATATATAAGTCAAGCTACAAACCTTGCACAAGCTATTGATGTAGAAAATGAATTTCCACAAACCCGCATAAGAAAAAGACCTCGTCAATTTTTATATGAATCAAGTGATGAGTTTGTAGAAAATCCTAAACAAAACTTTAAAATTAATTTTTATTTTCGCATTATAGATAGAGCGAATAATTCTATAGAGGAAAGATTTACGTTATTAGATCAATGTAATAATATCTATGGTTTTTTGTATTCTTTCCATTCAATAGATTCAGATATTTTAAAAAAATGTTGCTTGGATTTGGAAGTTTTTCTCCAAATTAATGTTAACGATGTAATAGAAAAAGACCTGAATGGTTTTGAATTATTTAACGAAATATTAAGTTTTAGAGAAATATTTCCCACTGCGGCAAAGCCTATAATGACTTTAAATTACATCATACAAAACGACTTAATATCCTCATTTCCTAATTTTTCTATAGCATTAAGAATTTTTTTAACACTGCCTGTAACGGTAGCATCTGGAGAAAGAAGTTTTTCTAAATTAAAATTAATTAAAAATTACCTCAGGTCGTCGATGTCGCGAGAAAGGCTAACCAATCTTGCTTTGTTATCGATAGAAAAAGATATTTGTGAGGATTTAAACTTATCTCAAGTAATTGATGATTTTGCTTCTGCAAAGGCAAGAAGAATAAAATTGTGAAATATTTTTTTTGGTTCTTAAACTTAATAATTTGTTTTAAATGAAACTAATAATTTCTTTTGTATTTATTGAAATAAAATAACAAACCATTTTTGTTGATTTACAAATTTTAGTTTCATTTTATAATAAAAAATATAAAAAAAACTTTCTCTTTTTATTATAGCATGTTGTCGTAAATAAATAAAAACTTTTTCTTCACTCATTTTTATTTCGTTTTTATATTCTGTATTCAATAACATAAGGGTTAATTTTTACAAAGTAATAATCCCCCCATCGGGTGATCCGCAAATTTTTATTAAAAAAAAAATTAATATGGGCGGCAATTTTGTTTTTGCACCTGAGCGGCCAGCAACACAGGAACGGCACTGTGACGTATCATAGGTATTTCATGGTGAATAAGTATAGATGGTTGCTTTGAATAATGTGAAATTACTATGAAGACCCAAAATGTCACTGTTTTGGTTGTAATACAACTGTCGTCATTTTATTTTACAATAATAATATGTTCAGCTTGAATGTAGTTGATCAAAATATCTGTAATGAATTTGTATAATCAATTTTTCTACTGATATTAACGTATTTTGAACCATCATTTACTTAAAAAAATTTATTATCAGTTCATATTTGTTTTTTTTTATTATTTTTTTCAAATCAATTAAATTTACTAAACAATTTTAATTGTATTAGTTAGTTATAAAAAAAATAATATTATAGGTACTATAATCAAGCGATTCAGAAAACAGTAACAATTATACTAAAGCAAATATATTTTTTTTTTTATATAAAATCGTGTCTGAAAGAACTATTTCTGTGCAATTGCACAGGGTATTCACTAGTTTATTAAATTTTTGATCACAAATATTAAATTTTTATTTAGATCGAATTCGCCAGTTTCAAATTAACGATAAAGTAGACGAATTTAATGAGTTCAGTGGTACATCTCATTGTATGCAACTAAGCAATTTTAATTGTATTTAATTTATATTATGACATTGAATGATTCGAATATAAAATCTACAATGCATCTAAAGTTTTAAAATGAATCAATTAATTTCTTCACATGCTTAGCATACCATTGAACAATATTCTAAGTGTGATCACAAATTCTGGTATCTTTAAAGGGTCAGAGGACTAACAAGCACTAACATATACATACGGGTAATCGCAATAAGCCCATTTGTTATTGCTTTGATATAGAGGATTGATTACCTCCAACAAATTATCCAATTTAATCAAATCTTCTTCGCATGCTTAGTAACAATTCAAACAAATATTCCCATATCGATGTTAAATGTTAATTCTTTATATTATTCAGATACTGTCAGATTTATGCTTATCTATTAATAGACGAAGTCTTACTTCATTTAATTGTGCAAAAGTTCATCATCCAGTAGGGTTAGTAAAACACCCCGACCATTGATTAGAAAAATCTAAAAATAAACTAAACCAGATACATGGTGTTAGTAGAAGGGTAAAAGTAATAATCTATAATTATAATTGACAAGTATTTAAGGTCTTGCGCAGTAGACACCTTTTTATTTTATTTCGATTCTCCTACTCCTTATTGAACTGCTAATATATATAATATATAAGACTGCATATAAAACAAAAATGCGCACACAGTTGAACATTTTGTACACATACGATCTTATTATTCAGCAAACACATTATGCATAAGTGAGATCTTATGAAAGTAATAAATAAAAGCAAACAAATCCGTTATTATATAATTTATATTATATACTTGCAAATGAATCTATGTACATATGCCAAATAAAAACAAAGAAATAAATTCATTTCAAATAAAAAATATAAAAAAGCAAAAATAAAAAAAATCAGTTGAATTGTTCATATGACTAGCAAATTCATTTTTATATAGTAGAGGTAGAGTATATATAATTATCCTTATTGAACTTCTAATATATAGTAGTTGTATATAAAACAATAATGCTCACACAGTTGAAAATTTTTTAATCATATGGTTTTATTATTCACCAAATACATTATTCGTGAGTTCTTATTAAAATAAAAAACAAAAACAAACAAAAATATAAAAAGACAAAAACAAAAAAAAATCATATGACGGGCAATTTCATCTTTACATAATAGAGTCAAAGTATAATAGATCTATAATTATAATTGACAAGCATTTAAGGACCTGCGCAGTAGACACCTTTTTATTTTATTTCGATTCTCCAATATATAAGATTGTATATAAAACAAAAATGCGCTCACAGTTGAAAATTTTGTACTCATAAGATTTTATTAGATGTAGTAATAATATAGTTTTTATTAAAATTATGTATTATTTAGGTATATATAGACATACCTCTTTAATGACAAAATTTTTTATTTTTAGTAATTTTATACACTAAATGTCACTTACTATAGGGAATATATCGGAAACGAAGCAGTATATAAGAGACGTGTACTTATGTGTCCTAAATAAAACATACTAACCCCAAAACTTTTTATCAAACACGAGTGATTTCTGCTATATCGTGCGAAGGCTATGTCAGTACGTAAATTACTGTTTTTTTTTTAAAACTTTAAATTTGACTTCAACTTGAAATATAATTACTCAACAGGGGCCCCTAGTATAGTTACAATATATAGTATTATAGTTATTATCGGAATATTATTTTACAGCTATTTCACTAAAAAAAGTCTTTATTATTTTTTTTTTTTCTTGGTCAAAATATTTGACCCTAACCACCCTAACTACTTTTACAGAATTTTAAAGTAAAACATTTTCATTTTTTTATCTTAGTCTCAAACAATGATCTGAAATTAATTCATAACTTGTAACTAAAAAAAACTTTTCAAATTACTATTACCTAATATGAATAGCAAATTCTTGAATTTTCTTTTCAAATTTATTTTTTTTTATTATTTTTAAAATAATGCAAGAATTTTTAGAAATTTCCAAACTTCAGAAAACATACTTAATTTTGAAAATTCACACAATTCATACTCTATTAATCAAATTTCATAAAAATAAAACAAAAAAATTTCTATTCTTGGTTTTAAAATTATATTCTTTTTACATAATTTTTTTAACCAAATTTCTCTTTAAATTAAACAAAGTATTAAAAATTATTTTAAATTTAAACAAAAAAAATAAAACCCAAAAAAAAAACAACAATAACAAAATTTTTTTACAATAATTGCCTTGTATAATTCCTTTTTAAGCATATTTTTCAAATAATTTTTAAATAAAAACCAAAGTCTAACATTAATAACTAAATGAGTTGAGTTGAGCATTATATATATATATACATAATAATAATATACTAACAATAATAATAATACATACTAACATTATAAAATGCACAAATATAGAATAAAAATAATATAAAATAATAAAAAAATAGAAATATTTCGAGAGCAATTTGACTATCAACTCTTGGGTAAAGGACATAAAAAAAAAAATTTTTTTTTTTTAATTGAAGCAATTCTGGAAATATATCTATGTATGTATGTATGTATAAACTGGTTTAGTGTATCTAAATTATAAAATAAAATATTCTGTAATTGCTTTTAAGTTTTGTAGTTATAAAAAAATTGAAACAAAAAAATGTTACTATTTTATTTGTTTTATCTACGGTTTGTGCTTAACCCGAATTAGCCCAGAATATTTTTTTCTTTAATTCTGAGGTCATTACAGTTTACTCACTGTTAGTCCTGAGTAAAATAACATATTTTTGTATTTCTTTTGGCTTACGGAACTGTTCAGCAGGCATATTGCCATATTATGGCAACGCTGAGCTATGCATAGGAGAAAAAAATTATATGAAATACGGGTTGAGGTCGAAATCTTATTTTTGAAAATCTTATTTTGTATTTTTTGTTTTTTTTTTCTAAATAGGAGCACATAATAACGCATACGGCACATTCTTAGTGCCAGATGTGTTTAAAAATGTGTTTAAAAAAATTATTTTATTTTTATAGTTTTATTTTTATAGCCAAACCCCCGCTACTCATTTGTCGAAACCCTGTTTTTGCCGACTGCAATTAAACGCTACCGGAACAGTCTTAGTAAAAAATTGTTTTAAAAAAAATTATTTTATTTTTAAAGTTGGGGGCTGCTGCTCCCAAACCCCCGCTACTCATTTATTGGTGGAACCCTGTTTTTGCCGGCGGCAACCAAACGCATACGAAACGCATGAAAGCATGTGATATTAAGTTTCGACCCCAAATCCTGGGACCCCGGACCTATTGTCTTCATCACATTTAAGGACTGTTGTACCAAATCCATTTTGTGTATAAATTAAATTTCACAACAAAAAAAGAATAATATGGACGTTTTTAGAAAAAAATAAGATTTTGAAAAAATAAGATTTTCAGAAAATAAGATTTTCAAAAATAAGATTTCGTCACTATCCGATGAAATACACATTTTAGATTTATGAATAAAATATGTTAGTAAAATTATAAATGAGCTATAGATAAAAAATTAATAAATAACGTTTGAATATGATGGAACACAATATAATTGCTTGGGATAAGATTCAAAACTTTTTGAGAGGGTTATGTTTTATATTTCCAGCAGGTAGTGGCGACCATAATAATATATAGCAATTTGCTAACAAAATCGCAATTTACACGTATATCCGGATTGTGAACTCTATTAATTTGTCAACGATTGTATATTGATACATCAAGTGGTCATGTAAATATCCTCTTCCATCATTTCTTTCGTTGAATCCTAACCCGATATAAAATGATATTCACATCCATTCTATCGACGCCACTTCTATACTTATTATATTCACCAATAGCATATACGTGTGGATTTTTTTTTTAGAAGAAACGGTTGAAGAACAATTTAAGTCTCCAATTTGATTGATGGTTCAATAAATAGAGACTAAGATACGTCCAATGCAAATCTCTTCTAAATAATCTAATGCTTTTTTTTACTGTTAATTTTCTATAAAATCACAAAAATAAATCCCGTACAATAATATACTCTGAACATATATTTTCTATATAATAGATTAGCCCAGCGTTGCCATAATGGCAACAGAAAATAATACTAATGGAAATACATTGTATAAGATACTATTGCTGCACTGAAATGTTTCCACTTAACCAATAAATACATTTTGTTAAAATAATTATCGAAATAAAAAAAATTTAATATTTAGAAAAATAATGCATTTTATTTTTTTATGTCATCCATTTTTTACATTTTTCAATAGACTAAAACTATGTACTGCACCATTTCTATTTATGTCATTTTAATTTCAAAGCCTAATATGAATAAGTACATATTAATAGGTAAAAAAAATGCAATATGACTTTTATTAAAATAATGGTTTTTATTTCAATAAAGCAAAAATAAATATATGTTAGCTGTTTCCATATGGCAACACATGGCTGATTCGGGTTAAAGTAATCCCACAATAGCTCTCTAAAACTATTAAAATATAATGAACTAGTAATAGCTTTTTGGCAATGAAGTTCATAAAACAGTGACTGTGACTAAAAGGGATAAGTGCAAAAGCTTTGTCTTCAAAAATAGAGATATAACCATTCTGTTGTTGTTGAAGACCAACTGGGCCACACCTATAATTATAATAGACAAGTATTTAAGGACCTGCGCAGTAAGCACCTTCTCACTTTATTTCGCTTCTCCTTCATGAATTCTTAATATATAAATAAAATAAGGAAAAAAAAATTTTTTTTTTAGAAATATTTGCTTTTAATTTAAGCGTACTAAAAGTCCAAAAATAAACTTTAAAATCGCTGCTTGATATAATGTTTTCATAGCAAGTTATGATTGTAATTACGGAAAAAGCAAATTAGCCGAAATTCTGGGAAGTCTTGAGATGAGATTAAGAGATTTGGTAAAAAGTTCGGCTAATTTGCTTGTATTTTACGTATTAAAAAATTTTGACCAATAAAAAATTACGCACTTTCTTCCATAAATAATGTTTGCACATTATTTTCAATTAAACTAAGCCATATGCAAATGCAAGCCCTATATGACACATGTACGTACATTTACATATACTTAGTGAGAGAAAGAGAAATAATAAAAGAAAAAGATTAATAAAAGAAACCAAATTAAAAACACAAAAAAAAATATAATGAAAATGATGATTGAAAATAATTGAAATTGAATAATAATAGAAAATAATTGAAATATAATGATAATGATTTGTATTGCACACTATTTAATACATATTCCTTTTTTGTTTTTCTTTTTTTGCTTCTTTACACCATAGAAATGTCAATAAATAGGTATAGTGAATTTAAAGAGAAACCAAGTTTTAACATTATCAAATATCCATATTCCATTATATGTAGTAACGCATATGTAAATTTCACCTTAGTTGAATGCAAAGAATATCTATAATCTATATTAACAAGAATACGCACTCCCATTTTACGTAAACCTAGTTTTTAAGAAATACCAAACCGAGCAAAATATCATTAGTTAAAAGAGGTAAACTTTACATTTACTTATCGTATACCAAATTTATTATGAGAGAGAAAAGGTACAAAATAGATGTTTGCTGTTTGCTTTATACTGTAAAATAATTATGCGTTCTCATTATTCTGCTTTGGATTTGTTTACGTTTCCTCCCATTATTTATATCAGGTAGGGTGGCAAAAAATGTTAGTTCTAATTTAGTTTGTTCCCTTATACGAGGATTATTTCTGATCTTTTATTTTAATATTTTCGTTTTAGACATTATTATTTTCGTATATACCTATTAAAAATATTAAATTATAATTACATTACAATAATATAAAATATTATCAGAGACTATAATAGAGACGTCGAATTGGAGCAAAAATAGCGCAGATGTCGCTAACAGTATCGAAATCAAATAATGAAATGATAAAAATTATGATTCTTATAAAATTAAAATTTTCAAAATTCAAAGCAAGCTAAGAATGGAATTAAAAACTTAAAATACGAAAAATAATTTTTTTCTTCGCAGCTGCAGTTATTATGCATACTAAAGCAATTTATATATTCATATAAATAATATATAATGTATATAATTTGATTTTGTATGGTTGAGTTACAATCAATTTGAATTAAGAATGTTTTTTGATTTTGAATCCAAATAAAATGAATTTTTGTACAGAGTTAAGCAATTTTGTTGTAAGGTATTTATTCTCCCATTACGTTTATAACATTCGGTTTTACGTATATTAAAAAGTTTATAATTTTTTAATTTAAAAAAAAAAAATACTTTTGACCAAAAATACTTGGGAGCGTGTCATAACCTGTGTTTCATTTGCCCGTAGTATCATTAGCCTGTTTTCTTGCGATTTGCCTGCATTTTAATTTGTTTGAATTTCATTTGACTGGATATGTAGTAATACAGGATTCATGTAGCAAGTTTTTATCAATCAACGGGCATCAGAACTACATCTTCTAAAGGTGACTGGTTGAAAGTGCCAAGTCAAGAAATTGAGCAGCCTCCAGCAAAAATAGGTCCGGGTACCGTCTCACAAAGCACTTGAAAAATTTTTTTTTTTTGTTTTTCTTTAACATGTCTTTTGTACAATGGATCATAAGCACGACACAAACAAGAGGTTCGGCGCCCCAAATGTCGGGACTGAAGACCTTGATTTTTTTTGGTCATGAGTACAATGGCTTTGAAATGCGATGAAGACAGAAGGTGCGGGGTCCCAGGAATTGGGGCCGAAACCCTATATCATGTGTTTAAATTGTATTTTTCTGAAAAAAGGTTATTAATAATTATTATAAATAATTTTAAAATTTTTTTTTTCGATAGGTCCGAATGTGCGGAAGTTTGGATCAAAGACCATATATTTGTACTGATGACAAATAAACAAAAAAATCAAGGTTTTCGGCCCTGACATTTGGGGCTCGGACCTCTTCTTTTTCTGAAAAATATGTACCTTTATAACTTGAAAAAAAAAGAAAATTTAATTCATCTACACTAAAAAACGTATTCTAACTTTATAAATAAATTAAGAAAATTAATGTACGCAGGTTACCTTATTATATTCAATCAATATAATATATATATATATATATATTTTTAATATTCATTAACATTGCAATCTGAACTATCATTCAAATTAAACACACATATTCATTTATATACACAAGATTTTATAAGAATAATGAATAATAATATCCAATAATATGTATAAGTGGTGTAAATGGTATAAGCTAAAAATAACAATTTTATTTTACTTAAATTTGTACAGGCTACAATTATCTTATTTTTCAACATGGACAACTACCTTTTAATAAATTGGTAGAAATCCTTGGCTAAGTTTCAGTTTTTTAAATTTAAAAACTGATAGTTAGAAAAAAAAAAAATGCATGATATTTTGTTCGCAATTCGACGTCTTTATTATAGTCTCTGATATTATTAATATTTTTGTCAGTAATAATTTGGAGTCACAAACATTATTATTTTTTATTAATTATATTAGTAAACCTAAATATTTATTATAATGGTATACGATTATAAAATAATACTGAGGACAACATCTATTTACAAATCACAGAATTTAAAGAATATGATAACGCTGTTTTAGTTAGGTCTCCTAAAAATCTTATGCACAGTTGATACAATTTAGAAAATAATATTGTTAAATATTTCAACGAAATTTTTGTCGAAAATTTTTTTCAAAATTATAAACTTTATTTATTTAATTTCAGCCAACTTTTTTTGTTACTCTCTTTTGTTTACTATATTTTTTCTTTTTCTTACACGTAAAATTCTTATTATCGTCTATTTCTGACAATGTTTATCAAATTTGTATATAAATTTGTGTGCAAACAAATGAATGCATACATGAGTTCTTACTCTTTTTATGGATATACTTTGGTTAAATGGTTATTGAAATGGGTATTTTGTTGAATTGAAGCAAATTGAAACAAACATATAAAGTCCAAGGCAAGTTAATTAAGGCAAATATAATAAGTTGTATATACAACAGAAATGCGCATACGGGTTGAAAAAATTTCTAATTTTTATCCATTAAACGCCACTTATTATATTTATATGAGGGAGTTATATTTATGTGTCCAAAATAAAACTTACTAACCTCAAAACTTTTTATTAAACATAAGGGGTTTGTGCTTTATCTTGAAAAGTTTATGTCACTACGTAAATTACTGTTCTTTTCAAAACTTTAAATTTGGCTTCAACTTGAATTATAATTACCCAAGTAACAATTTTAGCATTATAGAAGCATTAATGCTAATTTACTATGCTTAAAGCATGCAAAATTAGTCATATAACTGCTATAATGCATTTATACTACACTTATATCTACAAAGTGGCGACTTTATAATTATTTTTTTTTTTTTTTATTTATTCATTTACTATTTAGTTCAAACAGTTTACAAAATATAATACAATTTAATTATTAAAATTTTGAATTAACACAATGTATCAAATAAGATTTATGATTTAAAGTTTAAATTACTTTGAAATTTAATACAACATAGTTTTTATAAAAAACAAAAAACAAAATTAGATAAAATAAATTTCATCAGAAAAAAAAGAGAAGATGAAAAGTTATTAAAAGTAATAGAAGTTAATTATAACACTACAAATTAGTTAATATTAGTAGCGGAAAAACAAGATTAATTAGGAGGACTAAGGAAGCAAGTGAAACAAGGTTTTCTTTAAACTGGTTTTGTTCAAAGAAAAGTCAACACTGTTTTTGTATTGATTAACTGCCATTAACATTCTATTAATTGGCTCAAATTTACCATAATAAATTCTATGGAAAGGAAGATTAAAAAGATGTTCTATACGAAAACGCGTACTGGTGTTAATGTACGAGTTAATCTGATCTTTTATAATTTTGGGAATCAATTTCACCATTGTATACTTTGGATATGAATAAGATATCTGCAACAACCCTTCTTGATTGCAATGTGTTCATCTGAAGAAGCTTCAGATGATTTATGTATGGAGGTAGGATTATTGGGTTAGACCAGGGAAGATTACGTAGAGCATATCGCAAAAAATTTTTTTGAATAGATTCAATTCTATTAATATGAGTGGAATAGTGAGGTGACCAGACAGGGCTTGCGTACTCAAGGTGGGGGCGAACAAGAGTAGTGAATAAAGATTTAGTAATGTATGGATCATCAAATTCCTTAGACCATCTTTTAATAAAACCTAACATAGAATTTGCCTTGTTAATTATGCTATTAAAGTGAAGTTTAAATGTGAGTTTATCGTCAAAAAGTACGCCAAGGTCTTTAAAATGAGAAACTCGATTGATTAGTTTAGAATTAAAAGTATAATCAGTTATTATTGGAATCAATCTACGAGTAAAGGAAATAACAGCGCATTTATCAATATTAAGGAGAAGATTATTATAGCCGCACCACTTAAAAAACGAATCAAGATCGTTCTGTAGTACAGTACAATCATTATATGAAGATATTTTTTTATAAATTTTCATATGATCACGTTACTATTGTTAATGAGATTGTTGACATCATTAATTGAGATAATGAATAGTAAGGGACCTAGATGGCTGCCTTGTGGTACACCAGAGGTGGCAGAAAATGATTCAGAAAAGGCTGATCTAAACATTACACTATAAGATCTATTGGATAAAAATGATTTATTCCACATTATAAAAAAATTAGGAAATCCTAGTTGTTTAAGTTTTAAATTAAATAACACTATGAGGCAGTAAATCGAATGCCTTGCTCAAATCTGTGTAAATGACATCAGTCTGAAAGCCAGCCTCCATAGTGTTCAGGAAGTGTGAGCAAGACTCAACTAAATTTGTAACCGTAGATTTTTTCTTTACAAGACCATGGTGATTAATTGATAAATGTTTAGAACAAATATCATAAATTGAATCAAAAACTATTAATTCGAAAAGTTTAGGTATGCATGAAAGTTTTGCTATTGGACGGTAATTTGTGACCATATTTTTAGCACCTTTTTTATAAACAGGGCGAATAAATGAATTTTTCCAATATTGTGGAAATATTCCAGAAGTAAACGATCGATTGAATAAAAGGGATAATGGTAACGCAAAAGATTCAGAACAGTTTTATAAGATTAAAGATGGTACTTTGTCAGGTCCAGGAAATACATCACTGTTGAGATTATTCAAATCTCTCTCTTTATTTTCTGAGTAGAGAAATCTATTGAGATAACTTGGTTTTCAGGTTGGTTTATCATGTGATTAAAATTATTTTCATCAACTTCAAAGAGATTTTCTGAATAAGAACTACAGAAAAATAGCTTGAAGAGATGTGCAATAGATTTCTGAGAGTTAGCACTAACATCATTATAGGACATGGTGACGGGAAATTGAACAGATTTACGTTTGGAGTTAACAAATTTCCAAAAGGACTTAGGATTAATCCTTAGCTGAGAGCTAACATTTATTAAATAGTTGTTATAACTGAAATCTAATGTCAGTTTGTAGGAGTTGAACAAAATTACAAAATCATGCTTCATTGTTGATGTATGTGTCGAGTAAATGCACAATTACAGCACGGCGTGCTATTAAATGATTTTTACTTTGCATTTATAAAGCAATTTCAGAAGCATTGTATTAGCACGGTAAAAGCATTTTCATAAATGTAATAATGCTGCCGTAAAACAGGAAAAAAAAATTATTTATTTTATTTTTTCGGATTTTTATTAAATGTTTAAATATTATTTTTTTAAGATTTTTTTTTTTTTTTTATCACCCCTTCTATTTACTAAATTTTCGTAGAAGTCAATGTTTTAATTACATTTCTTTTAATATTTTAAAATTACCTCGCTGAGATTTGAACCACGTACCAGTTGATTTTCAACACGCTAACAACTGTGCTATCGCCCTTGTTTTCTTGAGTATTAAAAAAGTGGTACACTACATTATAACGCATTACAATTCATTTCATAGAAATAGTTGTAGGTGTAGTGTATATAGAAACCTTAGCGACAGTACTGTTATTCGACTAAAAAGTCGAGTAATAGCATTCATGCAATTATATTACATTTATAGTGCTGTTATTCGACTAATGAATAATAATAGTTTTTTTAAATGCTTGCTTTTGTTCTATTGAAAAAATTTAAAGAAAAAATAAATTTATTTGCGTATAGATATCTTTCAAAACAATCCAGAAAAGCAAAACTATAGGGATAATAAATCCAAAAAAGATTTATTCCCTTACAGTTATTCCAGAAGCAGGGCACTCTGGAAATAATTTATTTCTTGAAGTGGTCAACCGAAACTGGCATTTCTATCATTTAAAAACATTTTAGACTTACCGAAACCGACACCGAAATACATGTAGCTTTTAATGACATTTAAACGTCAAACTTAATTATGTAATACGAAATACCTGAAATAAAAACACTTACTTTTAGATAAAATTAAAATTAAAATATTTTTAAGTTCAGAAATTAAAGGAATTTTTATTTATTAATTACATATTATAATTTCATTTCTTAATAAATTAAATTAATAAAAAAAGTTTAATGCTCACACGAATGTAGTAAAGGGATAAAAACAATGTTCGTTTTATATTTAATCGGTACAAGCTTAAATTTAATGTCATCTATCATGTACAAATCTGGTGAATTTTCTTCTCTACAGTTAGACACGAATATATTCAAAATAGAAGATCTCATTGGTATTTCAAATAAATTATTTGCGCTTCTCAAAGAAACACCAAAAATTTCTTTTTCATTTTTATAAGAAATGGCTCTGATTATTTTTACTATTTGATTTGTTTTTGTCAAAAACCATTGGTTTTCGAAATTATCCCCAATTAAAATAAAATCTAAATTGTGTAGATTACTTGAAATATATTTTGAATTCCATTACATGCTGATAAAACTTTCGACAAAGTACATTATTTTCAATGTTGTTATTGAAAATTTCATCTTCACCAACTTCAATGTTTTCATCATTAATATTAGATAATTTCAAATCCCAGTTACTGGTATATTCATCAACGTTTTCTGTTATAAAATTTGTTTCTACTAAACTAGACTGCGGATCAGTAATTACATCACTTGATACAAAATTTGAAAATTGCGGAATATTATTATTTTTAACATATATACAGTTATTCTTTTCGGTGAATCTAAAAGCTAACTTTTTGTCAATTGTTTTTGCACGCCTGTATAAAGTGCAACTTTTTTTGAATTTTTTCCAGATCGAAGTAAATTTATCCATTTTGTAAATTAAAATTTAGTTTAACTATAAATAAGAAAAAACTCTTTTTTGAAATATTGCGTCCTTATGAAATTTATGCGAGAAAGCACCTTTCGGGTTGAGCGCAATAAAAACACTATATAAAATATAGAAAATAATATAGCATTGTGCTGAAATCTAGCTTATTATGCTACTAGCACTATAAAAGAAGCATTATAGTAGTTATAATGCATCTTATATTGGCTTTAAAGAATAGCATGAAGTAAATGCTTATATACTGTTATTCGACACTTATAATCCTTGTACAATAATTGTCATGCCTTTATCATGCTACTCGTTGCTTATACGACAGTTATAATGCTTATTTTGAATTTTTCGTGCTATAAGCATTATTGGTGTTACTTGGGTACTCAACAGGGGCCCCTAGTAAAACTATAATTGGATGCAAAATCAGTTAATAATTTTTTTGAAAAAATGAATTCAGAAATTTAAATTTACTTTAGATTAGATTATGAATTTCGGGAGGAAATCTGTCCCCTATGAACTATATCACCGCAGCCGCAAACGGGCTTATTGTAATAAAATAATTTTGGGAATAAAGTTTACCTCAACCCTATAGTTCCTTTAAAATAAATATTATTATTTTTAAATTATAATACTAGTGTTTTATCCTTTGTTCATATACGTATATACATATTCTCTTCTAATCCTTTATAAAAATTATATTTATGTCAACTTTAAATTATATTTAAAAAAATATAATAATAATAGCTATAGCTATACAATAATAGAGAGAGAGAAAATTCTCTCCTCGTATATTCATGAAAAGACAAATCCTTGCTGATAAATGACTTCATAAAGTTATTTACAAAAAAAAAAAAATAATACAATAAAAACAAAAACAACAAATTAACAAAAAAATAAATAAAAATAACATTTTTTAATGATTCTTTTAGTCCCGTTTGTTATTATTATTTTTTTGTTGTAAAATCCTTATTGCTATTTCCTTTAATTTTTTTTTTTTTGTTTTTTTTTGTTGCTTTTATATAAAATATATATTATTATATGAAGGTTAATAAACGTGATGGTTGAATATTTATGTTTTATTTTTAAGCTTTTAAGATTAACTTGACCAAATCCAGAATATACGCCATGAGAAAAGAGACACAAGTGGGTAACTAACTATACATAATGTAATATAAAAATACAAAAAAAAAATATATACATACAACTTACACTCATTAATTCATAATAAAAAATATTGTTTTCTCTTTCTTTCATTTACTTTGTAAT
Organism: Argyra leucocephala; assembly: GCA_963942445.1. Lineage (NCBI taxonomy): Eukaryota > Metazoa > Arthropoda > Insecta > Diptera > Dolichopodidae > Argyra > Argyra leucocephala. Next base: position 127,345,021 of record OZ012681.1, read on the forward strand.
GTTATTTTTATTTCTTTTGTTTTTTCGTATGTTTTTTTGTTTATTTTTTTTTTGCAATATTTAAATGACTTGCATAAATAATTCGTTTAATAGTATGAATTCATGTTTATTGTTAACATAACGGTGTTTATAACGGTTTATTTATTATTATCTCATCCACGTTTTTTTTTCGTTGCTATTTTCAATAGTATATTATTATACTATATATATAATATTATATAGTATTATATATTTATATTTTTGATCCTACTGTTTCGACTTGTTCCTGTTTTATGCCATTAAAATACAGAAAAACAAAATGTACAGTGGTTATTTCGTAAAAAAAATAATAATTAAAAACAAAAGTAAAATCAAATCAAAATAAAAAAAAAAATTTATAGAATTAGCACGATATGGTTTAAATCTATGATAATTAGAATGGTTTTAGTTTTTAGTTTGAATTGCATTTTTCAGAACTGGTATGTGGGTGGATGTGTGTATTAAGGTTAATTTATACTGTTGCATTCACATTGAAATTTAATGCGATCATGATAATTTTAATAAATTAAAAATAAGGCACTGATTTCATTCAAGTGATAAATAATTGTTCCAATATAAATACAAGTAAAAAAAATACTGATACTTCATTGATTTAGTAGGTATTTTTCTTCTTCTTCATGGCGTTATTGCTTCACTGAATTCAAATTTTCTTATTCTAGAATCTAAGTTGTTCTACTTTTTATTACCTTCGTTTATTAATTTGCTTTTATTTTTTATTTGTTTATAAATTTGTTTGAGTTTCGGTTTACAAATTTTAGCCTAGTGGCTGGTAGTTTTCCTACACTGAGTTTGAAGTTTAATTACTGTTATACTAGATTTCTAAATTTAAATACATGCTTTCTCCATTTTATCATATTTCTCTAATTTTCATAATTTAGAAAAAAGTATATTCATGCCCTCTAAGAATTTGGTTCCGTTGTATTTTGTGTATCTGGGTAACTTTAAAAAGGCCTCTTACATAATTATTTTACATTTTAAAAACATGAGTTGGTCTCAGCATTTCCATTTCTGTGAAATTTTTTTCAGATAGTCGTAAATCGTCGAAAGAGACTTCTGGGACTACCTATTACCGGGGAAGGCAATTTGAAGGACTGTGCGACTTTAACCTACTAAAAACTCCTATCATTATTGCAACATTAAAACTGGTCTTATAGACTAACCATTAATTTACATTTAACTCAAAGAAACTAAGATGCCTTTGATCTATCAAAATCCAATAAGGTTTTAATAAATAATTGATAGGTTTTAACCTAACTCAAGTGATCTTGTTCGTTTTAGTCGCTTAACAAATTTTTGATTGTCAATTAAGCTAGAAGATTCGGTATTGACATGTTGGATCAGACGAGTTTTATGCCGTGCAGCGCAATTCATTATTTCGTCTTTTATACATGAGATCTTCAGATCTCGATGAATATCGGCATTGCGAACATACCGTGGAGCAATGACTATGTTGCGCAGTATCTTATTTTGGAACGTTTGGATAGTTTGAATATGGATTTGTTTCAATAGACTGGCTTCAATATTTGCTTATACATCAAAGCTTTGTTATAGGTCGGGACCGTAGAATTCCGCCCAATCAACCAGTATATTTCTCTATATTATTTTAACTGCTGTGGAGTTAAATTTTTTTTTTTTTATAGCTCTAGAAATGTATATCACATGAATATTTCACATGATTGTTTCGGATAATGTTGAAGTAGCAGTTTTAGTTACACCTCCTGCTTCTCTCGTTGTTTGAATTTTGTCAAATGAAGTTTATTGTCTCATATTGGTCAATGTTTATTCATTATTATAGTCAAATCATAACGTCAGCCTTTACATAAATTTTTAATGTCTCTAAGTTTGAAACAAATTTTGTTTTAGCTTCTTTTGTCACATAATTCTTCCCTATTGTTTCTCACAACTCTAACCCTAACTTGTCTAAAGCTATATGATAATTTCTAGTTTGGTAGGTATAAATAAAGGTAGGTAGGTAGATAATACAATACAATTTTACTCTATTATCCTATGATTTTCCTAACCTTATCCCTCGTACATGAATCTTTAATATAATTGTCTAGGTAGATAGGTAGCTAAAATAGGTAGGTAGATCATATCATATAATTATTTCCTATCATCCTAATGCCTTCTAAATCTTTCTCTCTTACCAGAACCTGTAAGATAATTTCTATGTATGTAGGTAGGTATGGTAGGTAGGTATTATAATTCGATACAAATCTTGCCTATCATACTATATTCCTTCTAACCCTATCCCCCTTACTTAAACCTATAAGATAATTTCTAGGTAGATAGATAAAGTAGGTAAGTAAGTAAAATAAATAGGTAGGACTCGTCTCGTTAGGGTAATGTTTAAAAAACGACTGTTAATATCAATTTCAACCAGTTTACATTAAAGCGATGATATCAACATCATTGCCCTGCAACCCCATCAGTGGGACATAGAACGGGATTAATGTGGTGCTACCCCACTTACCTATAAACCTATAAGATAATTTCTAGGTATACAGGTTAGGTAGGTAGGCTGGACCAGAGTCGTTTGGGTAATGTATGGCGGCTGTTGTTTAGATCTATTTCATTCCCCTGCAGTCGCATTAGTAAGGCATAGGACGGAATTAATGAACAAGTTTTTAATAGACAAAGCATTTATTTTATTTACAATATTTTGTTTTGTGTTGATTTTATGTTGTTAATTTTATGTTGATTTTCCTACAATTAACAAGAGTGCACGATGCGATTAGGTTTATATAATTTTGGTGATCGATTTTGGTTTACTTTCGAAATATACTATACTTTGTTAGTTATACGTCTTCTAATGCTATGGGTTGTCCTAAATTAATTGCTAAATTTTTTCATCGAATTCGTGTCCTTTTGCAAATCTTATAGAATATTTTAAAAAGCCCAATTGTGACAACCAGCCCAATTACCATTTTGAATGATCCCAGATCTGAAATACTTTTTTTATTAACTTTTATTTGATTGCACGGTTTGATCCAAAAACATAAAAATATGATGAAGTACCCCAATAAGCAAAATAGAGTATAAAAGGCACCTTTGAGACACATTTCAAATTATTGTGATATGTGATAAAATGCTTGTATAGTACGTCATATTTGAAAATTCGATTTTTCAAACCTAAACCTATTCAAACTAGCTTTTATTTAATTGTGTTAGAATAAAAAAATATTAAGTGTACCGAATAGGTATTAAATTTTATTTGTCTAAAATTAATTGAAACAAAATCATTTTGCTGGGTCTCAATGGGTTAAATTAATAACGTATAAACAAAATGTATTTTGGGCGATTTTTAATGTCTTCAATCAATACGATTTTAATTCGTATACATTTTTTATGCTGATGTTCTACTTATAATACAATTTTTATATAGTGCTTCTACTTACCCAATACCCTTTTTCATTACGAATTCTTAAAAGCGAGAACGTATTTATTGTATAACGTATTAATAAATTTATTTTAGTACCACTTCGAACGATTATTAATATTATATTGAAAAAATGTGTTGAAATAGAATAAAAATATTTCGCGACTTCATTTTTATTATCACTTTACTGAGCCCCATATAAGTTAACTTGTATTTTTTTTTTATTAATTTATATATTTTTTCCAATATTTTCCATGATAACTTAATCTTTGTGGGTTGTTTTATTTTGTATACTATCTAATAATATGTAATTTATTTGTCTCTTATGTTAATTTTTAATGTCCATTATAAGTAAATTTTTTTCTTTAGTTTTTTTTTCTACATTTTTATTGTTTTGAATAGAAAAAAATTGTATTAAAAAATGTCTGAAAACAGAATGATGGAAATGAAAATTTTATAAAAACTATAAAATATTATTTTTCTTTTTGCTTAGTACTGTTGGAACTAGAGATATGCAATTTTTTTATGTTAATAAATTTTACAAATAAATTACTAAAATTTATTAGAGTACTCCTTGAACAAAGGATTATCAACAAACATAAATTATTATTTCAGAGTTGAAGGGTAAACTTGCTTTGTACAATATTTGAAGTAAACAAAAAAGCATTTTGTTTTCTATTTTGTTTGTTTGTGAATTCATCATCATCATCAGAAGAGTGTCATTTAATTTCTACTAATAGAATAAAATGGGTAAAAAAACAAGTCCTATCCGTTTGCAATAGAATCCAGAATGGGTTATTTTTAATTCAGTTAATCCGCTGAATTGGTCATATTTGACTGTTATTAATAATTATTTCATTCAGCTTATATTGTGATGTCATCAGCGGGGCGTAGGATGGAATTAATACGGTGTACAATAAACAGATAAGTTTATAAAATGTAAAAAATAAAAATGTGCTATTATACAAAATTAGACTTATTTTAAATTTTTAAACACTTTGTTTTATTTCTAATATTTGTTAAAGGTTTAATGTTGTGATAATTAGTAGCGTAGTGATAATTTATTCGAAGTTTTGATATTTTGTAGTACACTGCCATCAGTATGAAAACCGGTCTACATTTTAAATATTTCGATTAAACGATTGATTTTAAGATATATATCTAAGTCATTTAAGATATACAAAAAAAAAAATTAAATCACTTTTAACTTTTAGACTTAGCTTAGATTCATACACAATTTCTGTTACTTAAAGTCAATTTTAAATTTTATTTTTAAACCAAAGTTTTTAGACATACACCATTTTATCATTTGATCATTTGCAAAGCAATTTTTTTCTTAGCATTTTACTCTTAGCATTTCCGGGCTCTTCTGCGGGAGATGTTGTATCGGTGTAGAACCTAATGACCATATCTTTAGTATAGCTGGAATTGCTAGCTTTTCTTTAGCTGGTCTTTAAGGACGAAAAGGATATTTGAAAGTATCATTGTTTCTTTGATGTTTTTGTATAAAATTCATTATATCTGTTGATATATTTAATATATACCAGGTGTTCCGGACCATGCGTATCAGCTTTTTAAGAGTGGAAGGAGCCGTTATTTTAAAATTTAGAAATAAGTTTGTTAACTAAATCGAGGATGTTCTATCGATTGGATTCTATATCGACTACAATATTTCCATAACGGTAACATCAGTCATCATCAAGTAAATGTTAAAATTTGCTCCACACCGTTATCTTTCTATAATATATAACTGAATATATACCGGGTGTTATTTTAAAATTTAGAAAAAAGTTTGTTAGCTAAATCAAGGGTGCTCTATCGATTAGTGGTATTTTAAACTTTAGGAAAGGACTGCAAATCGGTTTTTTAAGATCAAAAATCGCCGAAATTTGCCGAAATCGAGATTTTCAAATGGGAAGGGGTACTTTTTAATGCAAATTCGGATTCTACATCAAAAAATAAGAAACTTTTGTAAAGTAAATTTTTTTTTGTTTTTTTTTTTTTTTTTTTAAACTTTGTAGGAACCCAAAACTGATATAATAAACAAAAAACAAATTTATTTATAAAAATGATTATCATTAATTTTAGTTTACCAAAGGAAAATATTGAGCATTTTTGTTTTATTATTATTAATTTTGACGAAAAATACTAAGAAAACAAAAAAAAATCATTTAACATAATTTTCTTATTTTTTGTCGTAGAATCTGAATTTGCATTAAAAAATACCCCTTTCCATTTAAAAATCTCTATTTCACCCAATTTCGGCAATTTTTGATCTTAAAAAACCGATTTGCGGTCATTTCCGGAAGTTGAAAATACCACCAATCGATAGAGCATCCTCGATTTAGCTAACAAACTTTTTTCTAAATTTTAAAATAACACCCGGTATACATTCAGTTATATATTCTAGAAAGATAACGGTCTGGAGCATATTTTAACATTTACTTGATGATGACTGATGCTACCGTTATGGAGATATTGCAGTTTAAAGTAGAAGATTTTGGAAGATTGTTATTTCGTAAAAGGCACATTTAGTTTTATATAGAAAAATATTGTAGTTCAAATTTTCTACTTTGAACTACAATATCTCCATAACGGCCTCACCAATCATCATCAACTAAATGTCAAAATATGCGCTAACAATATTTTAAAATGTTAAAATACAGCTATCCCTGGGATATGGTCATTAGGTCCTACACCAATATAAAATCTCCCTCAAAATACTCCATTTCTGCAGCGTTTCTATATAGATTAAATAAATTTGTGTTTATTTCAGTTATCGCGTTGTAACTGTTGGTTTTGGTTTCACATCAAATATTGACAATATCGATAAGACTTGAGTTGACATTATTATCTTGAGAGAAGTAGAATATTTTATAATTTAAAATTCATCTATGATAGAAAGTTATAAATGAAAAAATTTATTGTCAAACACGATTTTTTCCCAGTAAAAAAATCTACTTACAATTTTTTATGTTAGGGGACAAAGATTTTTGCAATATATTCAATAATTGACATAACTAAAGATCCTACTTAACCATTTGCGATTTAAAAATTATTTTCTAGCTTAATTAATGATTAAAATATTGTTTTATAGCTACCAAATTCGTGAAAAATTAAATTTTCAAATATTTGCGCACTGGCCGTATTTCTAAAAGCCATCAGAACTACATAAAATGTATTAAAAGTGTTCTGTATATAGAAAATATATTATTATGTAAATGCCCACAATCGACATATGCGGCAATTATGTTGACTTATTTAACAATTCGTTAAATTTTCGTTAAAGACGCACTCTTTATATCAAATTTCATCCAACCCTTACTTAATTCGACATGTTATGTAATTTTTTGTTGTTGTTGTTTTTCAAAGAATAATTTTTTTATGTCATTACGTCATTATGGGTTGACATAAACTTTGACAATAATATCTATGTCAGCTTCGTTAGGCAATTTGACATATTAGCCCAACAAATAATTTGCGACCGATGGGACACATGACCGCATGGACCGCATGCGACTGAAATTTAAGAATAAACATTTTTTTTTTAAATCGCACAAGTTTTTTTTAGTCTCATGCGTCCACATGCGTAATGTATAAAAATGACTTTTAAAACTTCTAACAATAAATTACTTAAACTCTTTTCATCATTTTCAAATTTTTTAGTTTTTTTTTTTTTACAATTTTGATCCTGCATATGACATTTTACTATTAATGTAATAATATTAAACATACAAGCGCGAGCGAGAACATATCGTCGGCTTATCGTAAATACCACGTATCTCATTTTTTCTAAATTTTCAGAAGAGAGAAAAAACGAATTATTTCACGAGTCATCAATTGTAAAAACCCGACTTTTTTCTAACTTATTTATGTATTACGTAATGCATTATTTGGAAAATATTTTTTAAGATAATATAAAGTATTACAAGTTTTATCTAACTTACGTGTTATTAAAAAATTTGATAGAGTAAAGATACGTGTTATTATATAAAAAATATTTTTTTAATGTAAAAGAAAAATTATTTTATAAAAGTAATTTAATTATTTATTAATAAATTAAAAAAAAATTCAAGTAATTAACAAAAACAAAAAATAAATTACAAAAATCAAAAATAAATTAACACAAATTATAAATAATTCAATTCGGTATCAATATAGGAACATTAATATTATTTAAATATGCTTAAAATATTGTTAAAATATGCTTAAAGGTGGTTAGTTGTTTTCTTTTGGTAAATTGTCATAAAAACAATGATTATCTTCAGGAATTACTGATTTTAATTCCTGTAGATGTTTGTACTTCGACTTAGTAATTTTTAACTGCTGAGTATGCAGCTTTTTTAATGGCACATTAAAGCCAAAATCTTTACTCATTCGAATTGGGAGTTCTTGGTATTCATCTCCATAATTTATTTTAAAAAAAATAGTATCATCTGGATTGTATTTAAGTGCCCTGAGATCTGTTCCTACTGCATCGTGGGGTTTTCGCCCGGGTGTTATTGATTTATACTTAATATTGTCGCTATAATCGAAAAAGAACTGACGTGTTAAATAAAATGCTTTTAATGGAAAATGTTTCCCTCGTGCTTGATGTGACATGGTCACATATTGGCTTGGTAAATAAATTGGGTGATTTTTCATCTTCCGTTCAATCGTGCTGTGGACAGCATCACACTCCATTTCTGTGTGGCCATTTTCAAAATACTTTTGCTCTACCACAATGTTTTTCTGGACAGCAAATTAAAGTAGAGCATTTGACATCATCGCATTTCGATTCAGATATCCACAACCATCAGAAAAAATTATAATGTTACGATCCTCAACAAAATAGTCGTGTAAATGTTTTATAAGACAAGAAAATGAAACTTGATGCCCGCAAATCACTTTCACATTCATTCCACCAGTAATTGACGCAATTGTGATCCTTTAAGTTACAAATTGTATAATTATTAAACTGTAATTATTTATTTTCAGTTTACTTGCATTAAATTATAAATAAATGTTTTACCTGTAATTTTTGTTTGAAGTAGAGGGCACTAGCATCAAGTCTTGCACACATTTTGACTGCTTGAACATCCATTTTATATACATCAACTTCATTATTTAGAGCTCGTATACTTTATCCTTCGACTTTTCTATTTTAGTTAAATCAGATTTCCTGTTATGTTCAATGTATTCATATTTCTTTTAAATATATTTTTTAATTACTTACCTTTAAACAAATCAATGCACTTAATTAATTAGAATATTTAAATACTTTAAAAACTTATTAAATAAACACAGGCACTCCTACGCTGAACGCTATGCAATGAAAACTAAGAGATACGTGTTATTTCAGAGTAAATTTTAGCATTCGTAAGATACGTGTTATTTCAGAGTAAATTTTAGCATTCGTAAGATACGTGTTATTAAAAACTTATTGTAATTACCGTTACAATAATATTTTTGGAGAGAAAGTCAATGGAAAAGGCGCCAAATTTCAATACGAACATTTCAGTTAAAAAATATAAAATTTGAAAAAAATGAGATACGTGGTATTTACGATAAGCCGACGATATATGAATACAAATAAATATGAATTGAATTGAAAAGTACCAGCGCATGGATGACTGATGTGAGTGTAAGTTATTTATTTAGTCATAATATGCCAGTCACAATTATTCGGTCAGTGAATTCAGTTAACGTAATTTAAAGAGTGATTTAGAGAAGAGAAGCGAGAAAAATATTTGAATACAGGTATGTAAATGTAATATAGTTTAACCTACGGGTAAATATAATTTTAATATAAATATGGATTAAAATGGCCACGGGTTAATGGGTCCACGCACTATGTCCCATGAGTACAATAAAATTATAATCTAAAATGATAATAACTTTAGTTCATAAACTTTTTTGTACCTGATCATAAGACCATAGACCATGAACCCATTTACCCGCTAGAAATCACTTTATTCAAAATTATTTAGAAAGAAGAGTTTAATACATTGATATAAGTTTTAATGGGTGTTTTCTAAAATATTTTAATGTAGAAATTGAAATCCAATGGAGTAAATGGATCCGCGCGCTATGTCCCATGAGTACAATAAATTTATAATTTAAAATGGTAAGAATTTTAGTTTATAAATTTTATTGTACCTACTCATGAGACATAGACGATGGACCCATTTGCCCCATAGAAGTGCTGGTAGAAGTGCTGAAAAAACACTATCGAAACAAAATAAGAATGGAAGCCAAAGAACGACCCGAAGCACCGTCATCGACAACATTGCAGGCAACAGAAGATCCTACTGATGAAAACGATTCACCATTTAGTTATTTGTGTTTATGTGCAATAAATATTTGTGTTTTTAATTATTTGTCGAATTTTGTTTTTATAAATAATTAATTATGTTTCAATTAATGTTCTTTCTTTTCAGTAATATTTTATTTGTATTTAATTGCAATGATTATTTCAGATATAACTATTATTTATTTTTATTTACATATATTAACTTTGATAAAGTAAAACAGAGTAACAAGCAAACATAAATTTAATTCAATATGTTTTGTTAAACTATACTTTAAAATAAAAAAAGCATATGTAAATAATTAACAAATACTTATTATTATTTTAATTAACCTCTAGAAGCTATAGAGCGCCAATCCAAACGCATGAAACGCTATTTGCTGGGCTCTTGTCCATCGCATGAGTGCATCGCATTGCTAACTCATGAGCCCATATAATCCCTCAAAATATAGCGAATCTGAATCACAAGAGCATTAGTTGTGCTTGACTCAAACCGCCGCATGCAATGCTATTTTGTAGACTCATATCCACCGGTATACATATTATGTAGTTTTACGTCATTATACTTAGCGTAAATAAAAGCGGATACCTAATCCACTGAAAAAAAAAATATCAGCAGTTATATTCAAAATATTACAAATTGAAATCTTAATTCCATAATCCTACTGTTTTATAACAGATCTATTTAACCAATTTTTAAAAATTTTACACCACAAAATTACTTCTTTAAATTGACATTTTTTATATTAATATCAAAAAATAATTTTTTTTTTTTTTTAATTTATAATCAAAATAATCATCGACTTCACTATTATAACCTGTCATTAAATTTTACAATTCATTGAAACTCTGTAATACCCTTGAATTTTAATTGAATATTGGACATTTATATATTAAATAAAAAATTGTCCTTACTGCTATTAAAAGTGTTTAAATAATTTAATAACAAATTGAAAAAAAGTATATAAAAAATAAAAATAAATAATCAACAACACAAATAACTGTTAAAAATAACGTGATAGTTTTGCAATAATAAAAATGAATTTTACCTACTTTTTTCCATTCCTATACTTCTCTTTAATATTACACGCATCATTTTCTACGTGTCTTTTAATTTATATATTCGAACACATGTTCATTTTATTATAACAGGTTTTTCTAACAGAATTAAAAAAAAAAAAAAACAATAAAAATCCTTTTATTCTATTTTGGCAATAGATTGAATAAAGCGACATTGATTGAATCAATGATATTCATTGTAAACATATATAGTGATGCAATTTAACTGTTTCGTGTATTCACATTGCACAATTATTATTTTTGCTTTAAAATACAACAAAAAAAAAATATTCAATTCTATTTACAAACACAAATATAGTATCGTGTGTATTAATTTTGAAATCATAATAGGTCTAAAAATGATAACATATATGTATGTAAGGTGAATAAGAGTGAAAACAATAAAAATTTACGAGATTTTTGTGTGAATCATAATGAACAGACTGGAACAGTGACATCAAAGTATGACAAAAGTGATGGTGATTAAAAAAAAAAATATAAAAATATGATTTTAAAACAAACAAGAAAATTGAGAACATAGAAATATTGTCGCAGAAATTATATTTTGTTTCAGTCAAATGAGGCCAATACCAAAATAAACAATCAAAACCAGAACAGAGTTTTATATTCTATCCAATTCGATTATCTTTCAATATAAAAGGATAAAAAAAATTGTGTACGAAATTATTATGATTTTAGGTATATCCGCAATATTGGGTAATCGTGTAGATCAGATTGTGGGAATTGATTTTAATCAAATATTTAATATGACTTCATTTTAGGGGTCAAACACAATCGATTATTGATTATAATCAACTGAAGGTTGAAAATTTAGATGTGACAGAAACAAATGAATATTAGTTTTATGTAGTATGCCTTGAAATAGATACCATCTTTTGTTAACGAATATGTATTATGAAAAAACGAATTGTTACAGTTTTGGTATTTGTACAATCTTCCCAGATATTTATTAGTGTATTTAAGTGTTACTAATTTTTTGGATCTTACTTAATTTATTTATTTATATATCGGTTTAGCTGTATATTAATGAAAAGCAAATTTTAAATATTTTTTCATTTTCGGGTTGTGGGTCTATTTTATTTTTCTTGGTAATTTGTTTTATCAATATTAGCTTTTCCCGGTGACAAAGATTGGACGAGGTCGAAAAATACATAATGTATTTTTACTTTTATATAAAATTAAGCCTGACACGTACCCGTCTTTGTTGTGTTTTATTAATATGAACTTTATCAACAATAATGAGTAATTTTAGAACATAGACGTAATGATAAAAATTAAATTATTAAAAAATGTTCACTTACTTGATCAACACTCAAATGTTAAATAATTATTATTTTAATAACATTGACATTTACAACCATCAAATATTTATTGTTTGAAAAAAAAAACGAAATTTTGGTAGATGTGAAATAGTTGTTCATCTCAATTTGAAGTAAAACTGCACGAAATAGAACTGATAAAAATAAATAACGGTAATAATTAAAATCAAAGACATTGTGCGTAGCACCAATCGCATGGAACAAAAATAATCAGACTTAAGCCCATCAATTTATTGTTGAAAAAAAAAACGATATTTTGGCAGATATGAAAAAATTAACTAAAGCCGTGCGAAATAGAATTGACAAAAATAGATAACGGTAACAAAGAAGATCAAAAATATTGTCCGTAGCACCAATGTTGAGAAAAATAAATTATGGCAGATATGAAATAAATTTTCAGTTCAATTTGAAATAAAAACTTGCGGAACGGAATTTGTAAAAATAAATAACGGTAATAAAGAATATCAAGGACATTGTGCGTAGCATCAATCGAATAGATCAGAAATAATCAGACTTAAGCCCATCATTTTATTGTTGAAAAAAAAATAAATTTTGCATCTCGATTTGAATTAAAACCGCACGAAATAGAACTGACAAAAATAAATAACGGTAATAAAGATGATCAAAAATATTGTCCATAACATCAATCGGATAGTATTAGAAATAATGAGTTCAATTTATTGTTGATAAAAATCAATGTTGACAGATATGAAATAATTTGTCATCACAATTTGAACTAAAACCGTACGAAACGGAATTTGTAAAAATAAATAACGGTAATAAAGAAGATTAAAGACATTATCCGTACCACCAGAACGTAAGTTGTTTTCAAATTTATTTTCTGGATAATTTGAAATACAAATCAATTTTGATTGTAAAATAAACCGTTATAATCAACAAAATCATAACTTTTCAAATCATTTCTGTTAATCAGCGTTGATTGAAAATATAGCCTTCACATAGAAATAATAATAAGTATTTTTTGACTTCAATAGATTCAACAATTTTTCATTATGGAGGAAGACTCTAAAATCAGGACGAATTAATTTTTGTTCATTTTCAACTTGTAAGTATAAAATTTCGGCTCCATTTTAATTCCGATGCTGTATTTCAGTTTCTTGAAGCTGTTTTTTTTTCTATTTAGAAGTACAAAGCTTTGGAATAGTTAGGATTAAACTTTTTTTTTCTTTATTAAAAAAAAAAATCATGTTTACATAATAATATATTTGTATAACAAAATTTTATCCACTGATAGCTATATTTATTATTGGAAAAAATATTATTTTAATTGAATGATTCAGACCTTAGCCTAAACTGTACGGTTAGCTGAACTGTATAGTTATTTGCATATAAAGAGTTATCAAAACATTTATCTTAATTCCAATGCTACCCCTTTAGTTTCTTCAGATAATCAAGTTTTTCGCAAAAGAGTGAATTCAGTCGACTATCGATTACTTATTCATTTATTAATCATCTAAAGAGACCACAGTCACTCCACAGTCGCTCCTGAACATATTATGTGCTTTCCTGAATTGTAAAAAATTTAATTTTTTGTTAAAAATGCCCACATTCCGAAAGAAAAAAGAATCTCAAATTGACCTGTAGATTTATCAGCAGGTTCACTGTTTAATAAATAAATAAATTATGTGCTTTCCACACACTTGAATTGATTTATAGTACTAATACAATAAATAATGCAACCTTTCTTTAGTTCCGTTAATTAAAATTAATTTCATTTCAATAACTCTTTTCTAGATACTTAGAGACATAAATTTGTAATGAAATTAGTGTAGGATTTCCAAGAGGTAGGTAACCCTGGCGCAGGGCATGCCTGGAACGGGTATGCTTCAGTCGAGGGAAGGTAAAATTTTACCGCGCGGCACCATTACAAAAATAAACATCGATACATGCCGAAAGGATGCTATATCAACACGAGGGGAAAAAATTTACAGAGACCGCGAATCTACAGAAAAATTATTGATTATTATTATATAAATTAACATATCACACTGATGACGGATTCACTGATTCAGAACGTATGTTCCGAACCCATGCGCGCGCATATTTTTTGTATGAAAATTTGAATTCTCTCAATTTTCAAAAATGTTCGGAACATTTTTTCCTCTCCGGAACAAAACTTGATTTAACTTTAACTTTGTGTTCGGAACAATTTTTTTGACATTTCTCACATTACAATTTACAAAGCATAAACAAAAAACAAACAATTCATAAAAATATTTTTTTTTTGTTTTAATTTTATTTATTATTTAATCATTTTATTTATTTGAATAACAATGATTTGATATATTGATATTGAAAAATTTTAAAATTAATTCAAATCAAATTCAAATGTTAATGTCTGCTGTTTAAATTTTTTTTGTTCGGAACACAATGTTCTGAAGCAATGAATCGCAATCATAAAAATTCTCTTTTAACAAAATTGTTCAGAACAAAATGTTCTAAATCAGTGAACTAAGCATGACTGCATTGGACTGACCTCCTTATTATACTAATTTACTATCACACTGACAACCATTACACTATACACATAAGCTGACATTAGATAAACTTTCTTATTATACAAACTAACTATCACACTGGCCGCCATTACATTATCTAGAAGGTTAAAAATTTTCATTTTATGTTAAACAATGTAAGAACAAGATTGCCGTTCCAGTCAGGATGATGATAATAATATGTACAGTAAATGTTTTCCTTTTTGTTTTCACTCATAACATAAATATTGTCCCGTATTGTTATTTCATAGTTGCTGTTACTGTTGTTGTTGTTGTTCCTGTTGTTATATACGTATTGTTATTATTTGAGATCAAAATTAAATACGTGACAACGAACTTTCAATTTAAAAATAAAAAAAAAAATTGAAAATTACAAACAACAACAAAAAAAAAACAATAACAGAGTTATAATACAGAAACATGAAAGAACAACCATGAACCATGACATTTTCATGACTCTATTATAATTCATATTATAGAGGAAGTTTAAAAGTTTCAAATATACTAAAAAATATTACCTATATAAAAATCTATACATTTTAAATATGCATGAATATTTTATTTTAGTAAGTACAATTTTTTTTTTCTGCAGGTTAATAATAACAAAATGAATTTACCTAGGTACCTAGGATAAAGTTTTTGTTTTATTTCTAACTCAAAAATTTGAACATTTTTTTGCCGTTTTTTTTTTTTTGCTGTTTGTTAGCTAGTATGTACGTGGGAAATGGGTAATAAGTAGGTTAGTTGTGATAATTTTAAATTAAAATTCTACAAAATTTTCAAAAATATAAAAAAATTTAAATTAAATTGACAATTAGATATTTACTTTGTTTTGTAATAATAAAAAAACACATCTTATAATATTATAGAACAATGCAAATATTTAGGTTGAGATTTTGATAATTTTTGAGTACATTATACTTAAATTCGTTTACGTATACTTATACACGTACAAATTTGTATCTTTGATTTAATTTAATTCTCGGAACAGTAGTGTTGATGTATTTGTTTTTATTTATAGCTTGGGTTATGATTATGTTTATATTTTTGATGTATGTATGGTAGTAAAACTAAGTTATAATAATAAATTTTAAAATAGATTAACCACTTTACGATGAACTTTGAACGTAGGTACGTGTGTTATAGCAGAGATATCTAGGAAAATGAAATTAATAGTTAAAACTGCCACTGGACAGGAATATTTTAACCTGAAAACTTTGAAATTTAATTACTACTGATTAAAACTCATCAACTATTTTAAATTTTTTTTATTTTAATCAATTTTTCAATCGATTTCAAACTAATTTTACGATGAGTTTGAGATTTTAAATGTTGGTTTATATTTCGTTGACAAACTTTTTGTGATAGTTTGGAAGACAGTTTATTCCTTTGTAATTGTGAATTTTTAATAACTGTCAAAATACTTGTAACTGTAAGATTTAAAACAGAATTGTGTGCCAATATATGCAATAGATAATAGTAAGGAATGTAGATGAAGGATGGAGTAGTTTTGTCATTACGCCATAGCTAGCAAAAAGCATAAATATTTCCAGTAATACTACTCTATTGCAAAAAAAAATTGGCCCACCTTTAAACTTAATATCAATTACCATCTATAAAATGATTTTGATTTTGAAATTTGATTTTATATTCAGTGTTGTGCCGCGTAAACTACATTATGTAGATTACGTTATTTTCTACACGTCAGCAATAGCTTGTAGACAATATAACGATGTCTATACTTCATTCCGTAGACAATGTTTATATATATTATTCTGAATTTATCTGGATGTCTGTAAGTTCGACGGAACGCTCCAACACATACACAAATTGCATATGTGTACAAATGCATATATATACAAATTGCTTTGGTGCTTTTTTTTAACCCCTGTCTACCATGTTGAACCTTTGCAGGAAAAATTGATTGTATGAACTATATTTTTTTAGTTTAATGTTAGTGTTCTTCGCAAATAATAAGGAAAAATAAAAAATAATAATAATAATATAAATAAAACAAATAATTTTTTTGATTTATAATAATAAGGACTAATAGAAATTTAATCAATAGTTTAATATGGTATAATAACCAAAAGGAAAACAGCATTTAACACAAAAAAAACATAATTCACTCAAAGGTTATTCTTATTACTTAAAATTATACACAATAATATATATGTGTATCAGCATATTTGTATTGTATTATATATTATATATTATACTACTTTATTGCTTATACCTTTTATTTTTGTCATTATTGTGTGCGTAACTCACTTCACTCTAAAAAAATTATTTTTGTTTTTTTTTGTTTTTTTTTATTATTTGCTGTATCTGTATTCTGTATGTTCTTTATGCTCCATTCCAAAAATATTATTTTATTTTCAGTGTTAAGTGTTCACTGTTAACTTCACTGTTCAGGTTCAATGTTCAATCAATAGAACTTGATAGAAGTAGAGTAGGATAATTAACTCTACTTCTACATCGGATAATAAAACATTGTTTTTTTTAAATTGAAAATTATTGATGAAAATGTTTTTGTATTTTTTGTAAATTTTACCAATTTAGATACAAAATTTTGAATATTTTTTTAAAAATAACACAATACCATAATAACAGTTTATTCATATAGCAAAATAAGATCCCTATACAGTATACAAAAGACAAAATTTATATGAAAATAAGATCCCATTTTTAAATTTGCTCTCCCAGAGGCCACAATAACGCTAATACGGTATAATTTACACTAAATGGAACCCAACTAACGAATTATAACTAAATGGAAGTGAGTACGAGTATACCATACAAAAATACAAACATTTTATACAAATTTGTTGGTATGGTACTTCTTTTTCTGTTATATAAAAAAAACAAAGATTAGTGTTAGGCCAATATAAACATAAATAAAAATAAATAAAAAGTTATATAAACATAAGTACTGTAATTTCGAAATAAAGAATCTAATGAAAGAAAAAAAGAAACTAGGATTTATTTTGCTTCCGTCATTTATGACGGGTTACAAAGCTAGTTAAATAATAATGAACTACAATTAAGTGGAACAAACCTAAATGAGGAGGTTAAGGCGGCGATTAATTTGCTAAAATCATCGGTTTCCACCGGACATGATGGCATTTCGACGAAACTAATTAAAATATTTATAGACAGGTTGGGCACCGATCTTAGTCAAATGTATCAATAAAAGTTTCGAAACTTATTTTTTTCCTAATTGTCTTAAAAAGGCAATTGTTACACGTATTTATAAATCTGGAATAGCTACAAATGCTTCTAATTATAGACCAATATCGGTGTTGTGTGCATTTTCCAAAATATTTGAGAAAATCATAAAAGCAAAAACTGAAGACATTCTTTTTTAAAATGTAATAATATCATGCACTTAGAGCAATACAGTTTTGAAACAAATTCAAGTACAACGTCCGCATGCCTATCTTTAAATGAGTATATAACTAAAAGTACAGATAGTAGTAAATATACTGGTTGTATTTTTATAGATTTACAAAAAGCATTCGATTGTGTTGATCATGATGTCATTTTACATAAATTATTCTGCTTAAAGTTTACAAACGATCAAATTAACTTTTTTCAAAACATATTTAACAGAAAGATCACAATGTGTCCGCATTGCTAATTGCTTAAGTGAAACAGCAACAATAAAGCAAGGTGTACCACAAGGCTCTATACTAGGTCCTGATCTCTTTAAAATATACATTGACAATCTTTTGCGGCTTAATCTAAATGGCTCTGCTTCGCTTTTTGCAGATGATGCAGTTATAAAGTACTCTTTAAGCAGTGAATGTGATTTGAAGATTGCGATGTTAGAAGACCTGGTATTAATCGAATACTTTCTTTCTAAAAAAATAGACTACTATTAAACATCAAAAAAACAAAAATCCTGTTATTTGACAATAAATTATTTTCTGATTCAACATTTCTACACAACAACTCACGTATTGATGTAGTAAAAAGTCATAACTATCTAGGTCTCGTAGTAGCATCCAAAATTAAATGGGAAGATCATATTGATCTTGTCTGCAAAAAAATTTCTCCTTATGTTTTTATTCTACGCAGACTAAAAAAATTTCTCGATAAAAAAACGCTTTTTATTATATACTCGTCATATATTTTTTGTCAAATTTTGTTTATGTCAACTCTATATGGAGTGGAGCGGCAAAAATTAGTTTAAAAAAAAAATTGAAATACTAATGAAAAAATATATTAAAATAATTCATAATTACCCAATATTGCACCCAACCAGTATGATTTATTCTGATAAGTACCTTAGCTTCGATAATATATGTAAGCGTGAATTGTACATTCTGGGCTTTAAAATTATAAATAATCAAATTAAGCATTATTTCATTTTGCAAAGATATGTAGATGTGCATAATTATAACACCCGAAACAAATGCAATTTTTATCTATCACTGTTCAAAACAAACCGTCAAAAGACAAACTGTCTCTACAATTGTTTAAAATTTTTTTTCCAAAACTAGGTACTTATAATAATAAAAACAAAAGTGAATATTATTTCAAGTTCATATTGAGTACATAATATACATATCTCTCTAAAGTATTACAATTTTACTTGCATATAAAAAATATCAAATCTTATGAATTATAATTTTTTCTTTTTCAGTTTTTAAAATTTATTTATCATAAGGGTGCTTTTCAACTACCCACAGGTTAATAAAAATAAAGTTAAAAAAAAGTAAAAATTTCGAAAAGAAAATTTTTGTTAGATTTTGATCGTAGATTCATGATTTCTTTTACATTCTTTTTGTTTCATTTTATGTCAAATTTGCAGTAAATATTAAAATATGTGACATAAAACCATTGAATTTTCTTATAACCAAGAAAAAAAAACATAAACCATAGAAAGAAAAGCTAATTCAATTTATGAATAAAAAAAACAGTAGCAACAATTACTGTATATCTTGTATAATACAAAATCATTTTAAAAATGTACAACTGTTTGTCTGTCTGTCACAATATTTATCGATTTCTCATTCAATATAATTATTACTGATAATAACAAATTTAATTGTGGTAGGATTTGTGTATGTATAAATAAAATACAAATTTGATCCAGATTTGGGAAAGGGAAGTGTCTAAAAGACTTCTCCGCAATGATGTGTTATCCGCTTCAGTACCTATGGCATCGTATGAAAGATCCAATTAAATCTGCGGCAGCTTCAATTCGAAATGTTGGTTAATTATTGTCTTTGATCGTCTAAAAACACACTAGGGCTTGTCACGTCGATTTGAAAATTCGTCGTTTCATGGTATTTTCATATTTTGACACTAATTGATATTTTTTTTCAACAGTAATGAATATTTAATACTACCGTTATTGTGAAAACGTTAAAATCCATTTTTGATTCTTTTTAAGTAAACGCAACACAACAACTATGTATGTTACTTTATTACACATATGCATATAAGAATAAAATTTAAATCTAATTCAAAATTTTGTTTCCTTTTTTTTTTTTATTTGTTTATTTGATGGTTTTGTTTTTTGTTTTTCATAATCTTAAATAAAAAATTAAACTAGAATTCTATTAGAAAAACCCTACACACACACACATACGTACTTTGTACATAATAATATTTTAGACTCGTGCTTTTGAAATTTAAATTTTAGAAAATTTGAATTTTTTTTTATTATTT
Organism: Argyra leucocephala; assembly: GCA_963942445.1. Lineage (NCBI taxonomy): Eukaryota > Metazoa > Arthropoda > Insecta > Diptera > Dolichopodidae > Argyra > Argyra leucocephala. The sequence goes on from OZ012681.1 coordinate 127,365,322, forward strand.
TTAGTTTTCGTTTCTAATTTTAATGAAAATTATTTTGACTCATTTTAACCTAAAATTTTTTATCATTATCCTGACCTTCTTTTCAATATCGACTTTATGTGTTATCAGCTAAATTTACATATTACAGATATATACTATGACTACAAGGAGTAAGCTACATATATAGTTTCGATTTTTTTTTTCGATTTCCAGAATACATGGAACGGCGATTGAAGAAAGAATTTAGCCATGCTTTACGCCGATCGAGACGATAAATTTCTTCTTCCGATTTCGGAAATGAATAACTTTATGTTTGAGCTATAAAACGTCTAATGTGGGGTCGTCATTCGATATCACAATTTATCATGAATTAAAAATTTACAGCAAGCCAAGTATTATTCGCAAACAGTTTTCACGTGAAAAAACCAACAAAAACTGGAAAGTAAATAGACCCATTAGTGTTGTTATCATTTAATTATAAGTATTATTTTATATTTTTATTTTATTTTTGACTCACAGAGCTATCAGTATTAAATCTACCTGTTAGCTATGTGAGTCAAAAATAAAATAAAAATATAATTAGGAATTGTAACTAGCAAGAGGATAATAATTGTATACGATTGTACTGTACACAAGTATACAAGTACACAATGTAACTTATTTAAGAACTACGGAATTATATTGATACACGATATTTGAGAAATTGTCGGCTGTATTCCTATATATCCACTCTAAAGCAAAATGTTGAGAAAATAGATTTTTTCATTTTGACACAAATTTTGACTGAAAAAATTTAAAAATAATCAAACAAAATTTTTTGTATTATTTGCATACACAAAAAGCCAATTTTGGAAAAAATAGTCTGTTCGATACATAGGAATGCAGCCGATGAAATATAAATTTATTTCATTATTTACAATATTAATACTTACATAATAAAATAATATAATAACTAATATAATAAATATATATATATAATTGTAATAATAGATATGATGCAGGCAGTTTGAATGGTCGTAGTAGTCATTGCATGTGGTGCCATGTGTAACTTCATTGATTCACGTAGTACTGCATCCGGTGACCACATTCAATTGCGTTTTTTGCGATTGATTTTTAAGCACCACTATATAAATGGTATCTATTCAAACACTATCTATACAAAACACTTAGAAATGCACACATCTAAAAAATAACAAATGTTCATGATAAATATTCTAAAAAAAAAAAATAAATGTTTTATTATTTATTGCTAACAAAAAGTTAATAATATACCTTTATAAATTAGTATTTTTAATTAATTTAGTTATATGATGTTATTATGACAGCAACAGATTTATAAAATTTGTATTACAAACAACATTATAGACCGTTTCTGTTCTCTAAAGGTATACACATTGAACTGGTACAACATTTTAAATTACTTTATACCTTAAATTTGTCAATGACAAGATGGCTGATTTACATATTTTTTTTCCGCAACCTCAAAATCGTAAGCCTGAATTTAGAAGGACGTATTATTTCCAAATTTAATTCCGTTAATTTTAAAATGTTGCCAATAAACTCACCATTTTTTTTATAATAATTTAGAAATTACATTGTTCTCAAGCTGTTGCCACTTGCAATTTTTTGATGATATGAAAACATTAAATAAAATATATATATATATAATCTATATATATTTATAGGAAATATCAATATATTATATATTAAAAAAGTATCAATGGTTTAAAAAGTGTTAAAAGTTCTTCTTCAACACAAAAATTCAACTTATTTCAAATAGCTATGGTGCAGCAAAAGCATTTTTATTGTCTCTATTCAAATTCTGATTCCCGGAAACTGTAATACGCACCCAATATTTAAAAATTAGTAATAAAAAAAGCATAAACTATGAAAATATTAAAATATGAAAATACATATACCAGTGTATATACATATAAAATTTGTCATATAAAAATCCCAAAAGGATCATCTCACACACTGTTATAAATCCACTTTCTTTTATCATTTCTAATCAGAAGTTTTTGATGCAAAAAATATACATATTGATTCCTTTTTTACTGTTTTTTTTTCTTTTTGATTTTTTTTTGCTTTTATATGGCAGCCAATTTTGCATATACGACCATAACAATTCCTTTTTTATTTATCTTTGGTTCTGTTTTCTTTTAGTTTAAAATTATGGCAATTTTTTGTTCAGCTTTGTTTTTAAAAAAGAAAAAAAAATAATAATATTCTCGAATCCCGTATTTTCTCAATGGACATCAGAAAATAAAAAAAATTAATAAAAAAAAAAATTTAAAAGAAAATTAAATGAAAATGGAAATTTTTATAAAATTTCAACTGTTATTTAAATAAGTTAAAGGTTAGCACAATAACGGGGTATTGTAATACTCCAATCAATACATAGTCTTTATCAGTTACATCGATTTTTTTTTCTCAAATTTAAGCTGCTTTTTTTTCACGAAGATCCACAGGTGTTGTGCTAGGCTGACAAAATCTATGAAAAGACTAGGTAACTCATCCGTGGCTTGTATTTCGCCACATCTATCACATATATCTATCGTGTCGAAAAACATTTTTCGCTGCAACAATAAAACCCCAATGGCTTCGTTTGGTGAACTTTGATTTAAATTTTTTTATTTTAAAACTCAATACCATTTGGCTTGTCCTATAACAGAATGGACAACATCAATAACAGATTTCTGATTTAAAAAAAATTAAAACCTACTATAAATTTTCCAGAAGAAAATTTATGGGAAACCCCTCGAGTACTAATACCAAGAAAAACAATTCATATTCTACGTTTTTATTAATCGAACAGAAATTCACTCGAAAAATAATTTAATATTTCAATATAATAAAATTGTATTGAGGAATTTTCATAATTGTCTTTAAAGTAGTTTATTTTTCACAGAATTTAAAAATTTAACTATTTCAGAAAACTTCTATAATGTAGGGTTTAAATCAGTTACTAAGAATTTGTAACCGAAAGGTTTATAAGTGTTGTTATTCGGGATTTAAATATAAAAGTGTAAAAGTGTACTGTAAAGCGGCACTTTCATACAGTTTGTTAAGGTCCAAAGATGAGCAACTGACGTAGTTAAAATTAACGCAAATAGAACGCAGAAAAGTATATTTAAAGTGTGCCACTTGATATAGCAAAGACTAATATGAAAACCTTGAAAAATATGGCAAAATAAGGTTAGAAAATGTTGTTCAATAACTAAAAGCCAAAAATTGGATAACAATAAAGTCAGGCTAGACTTATTGAAGAACGCAAAGGCTTATAATTAGCTGTGTATTATCCCCAGAAGAAGGAAAAGAAAAATAACGGTATTGAAGAAAATAAAGTTGCCATGGTATATTTTATATTATATATGTTATATGAATGTCATACTTTAGAGAATGGATTATCTAATATAAATTATCTAGTACATACAGATTGAGTAACAATAAGCTGTTATATGAAATTGTTGAAACTAGGTGATTAGTTTCTCTTAAATTGTACTAAATATCTTACCCGTATTTTATTTGCTACTTGCAGACTTGTTCAATGTGATATACTCAGCTAATGTGCAGTGTTTTGTCAAAAGAGTTAAAAAGATATTTAAATATTACTCAATCTGTCATGATTTGGTAATCCCCGAAGGACAACAAGAGCTCCAGCCGCATATTGTGCGTCTCTTCATAGTGCGCGAATCGAACCAACTTAAGCCTACCTATTTTTTTTCTTTTACATCCAATCTACCTAAGCTGATAGAACTAATATAGAATATTGTTATTTTCGCTTACAAGCCAATCATTCGAAAGATGAGATAATTCATCCTAAGTTGGTTTTTTGACTAAATTTACTATATTTTGAAAAATTAATAAAACCAACGCTTAATTTTGTTTTACTTCCAGATTTTGATTTAATAGCAGACATTATTATGAACACAGCCTGTTTACTAATAATAGACTTCTGACTTGAGAGAAATAAACTAACTTAAGCCTTACAGAAGACAATGATAAACAGTTCATGGTTAACTAAATCCAACTTTATAATTCAAAAATAATTTGAAACAGATTTGCCAGAGACTAGACAGATACACAGACACCGATAATCGTTAATTGTTCAATTACCAAATATGAGTGATATTAATATAACAAAATATTGACTTTAGCATAAAAATTCCCTCGTTTTAGACTAACAATGAAGCAAGCGACCCAGACTTAAATTCAATTGAATCTGTGCGGGTTTGAATGAAAATGACTCTGCGTAACAGTCCACAATTAATGGTTTACGTGAAATTATTAAAAAAACAATGAATTTAATTGCCGGTGGAGATTTTCAAATATTTATTCATTGAATGTCTAAGCAATCCGACACCGTGATTTTAGCGAAAGCAGACGTAACGCAATATTAAATACTGAGTTTGAATTTAAAATGGTCCTAATTATTTTGAACTTAAGAGTGGACTTTTATTATTTATTATTTATTTATAAGATCTTTATTGTGGGCTTATCAACCACGTGGGTTTTTTCAAGCCCTCATTCTTTAAAGTTTTTACATAATGTTGTTTTAAATTTAGATTTTTGATTTACTTTTTTTTTCTTTGTGTTTTAATTTCAAATATAATTTTTTTTAACTGTTGCATGTTCGTTAAGTCTGTATTTTTTTTCGTGTTGCATACATTTAAATGCGCATTCTGCTATGTTATTTTGTTTCGATCCATCTGTGCATATCGGTATGTAGTCGTTATAGGTAGTATTTAGTTTGTTTTGGTATTGCGTGTTATTTGTTTCGTTTTTTTTTGTGTGTGTTAAGATCCGTATCAACGCGTGGTAGTCTAAGCATCCATGGTGGGGTTTTGTGTATTTTTGTTTTATCAAAAATTTTATCTGGTGTGATGTCTAATTCTTTCAGAGCCTTCAAAAAGTCTTACAAAAGACGGTTGGCATCTTATTGGCCTGTTTTTGTATTTATTATGCTTTATGAATAAAATTTAGTTTTTAATATCAAATTTTTGTCAAAATGTTGCTAATAAACCAAGCTTAAATAAGTATAATAAATTGAATTGAAACAGTCGATAAGTATGTTAAAAAATTCGATCAAAATGAAATATTTTTAAAACTTCCAGAGTCTGAATCAATAATGGTTAGGACATACAATATGTTTGTACAATGCAATTTTATTTGAAAGACCAGAATTTCTAGTTTTGAATCCAACTACAGTAAAACTATTTTTATAGATATATTGAAATATATTTTACTTATAATATCGTTGAGTGATGCACATGTAATCTAAACAATTGATACAATTATGGGAAAGATATCACATAATAATCTTCCTATCCGTTTTCCCTACCACGTTTCCAATCCCATGCCATAATCTTCCCATTCATAATTTTACGATCTTCAAAACACGGAAACATGGAATAAATCAGTAATGGTATTTATTAACAAAAAGGTCTACAAAAATCATTGCATTGAAATAAAGCAATTTATAGAAAGCAATTTGTTTCTTTTGTTAACTCGTTAACCGCTAATCAGTACCAATTTTTCTTAAAACTATCTTTAGGAGAACTAAATCAGCGTTAGAATGGTTTTTTCTATAGTAACACAGTAAAAAAAAAGCCAAAAGCATTTCCTCAGGAATTAGAAAAAAACATACTTCAAACAAAGTGTTAGTTCTTACATATTTGTTATTTTTCTATTCTTTATGTACACACTGACAGTTTACATTTTAATTAAAAATATAAGTAAAATCGAAAATCAAAGAAATTTCATTTAAAATTTAAAAAAAAAACCACTTGTAAGGATAAAACGTTTTTCATTTTATTCTTTTGTCATTTCACATTAAAAAAACAAATACAAAATCAAAAAAAAAAGTACTCATCTATTAGAATTAGATTACCATTAAACAAAGTCCAGCTCTTTGCTTTTCCATTGTTTTTTCTTTATTTGATTCATAGCAGCAGCAAAAGAATACCGTTAGGATACTTTTTTAACTTACAAAAATCATTCCGAAAAACCGAAAACAAAATAAACAGGAAAAAAAATTGTATGAAAAATCAAAAACCTTGAAATAAACAAAATTCCTATTCTCATCCATTTAACTGATTTCTGGAAAGGATTCGATGTTTAATACTAATAGAAAATGTGTTAAAAAAAGAAAATAACAAAAAATAACATCATTTTTTTTTTTTTATTTTAAACTATTCAAATCTGGTAGAATCAATAATCCTTTTGTAAATTTCTATTTTCATTTCAGTTTTAATTTTCTTTCTTATGCTCGAATGTGCAACAGTATTTTCTACAATAAATCATTTCCTCAGTGTCATTCGTTAAAATCTAAAGCATTACCTATGCTGGTATTATGTAGAAAATTTTTAATTCTTATTTTTAAAAAGACTCTTAAAAGATTACAAATTGTTTTGCGAATAAAAATTAGAGGATTTAAAAGATAAAAAGAAATTTCCATATAATTGTATGGATTTGAAATGTTTGAAGTGGAAAATCATCGTCAAATATTAAAAAAACGCTGATAACAATGAAAATTTTAATTTCAATTTGGATTTAAATTTTTCGTAAAATTGAAATATAAAAATTTAATTTATCAGATTTTCTGATTGTGTATAGAACTAAGTATACCTTTCAAAGAAAGTGTGTTAAAATGGAACTGATTACGAACATACTGTGGAATCGGGGTGTCTTCTACCAATAAATTTGTATAAACATTATGTACTAACAAACCAGTTTAATGCTAATTGATTGACAAATTGAATGACAACTCAAAACTGATCCAATTAATTATCAAAGACAAGCGGAAAATCTGAAGAAAATAAATGTAAATGTCCTGGTTAAAAAATTGCAGAAACTAGACCGGATTACAAATAATTGGAGAATCGTTTCAGATGACTGGAAGCTATGAACAATTGTTCAAAATAATAGTGTATAAAACTACCTCCGAATAAAATTGAGTTAAAACGAAGCTGAATGCAAGCACACTGTGTAATTGAGATGTAAGCTATTAACAAGCTTATTTAATGCTATTTGTTTGGCAAGTTGAATGACAAGTACAAACTGCACCAAACAATTATTATCCAAGACAAGCTAAAAATCTGAAAAAAGTCAATGTCCAGTTTACGGAACATCAGAAACTGAACCGAATTAAAAATAATTGGAGAACGATTGTTCAACATAGCCAGGTGTATCAATATTTTAATCTTACGAAACAAATTTTCTACTTATCATTATCCTGACTTTCATTATAGACTTGATCTTGGGTTACTAAACATGATGCCATTACTAAATTTACATTTTAGACATAATGTAATGAGTTTGCTTGATATATCGTTTCAATATTTTTATTTTCAAGTTCAGAATCCATAGAACGGCGAACGAAGAACGAATTTAGCCATGGTTTGCGCCGATCGAGACCATGAGTGGATTGTTTCGGTTTCGGAAATGAATAACATTATATTAGAGCTGTAAAATGTGTAATGTGGGGTCGTCATTCGAAATCACAATTTATCATGAAGCAAAAATTTAAGACAAGCAAAGTGTTGGTCGCAAACCGATTTTATGTACAAAAAACAATAAAAACTGGAGATTAAATAGATCAATTATTACTGGTATTCTGTAGTTTAAATTTATTTTTTTATATACTCTGTATATGGGCTGATAGATTCTCAAGTTGTCAAAAATAAAATTAAAATAAAATTTCGATTGCGATCTGTTAAATTGTTATCAATTTGTAAAAGAATATACAAAAGCCTACTTACCTTGAGTTTTTTTTTATCATAATCCCGACTTTCTTTTCAATATTGACTTCATAATGGATTATTAAATATGTGTCATCAGTTAAATTTTTGAAAAATAATATAGAAGCATGAACATTGATATTATGTAGCACATAACCATGAACAAATTAGAAGTATTTGAAATGTTAGAACAATTAGAACCTGCATTTTTTATCATTACTTTCAACTTATTTTCAATCTCGACTTCATCATAACGTGTGTCATTACTAAATTTACATTTTAGAAATACATAGCATAACTCCAGGGAGTCAGCTTGCTATCTCGTATTGATTTTTTTTATTTTTAAGTCCGGAATCCGTAGAACGGCGAATGAAGAAAGAATTTAGCCATTATTTACTCCGATCGAGGCGACAAATTGATTCTTCCGGTTTCGGAAATGAAAAAAATTATATTTGAGCTGTAAGATGTCTAATCTAGGGTTGTCATTCGAAATCACAATATATCATAAGATAAAAACTTAATATAAGCAAAGTATTGGTCGTAAACAGTTTGAAAAAAACAACAAAAACTGGATAGTAATTAGACCCTTTATAACTGTTATCATGTAATAATTATTATTAATTTTTATACGATCTGATACCTCTTTCAGTCGTCAAAAATAAAATAAAAATATATTTAAAGATTGTAACTGACAAGAGATCGAAATGAATATAGTTTCTATAATTTAATAATATTTTCAGAATTTAATGTACAAATCATAAAGAATCCAATTCCAAACTGTACAAAAATTGTATATACATCGATTATCGTATAAAAATAAAATATATAAAATAAATATATTTTAATAAATAATTCTTAACCAAAAGAGAAAAAAAAAATTAAAACCTCAAAACAATTATTTTGAAAAAAAAAAAATAAATAAACCAACAAAAATTGTTTCATTTCAATCAATAAAAAAATGTATTTAAAGAAAAAAATAATATTTTCTACTTAATCTATTTTTGTAAATACCTACATTTAATTCTAATAAAAGTCTAGACAATACCTGAAATAAAACCAAAATAAATATTTTCTATTATAAATCCTTGAAATACCCACAAGGCTAGAAAATATCATCAATAATATTGAATTGTATAAGAACAATTATAATTATTATTATATATAATACAGACCTTTACCTTTTCTCTTTTCCATTAATCTGAAACAAAACCAACAAATTATTGTGGAATGTAGATGTGATGTACATTATAAATTCCGTTATCAAAATGAATTGATAAATAATAAATATTTCTAAATTTTAATTATTATTTTTTTTTTTATTTTTTTTTTATACTTACCAAAGGACATAAATAATCTATACTACTAAGGATATTTGCATTACAAACCACACAAACAAAGAACGCAATGTGATTGAATGTGACGTAGATAATTACTTTTCAATCATAAACTCTCTTTAACAACTAACTCAACCTCAACAAACTACCTAGGGCTTACGTTATATTATTCTTTCATAATATCACCACTGTTGGGAATTGAGTTAAAAATTGTGATTCATTTTGCTTTCTATAAGCCGTTGATTGAATACCACTTAACAACTTAACAATTTATTATCGTTTTTTTTAATTGGTAGATTTTTATTTTGATAACTCGTGGCGATTTTTGATATTTAAAATTTTTTCTATACAATTTTTTAGTAAAGATATTCTATAAAAAATACATATTTACTATAACAGTGAAAATAGTCGAATATTTTCCTTTTAATTTTACTGATATGCTTATCATACAGAAGCAAGTCGAGTACAAAACACTGAAGAAGTCTGCAAGTAGTAGACGAAATACGCGTATCTGTATGATAAGCATATCAGTAAAATTAAAAGGAAAATATTCGACTATTTTCACTGTTATACCAAAATTTTACTCTAACGCTGGAAAACAAGTTTTTATAAAAATATATTTACTATTTTACTAGTGAAGTTAAATAAAATTCAATAGAATTGAAATAATTTATGTGGAACAATTTTTAACAACAACAAAACGAGATCAATCAATTTATAGGAATCCATTATAAGAGAATAGGATAATGAAGAATGGTATGTTGTTTTCCTATTAATAAAAATACATTTATTTTTTATTTTCATATATTTTTTTTTACTATACATATAATAATAATATTTTTTTAACCGCAGTAGTACAAGTGTTAATATTCTGTATAATGAAAACTACTGAAATTATATTGTGTCGACATAGTCAAGTGCTCAGAGTTCACAAGAATAGCTAATTTTTTACTAGATAATTCACAGCTATATAAAATATAAATATAATAAGAGTTAATTAAAGCACTGATCAAGAAAGTATATTGCTTCCGAAATATCGATATTTGCAATTAAATATAAAACATTGGTAAAGCGTAACTTGAAAACAATTAAAATATATATATACTAGGGGCCCCTGCTGAGTAACTATAATTTAAGTTGAAGCCAAATTTAAAGCTTTTAACAAAACAGCAATTTACGTACTGACTGACCTTCACTTCTCACGTTATAGTAGAAACTACTCATGTTTTCATAAAAATTTAGAGGTTAGTAAGTTTTATTTAGGAAACATAAATACTGCTTCCTCATATACTGTTTCGTTTCGACATATTCCTATACTAAGTGGCATTTAGTGGATAAAATCACTAAAAATAAAATATTTTTGTAATTAAAGAGGTATATACATATATAAATATATATATATTTTTTTTTATCCAAACCTATATGATTACTACAAATGACCAAAATATAGAAAACACTAATTTGAGACAGTTACTTAAAAAAATTAATAGAATAGATTTCTTTAATTATGTGTACAAATAATAAGATGTAGAATGACACAAAATGGATATATTTTATTCAAAAGTTTGAATATTATAAAACAAAATATAAATTTTTTCAACCCGTATGCGCATTTCTGTTATTATATTATATATACAACTTATTCGTATATTAAGAGTTCATAGAGAAGAAGCGACATAAAATGATAAGATGTTTACTGCGCAGGTCCTTAAATGCTTGTCTATTATAATTATAGATTATAGAGTAGCACATATAGTAGTAATGTGTTTTAGATTAGATTAACATAAATAAAAAAAAATATATAGCATGTACTTGCCATTTATACATACCATTATTTTTTCCACCAAATATTTTTGAAACTACACAAATTATCAAATAAACAAACGTATCGTACTTGGTAGATTTTGTTTTTAGTAACTAAAGTGTTTGAAGTACATTCCGAACATTATATTTATTCTGCCAAATATGACAATACACTTTCTGTTGGGAAAAAAACAGATCACATGGCTTAAAACTAAAATTAAAGAAAAATATCGATAAAAAATTATATCAGGCTGGATTCAGTAATACATGGATTTTGTAGACAGTGGTTACTGTAATATGAAATTCAACCGTTGGATAATAAATAACATTCCGTCTAGATTTTGATTTAAATGAATATTACTTTTATCAAGGACTCAGAGGATGAAAAACACTAACTAATTTTGGGGCTGCTGTGATACAAATACCATATCCCTTGCTGAAATTACCTAATCTAATCTAATCTGATTGCAACTTACTTTTGCGTGGCAATACAATATTATGAATGCTTTAGTGTACAGAGACATTAATTTCAAAAAATTTTGATATATTTGGCTTTCTTATACCTATGTTCAGTGTTGTAATACATAATAAATTTCTGTTAACAGGATTTCCCGGATACCCGTAATTGGGCTTATTTTGACTATACCCTTATATACGCAATAATGCGTCTCAGTTCTTATGGATACCTGATTCAGTGATTACACTCAGAATATTTTTCAATTATATCATATTTGGGGTGTAGATAATAATATTTCACTTTGATGGTATATAATTATGTGAGCATATAATTGGAGCCGCACCGGATTACAAATAATTGGAGAATTGTTCCAGATGATAAAAATCTAGGAACAATTATTCAAAATAATAGTGTATAGAACTACCTCCGAATAAATTTGAACTAAAATGAAGCTGAATGCAACACACTGTGTAATCGAGATGTAAGCTATTAACAAGCTTGTTTAATGCTATTTGTTTGGCAAGTTGAATGATAAGTACAAACTGCACCAATCACTTATCCAAATCAAGCTAAAAATCTGAAAAAAGTCGATGTCCATTTTAAGGAACATCAGAGATTGATTCAGATTAGAAATAATTGAAGAACGGTTGTTCAACATAACCAGGTGTATCAATCTTTTAATCTTACGAAACATTACTATAGACTTGATCTTGGATTACTAAACATGATGTCATTACAAAATTTACATTTTAGACATAATGTAATGAGTTTGCTTGATATATCGTTTAAATTTTTTTATTTTCAAGTCCAGAATCCATAGAACGGCGAATGAAGAAAGAATTTAGCCATGGTTTGCGCCGATCGAGACCATAAATCCGGTGTTCCGGTTTCGGAAATGAATAACATTATATTAGAGCTGTAAAATGTGTAATGTGGGGTCGTCATTCGAAATCACAATTTATCATGAAGTAAAAATTTAAGACAAGCAAGAGATTAGATTTTGATTGAAGCTGAATGTTGTTTTTATCTTTAAGGACTCAGAGGATGAATAGTACCTACTTAATAAGCTCATTTGCGGCTGCCGTGATATAAAGACCAGATCCCCTTCTGAAATTACCTAATGTAATCTAATCTGATTTCAATTTCCCTTTGAGTGGCAATACAATTGCAAATGCTTTAATGTACATTAATTTCAAAAAATTTGGATACATTTTGTTTTCTTATACCTATGTTCATTGTTGTAATACATAATAAATTTCTCGTAACAGGATTTGCCGGATACCCGTAATTAGGCTTATTTTGACTATACCCGTATATACCCAATTATGCGTCTCAGATCTTATGCATACCTGATTAAGTGATTACACTCAGAATATTTTTCAATTATATATATTTGGGGTGTAGATAATAATATTTCAGTTTGATTATATATAATTATTTGAGCATATATCAGGGCGTTCTTAAATTTCATTTTTAACAAATAAAAATAGGTACAATAATACCATAACAAAATATAATTTTCATCTTTTTTTTTTATTTTGTTTTTTTTATTATTTTGTTTTGTGTCTTCTTTCAATATCAAAACAATGATGGTTAATATTTTATAAAAGCAATATTAAAGTTGGTTTAACATTCATTTAAAACAATAATAATAATAAAAAAGGATATATTTCCATCATTCATAATTAAATATAAAGCTAAAAACGTTTGAGTCTTTTAACATGAATTTTCTTTTATCAGTATAATATTTTTTTTTTTCGGCTAAAATATCCTTTTCAGCTAGACTTGAAATAATTACAGTGATAAATAAAATATTTTTTGTTTTGTTTTTTTTTTTTTTGCTTTGTATTCAACAAAAGGACTAAAAATATTCAGCACCTATCAATTTCTTAAAAAAATTACTTAGAATGTCTTAAGATATTGAGTAAATAAAATTTAATAACTGTTTTTTGTTTTATTCTAATTTTTTTGAATTGATACAAACCAAATTATTTTGTTTTTTCACTCGCGAAAGACTATTAACCTTTCTTATGTTTCTCAAGTTTCCTTTTACTTATAAAAGGTTTTTTGTGCGACTAAAAATATTGGGCGTTTATTTACCTTTTAAAAATTAGTTAAAAAAAAAAATGAAAAACAAAAATTCACCGCCATTTTTATAAACAATATTAATTTTAATAATGCCAGTCAGTTTAACGGACTGTGACACTATGTCTCAGGTATTTTATTGTTTGTTTTTTTTTTACGGTGAATTGTATACAAAAATACAAAAAAAAAATGTTTTTGTAAGAATCTAAGAAAAAGGACTTTTGTGAAATATCTTTAAAATTGAGAAAAGGTGTTTGATCTATGGAAATTTTGAAAAAAAAACAAAAAAAAAATAATAATAAATAAAATCAAGTAATTTACAGTTAAATATTATAGAAAATTATCACACAACAAGAGAATGTTAAATTCTACCAACAAAAAAACGAAAAGGATATCAAGTTCAATTTTGTTTATAGTAAATTTTGTATCTTATTATCATTTTTTTAACATTTTAAAAGTCATTTACATATTTTTTTATTTAAATTTAAATTTTTTGCAACAAAAGGGATATTATTTTGGTTTTAAGAAAAACTATCAAATTTAATTCAAAAATATAGGAATACCTATATACATTTTTTCATTCATACTGACTACAATTTTTAAAAGGAAAAATTTATTTTGGATTTGTTTACAAAAAACAAAAGAAGCATTTTTTTTTTTTTTTTTTAAAATAGGAGGTAATCCGCGAAGGATATCAAGAGCTCCAGCCACGTGTGCGTCTTGATATTGTAGGAATCGAACCCATTAAAGCCCATCTATCTTTTTTCCGTTATAACCAATCTACGTTAGATCGACTAATGACTTTTGTTTCGTAAATTTTCCGTCGCGTGTTTAGGAAATTATTATAGTGATAGCTTCCGTGGAGGATCGCTAACATCATAATAATTACCGTGCAGGAACTTTATCACTATGGTATTTCCCGTGAAGGAGATAGCCACTGCAATAGTTCTGCGTGGGAAGATTATTTAGATTTTTTCGCAAAGGAAAATTATAGAAATAATAATTTCCGTAAAGGAAACTATTAGGTAGTGACCAGCTCGTGGGGTTTCGTTCTCTTGTGTCGACGGACACTGCTGTCGACATATGAAAAACTGCTGCCATTTCCGAATTCACATGAGTTTGCAGTCTCTGCTCGTGTTTTACTGCATGTTTCTTGATCTCTGACGTGACTGTTTCAATGTGCAAGTCACGGTGGAGATCTTTGTTACGTACGTACCATGGTGCATTTACTATACCACGGAGCATGTTTTTTGAAATTTTTGCAACATTTTGATGTTGGTTTTCTTTGCACAGCCTTATAATTGGATATCGTACATCAACACAGGTTTTAATATCCGCTTATATATCAATATTTTGTTCTGTACTGATAACTCTGAACCACGCCCAAGTAACCAGTAAAATTTTTTGAGTCTAATATTTAGCTCTTGTTTTCTTATATGTTCCTTTCATCTTAGCTTAGCATCGAGTGTCATTCCCACATAACTTTGCTGTATTGACATATGGTACTATTTTGTTATTGATTGATATTGGAATGCTTGCAATCTTTTTATATTTAAAGTTTATATTAGTTGATTTGCTTTCATTAAGTTTTATGCGACATCGTTGGGTCCATAATCTTATTTTGGATTACTTGATATAGGAATGGTTGCAATCTTTTTATATTTAAAGCTTATATTAGTTGATTTGCTTTCATTAAGTTTTATGCGACATCGTTGGGTTCATAATCTTATTTTATTCACTGCATTTTGAAGTTTTGCTGTGAAGTTTTCGACAGATACGTCAACTGCAAGAATCGCAGTGTCGTCTGCAAAGGTAGCCATAAAAATGTTGTCAATTTGTGGTATATCTCTTGTATATAGCAGGTAAAGTATTGGACCAAGAACACACTTCCGTGTGGGACTCCAGCAGACATTTCTTTTACTTTTGAATATTCTTTGGCATAACGTACACGAAAGCATCTATTGGTCATATATGATTTTAATATTTCATAAAATTGTCTTGATAAATCACGATATAGTTTAAATTGGTGCCACACTTTGTCGAAAAGCCTGAGCAACATCTAAGAAGATTGCTGAGCAGACTTTTTTTTCTTCGAACGCTTTTTCCACTAAATTTGTGATCCGATGCACTCGATCAATTTGTAGAATGTTTGTTTCTGAATCCAAATTGATGGTTCGGGGTCAGATCTCCTACTTCAATAATCGGGGCAAGTCTTTTGAAGAGCAGTTTCTAAAATATTTTTGATATAATAGGTAACAACGATATTGGTCGATATGATGTTATCTCTGAAGGCGGGTTTCCTTGCTTCGGTATTACTATTACTTCTGCATTTTTCCATTGTCTCGGAACATATGTGAACTTAAAACATGCATTAAATATATGTGGTAGCTTTAACAAAGCTAAATCTGGCAGTTCCCGCATGATGTGTCCATTGATGAGATTGTAACTTGGTGGTTTTTTGACGCTCACGTTGTGTATGCATATTTGTTTAATTTCTCTTAGAGTGTCATTCGAAATTTCCGCTTCATCTATTTTAACTTCGAGAGTTATATTTTCATTTGCAAAATTTTGTGTTGGTGCTGTGAAGACCTCTGCCAAGTGGTCAGCAAAAATCTTAGCCTTTTCTTTTGGGTTACCGACCCAGCTACCATCAGCTTGTTTTTTCAATGGTGGATCTTGCAACTGTGGTCTATTTATTCGTTTAGCTGCTTTCCAAAGCGTTTTTTATTAAGAATTTTTAAGTTAAAATAATTAAAAAGGATAATATGACCAAGGATTTAGTTGATAATGCATTAAAATAAGCTGAAATTGGTGAAAATTTTATTATTTTTTAGTAAATGTTATTAACAAATTTAAATTTGTATTTGTCGATAATACGAAGAGACAATTTATTGTATTTTGATCATACAAAGCATTTTGTTGTATTTTTCCATGAAATTTCTTGCAATAAATAATTCTTATAAATCTGAAAATTCACATGAAAATTGACAATTTTCCACTATAAAAAATTCTTAATTATTACTCAAATCAAACCGAATATCAAACATTGTTAATGGTAAGTCAAGTACAAAGCACTGATTTGAAATGTTACATTAACGCTGACAAATAGGGCTTTTCTACAAATTGTTAATGAGTTTTCAATCATTAGAATCTTCCAAGGAAATCGTTAAAATTAATATTTTCCATTTTCCACAATATTCTGTAAACATGATTTTTCATTGGAAAAATATTTTTCTAATTTTTTAATAATTTTGCAATAAAATGCTGTTTTACAAACACTACAATATTTAACACAATTATTCTGTAAAATTCTGTAAAATCGTTTTATATTGCATTCATCTTATGAAAGCTGAAAATTTATGACAGTTATTTCTAAAATGTTAAATTTTCACAAAAAATTCCACTATAAAGGACATCTTTAATTTTATAGTGCACACATATTATGTACATCAAATGTCACGATCAGAAATAAATAATAGCCAAAGAAAAAACAGAAAAAGAAAAAATCATCTATCCAAAAAGAAACACCAAAAACCAAAGGCCAACTTTAACAGTAAAAAAAAAAAAAAAAAAAAAAAAAGTAATAGAAAATTGTATAGAAAGTGAAATATAAAAGACTAAAAAATCATCACACATATGTAACTTTCGAATTAAATGATGAAAAAAAAAATAAAAAAAAGCAAATCCTTTTGAAGGATAATGAAGTTTGAAAAAAAAAAAAAAATCAATGAAATGAAAATGTTTTGTGTGTTGTTTTTTCTTTTATGTTTTTTGTTTTTATTTTTATTTTTCTTCTAAATTCTGATTGTTATTCAACTTTTATATACTTCGAATTAATCAAGATTGAAAGAAAATAAAATATAATAAAATAGCAAAAAAAAAAAAAAAACAAAATCTTAACAATATGAAATGAGTTGAGGTGAGTTGAGTTGTACACAAGAATACAAGAGTTGATCTGTTAAATTGTTACTCATTTTTATTTTATGTTTTTTTTTTTTTTTGTAACTTTTGATTGGTTTAAGGTTTACCTTTTATTATTGTTTTCTCTTTTTTCATATATATATATTAGAAAAAGATAATGAATTTACAACACTTTTGGTTAACCTAGGGAAAAAAAAAATAGAAAACAATTTTCTATAAAATTCTTTGATACAATATAAAAAATAAACATCTTTCTCTTTCTCTCTCTCTCTCATATTTTGTCGCTTGTATTTTTTAGAGCCGTTCTTTGGAATTGGAATTTCAAAAATCAGAATAAATAAAATAAAGTTTTTAATTTAAGTTGTTTTGATAAAAATAAAAAAAAAAAAAAAAAAAACGTTTTAAATAGTGGAATTGGGGTTGGGTTAAATTGATTCTGGTCTAATATTACTTATATAGGAATGTTTGATATTGAATTAAAGATTTTCAATATAATTTTATTTCCATTTCATTTCATTTCACCTGGAAATTGTTTTATGTGGTTAAAAAACAACAAAAAAAAGGTCAGAATTAACCATGAACAGTCCTTTTGTAAATAATTTAGTTTTTTTTTTATATCCTTTTATGTTAAAGTATATATGTATGTACATATTAATATCATTGTCTTTGTATGAATTTGTAATATATAGAAGATTATTATTTAGTTGACAAATTTAATTTTGTAATTTTAGGAATTTTTTAAAATTTAATTTTAAGCTTTTAAATAAAATTATTGGAGACATATTCGAAAAATTTAATGGAAAATAGGGGACAGCATTTTATTTCTTCAATTATATTGAGCATATATAGTTTACACAAACTTCACAATGTACTGTTAATACACCATATATATCGACCTAGCGATCTGACGAAACATAAAAAATCCACAACATACAACTCTTTTACGAAAAACTTCAAACAGAACACCAATGTTTAACACCGGATCAAAAATAAATAATTCAATAGGATGTGCGTTCATATGTACGCAAGAAGATATATTCAAGTATAATTTATAGAATATGCTGTAAGCTCTAGGTGAGACATTATCAAAATTAAATAAATATTAAAACTCAAGATATGTTTTACAATTTTATTAAATATCTTTTTCGATTTCAGTTATTACACCATCATCAGAATCAGACTGAGTTTCATCCATTATTACAGTCTTCTGATGATGGTGTAATAACCGAAATCGATTAGGATATTTAATAAAATTGTAAAGCATTCCTAGAGTTTTAATACTTACTTAATATATTCAAGTATAAACTAAATGACCAAACAACAGCATACTCGGCTGAATAGTATGTTATATTAAAAGTAGTTGATTATGAGAGCTGAAACTACACAGGGAGGAAATTTATTTTATGGGGGAGCTTATAGTCCCTCTCATCCCATACTACCAAACATATTCCATGATAATATTAACTCAGGAGCTACTGCATCAAAATTAAAATGTAGTAGACTTTCATTGGCTACCTGGACATGCGAATATTGCCGGAAATGAATGGGTAAACATATTGGCGAAAGAAACTACAATAGAACAACTCCATACTGAAAACAAATTATGTTATCAGGATTGCAAATACCTGTGCAATAAAATTACATAGAAAAAGATATCTTAATGTGGCCAAATAAATCTTCTGCAAATAAGCTTAAGACTTGCAAAAGGAATATATTCAAATAGAAAAACTGCGTTATAATAACTAGACTGGAAAATTAGGAAACAATTTTTTCTGTTTGTCAATATTCCTTTACAAAATAAACATCACCTGCCAGATATGTCTGTATACCAAACCAATTAAAAATATTTCGATTGTGACTGATTCAAAGATGCAAAACAAGGAAATTTAAAAAAAATTTAATAGGTACTTTATTTTTAATTACTAATTTGAAAAAGCTTCATATTTTATTGATTTAATGATGTTTTATTTTTTGGCTATTGTATTAAATATATACTTTTCACAATATATATACTTTTTTTTGGATATGTTTTTCTATAAAAATGATTTATTTGAAAAATGGGCACAAAAATTATTAGTACTTTTTATTTTATTTTTATTTCTGAATTGGTACTTTTTTGCGGTAATATATTTAGGTTTAGAACTTGGATATGTTTTCCTATAATAATGATTTATTTTAAAAAAGGGCACAAAAATTATTAGTACTTCTTATTTTTTTCTGAAACGGTAATTTTTTGCGGTAATATTTTTAGGTTTAGAACTTTAATACGTTTTTCTATAATAATGATTTATTTGAAAAATGGGCACAAAAACTATTAGTACTTCTTATTTTTTTCTGAATCGGTAATTTTTTGCGGTAACATTTTTAGGTTTAGAACTTTGATATATTTTTCTATAATAATGATTAATTTGAAAGATGGGCACAAAAATCATTAGTACTTCTTATTTTTTTCTTAATTCTGAATCGGTAATTTTTTGCGGTAATATTTTTAGGTTTTGAACTTGAATATGTTTTTCTATAATAATGATTTATTTGAAAAATGGGCACAAAAATTATTAGTAAATTATTAATAATGATTTATTTGAAAAAGAGCATAAAAGTTATTAGTATGTTTTCATTTCTCTTTTCATTTCTGAAACGGTAATTTTTGCGGTAATATTTTTAGGTTTAGAGTTGGAATATGTTTTTCTATAATAATTATTTAATTGAAAAATGTTCACAAAAGCTATAAGTACTTCTTATTTCTGAATCGGTAATTTTTTGCGGTAATATTTTTAGGTTTTGAAATTGCATATGTTTTTCTATAATAATGATTTATTTAAAAAAGGGCAAAAAATTTATTAGTCCTTCTTATTTTTTTTTTTTATTTCTGAATCGGTAATTTTCCGCCATAATATTTTGAAAATATTCAGATCCAAATTGTTGGATTCGTGTCAATGCTTTTTGGCTTAATTCACCGAGGTGGAAAGTTTTACAGACATTATTAGATAGTATTAAGATATTAGATGCATCTATACTAAAAAATATAGTCTGAACTCTTTATTTTTTTATAACATAACTCCATTACCATATAGAGAAAACTTATCTATTTAAAATCCTTAAACACTGAACAAACGTGTTTTATTCGAAAATTATTTTATACCAATAAGCCTTTAAACCCCATATTTTCCATTCCTTCTTATTTTATCTTTAAATATACTTAAGTATCTTGTATAATTATTGATAATCAATATTGTTTCATCTAACCACTTACATGAAAATGAATCTGTTTTAAATGAAAATTTCACATTTTCTTTAATATAATCCTTAATGAAAATTCTTGATTTAACAACAGCAAAAACAATAATAAAAAAAAACTCTCCAAAACATTGCATTAAAATAATATTGGAACGCATTAACAATCACTGTTACACAAAAATTATATTTTTCTATTGTGTTGTTGGTTTTCGACGAGGAGAAATATGGAGTTTACAAGTTACAACAAATTTAAAAATAACATTTTTACAAAAAAGAAAATTTTGTTTTAATTTTTTTTATTATTTTTTGAAATCAAACAAAATAAAAATAAAAAAAAAAAAGAGTAACATTTCCACATGAATGCATCGTAAATTTTATTTGAGATATTTTAACTTAAGTATTCTTGAACAGTTCAATATAAAAATGTAACAACAATATTCTACCTGTGTTTAAAATCAATTACTTTAAAAAGCAGTATTGAAGAGTTTTTGTTTTTATTTTGTTATTTTTTTTTTTTGCTTTTGAGGACGTGCACTTCATTGAAAAAATTATTTTAATAGAATTTTAATTGAATTCGATATTTCATTTTTGGTTTAGAATATGCAATGAAAAATTTAATTTTGTAGATTATTCAGAGTGTCTCCAAATCTTTTGTGTGGTCCTAGTATACTAATAAGTGTAGAAAAAGACTAGTAAATCAGTTTAAAATTATGCAAACAGTCTATTTGCAGTGTCCTTATGTCAAATTTGTTCTTGAAAATTATTTAACACGCTGGCTACCGATATGTATTACCAGTATTTGGAAGATTTAGAATGTCATATCATTTATTTTTTGTATTTACACATTTATCTTTTTTACATATCAAATTATTGATAAATATAGTTAATATGAATAATAAAATATAATAATAAGCATATCAGTATAATTAAAAGGAAAATATTCGACTATTTGCACTATTATAGTTAATATATTTTTGCACCATTTCAAAACAAAATATTGAAATATTTTTGTAACATATTTAAAAATATGAATAAATGATTTAATTAAAAAAATGTTTTTCATTCATTATTTCATAACAAAAAATTTAAAAATAAAGTTGATTTTGTTCAATAGTAATACATTTTGTACGTGGGACCGAAAAAATTTCTGCATCACTGGCGATCACCGTACTGAAAGGCAATAGTGGAAATTAATTGTACTGGTGACACATTTGTATTTGGGAGGAGGTCAATTTGTGTATCACTGGTGATCACGGTAGCCAAATTGTTAAATATGGGAATGCTTTTGAAGTTTTGTGTTCAAACAGTCAGTCAATATGACAAAAACAGCTACTTATTTGTGTTTTCATATAATATTTTCTACAATTAATATAGGTTTTTTTAAAATATATTTAAAAATTGTTATTTTTACTAAAATTATTAATTATAAAGTTACCTTTTTTAGAATTAAATTTTTTATTTATTTTTCTACAAGTTAATTTGTTGAAGATAGTAACAAGACTGATTCTTACATATTTTCTTATTCAATTAATTTAAACAATTATACAATTTGATGCTCAAAGGCTTTTTATATAAAAAAAAACAGCATAACAGACGAATTATGCTGATACAACATTTTATATTAATTTCCGTATTATAATTTTAATGTGTTAACTTAAATAATAATAAATAATTTAATACATAATAATATTTAGAAGAAATCGATAGCATATGTAATAAATGCATAGCATCCGTCAAAATTATTTTTTTAAAACTTCATTATAGCATTTTGGCATTGTGTCTATGTCTTTAACTTAACCGATCAATTTTTATCCATATATACACTTTGAATTTTTCATTCAACAACTTCAATTCCAAATTGCCATTTGAAAGTTATTGAACAAAAAAATTAACATATTAGGTATCTAAAAATAGATTATCGAGTAATTTTAACATATTATTATTTGTATAAGCTTTTGCAAATCGTTATCTCAAAGTTATACTGTACTGCATTCATTATAATTTAATAATCAATAACTTTTGTTCTACATTACAGAATACGAAATTTTAATACTTACCAAGTTAAAATTATTTCAACTTGTATAATAGGAATAGTATGGTTGTATACGGTTTGTTTAGTTAAATATTCGATTCCCAATTCAAATAAATAAATAAATAAAATCATCCTTTTGGTCCTGAGGAATAATAAAAATTAATTTTTATTTTATTTCATTGATTTTTAAATTAAAAATCGTTTTCATTTCACTCTCTTAACCAAAAATGCTACATATTTATATGAATCTAAAGAATTTTGAATAAAATATACAGTCTATTGGCAAAATTTTAAGATGGCATATAGAACTATATGGTCAAAAATAAAAATATTAAATTGATTTGAATGGGATGAAATATACATTTTGTATGCCATTAACAGATTAGTCCTATTTGAATTTAGGTTGTTTTGCAGTCGATGAATCTATTCTTATCGTTCCACAATAAATATTTTATTTTTTATATTATATAGTTCCATAATATATATAGTATATCTATAATATGATATATATTTTATATTTATTAAAACCATATACCTTAGTTCTTTCGTACGTCTCTTTGTACGATAGGAAAATTTGGTATTTCTATCTAACCAACCATATTAGATTAATTTTTAAATACAGTCAGTAAATAGGGTTAATATTGGTTTAGTATGAATATTGTAAATTGACAGTATTTTTGTCATTAATTGCTTTATTATTGGATTGTAATTTACATTTATTAAAATTTCAGGCCAATAATGTATTAGAATTCAATCAAAGTTATGGGATTTAAAATGAATTATTAGAATTAGTTAACAGCCTATATATTATATCCAATCAAAATCATTATATCGATGATAATGATATATCAATTATAATCAAATATCTAATTTTATCTTAATAAATATATTTACAATTAAGATCATATATCAATTATAATCAAATATTTTCTTTAAAATGTATTTTTAGGATATAACAAAAATTATTAAAACTACTAGTCAGTTTTTATTTTATATAAGTAAAACTATTTACTTTTTTGTTTTGTTTTTTCTTTATTAACAAAAAAATTCATGTTTACATTAATTATGTACATATGTATTTGTATAACAAAATTTTATCCATTGAATTATTCATTATTGAAGAAAATATTAATATATAGATTATTCAGACCTTAGTCTAAGCTGTACGGTCGTATGGTTAGTTACATTTTACTTGAAAATAGATGAATAACACTATATAGTACAAGCCGTTGTATACTACATTGTTAAATTCACATTTTCTTTCAAAGCTTTAATTCAACTATTTTACAATAAAGTAATATCAAAAATTGAAATGTAGATAAATGAAATAAAATTTCAAAAAATACTGTGTAACAAATAACTGTTATTACTGTAACCATATCGTATTTGGAATATTGTAAATGTTTAAATTTCAATTTACACAAAATATCACCTGTATACAACGAGAAAAATAAAAACAATAGTACATAGTACCTATGTATTTTTAAATTTCATTTAATCAGTCATTTTACACCTGTACGATTATTTATTTTTATATTTTTGCAAGTATTTTATTTTATTGTAATTTTTTTTTTATTATTATTTTTTTTCAATTACAGTACATTTGAAGTCTCAGGTGGTTTTCAAATAACAATGAAAGAAAGAGAAACCGAACTAATTATATATGGTTTTATTATATAAAAGTATAAATTCAGACAGTTGAAGTATAAAATAGGTGACAGAATGGATTTTAGTATAATTATAGAAGTGTATATCGCACTTTTTAATTTATTATTAAATTTTTAGTTTAAAAATAAAA
Source organism: Argyra leucocephala (assembly GCA_963942445.1). Lineage (NCBI taxonomy): Eukaryota > Metazoa > Arthropoda > Insecta > Diptera > Dolichopodidae > Argyra > Argyra leucocephala. The sequence goes on from OZ012681.1 coordinate 127,389,710, forward strand.
ATAACTGTGTAAATTGTTAAGAAGGTTAAAGTTCATCCAGAAATCTAATATTATAATATGATGATAAATGTAAATTTGATTAGACATGACTAGACATGTCGAAAACCCTAATTTTATTATATTATTATTTATATTTGAATTATTTAATAGTTGAATAAATATGTTAACAGAAGAATGATTAATGAAATAAATATTATATTTCTTAAGAAAATCAATCACCCTATTCTAAAAATGTTTATGTTTATAAAATTTTATGATTTAAAATTCGAATTTAAATTGAAAAGTTTTTGAATATGGTATATACGAAAAATATAAAAAAAAAATTTTTTTTTGCTTTTTTATTTGAAAAAAAAATTTACCTTGAAATTGACATTGAAAATTTGTTTAATCGCTAAAGGTCGTAATATGTGAGTATTTCTTTGGTAAAGTCGATAAAAGGACGTTAGATATATACCAAAATCATTTTGTAATTTAAAAATGGAGAAAATCAATAAAAATTTTAAATTTATAGAATGTCCTTTATTTTTTAATTTTTTTTTTTTTTTTCTTAAATGATTATTAATATTTTTAGTGTTGTTTGTAAACAATCGTTGGATATTATATTTATTAAAGATTAATTTAGTTGTTTAGAAGTATAATAGTAGTAGATGAAACATTTAAAAAAATTATTAGTATATTAATATGAAAAATAAATATAAGGCATCATTTTCATAATGAAACAAATTTAAATATTTTTATTGAGATTTATTTAGATCTTACTTTTGCTTTTAATTATTTTATATCAAGTTTACTGTTATTTATTTAATCTCAAATTTATTACTGTAAAAATTAATTAACATATAGGATTTTATTTTCAAATAATTCAATAATAAATGGATCACAGATTTTCTTCTAACTCAATAGGCTAATGGCTCTACAATTGAATTATAAAAATATCCTTTTACCAATTATAATTTATTATAATTAGTTAAGTACATCAACGCAAGTTTATTGCGAATAATTTTAACTTTTTAAAATTGTTTTTATATTACAAAACAAAACAAAAATATTTTTATATAAAAAAATATATAAATTATCAATACTTTCATCACACATAATATACACATTATTTATATATTTTTAATTAAATAAATTTTCACAGAAATCACTTTTGTACTTACAAATCAAAAAACAAATAAAAAAAAAGAAATTGTATTTTCAAAATTACAAAATACTTACCACAAAAAAACTTTTCAAAAGTAATATAAAAAAAAAACAAAAACAAAACATGAAATTAAACAAATTTGGTTCCGATCCAACCATAGACACCCAACTTAATTTAAAAGGATCTTCTTTCATTCAAAATAACCAAAATAAAATAACATCATACAATAATTGAAAATGGTAAAATGTTAAAATATTTAAATGTTGAAAGCAATAAAATTATTCCCATATAGTATATCCTGGAATATACAATATTATACTGAAAAGGGTTAAACACTTCTGAGATTACAAAAAGTAAAAACCAATAAAAACAAACAGAAAAAAAAACAAAATAGAAAATCTGAACACCGCACATGAGAAAAACCGTATTAACAAAAATAAAAAGATTTTAAAATAACAAAAAATTACACAAAAAATAAAAATGTTCATATATGATGCAAAAAAGGATACAGAATTAAAATCTATTGTATAATATTGTATATTATAATGTATATATGTGTGTGTGTGTATGTATCATAATAATGAAAGAAAAGAAAAAAATAAAAATCAAAAAGGATTAAAAAAAAAGAGAAAAGCAATTAAGTAGTTTTAAAATACCCATAATAGTCTTGAAAAAGGATTCTAAACAATATTCTTGATATTTATTTAAAATTTATTTAAAATGAACCATTTTGGGTATAGAAAAAAAGGATAATATAGTAAAATTGAGTATTTTTAATATATATATATATGTATATACCTATATTTAGAAATTAAATAAAAGATTAATTCACTATTTTGTATCAGTGATCTCATTTTACTTGAATAATTAACTTTCGTCCTTGTAACCTTGTAAGAGAGATATCGTATACATTTTTTGTTTTTTTTTTTTTCATTTTTGTCCTTTTTAATTATTGAATTATTTTATTTGTATCCACATATTATATGATATCCTTTTTTTTCTGTTTCACAGTTTTGTATTTTTGTTTTTTCTTTTTCTTACCAATATTTTATTAGGGTTCTATTTGACGGCTTTACATACAAAAGAATGAATTAATTTAATTAATGGGTTAAATAATGTGCTTTATTTTTGGTAGGTCATTTCTTAAGTATATGGATAATATATATGGGACAACAATTTATGGTTGACTTTTTGTTGGTTGTATTATACAATTTTTAATTGTATTTAGAGGAATGTTATTTTTAAAAGGTGTTATGAGTGTGTCAGTCTCTTGACCTGTATTAATAATATTTGATGATTGTTTAATTATCAGTTGGGTTTTTATTTTTTTTTTTTTCAAATTTAATTTTTATTTTTAGAATGATTTTAAAGAAAAATCACTTTATTGAGATGATTTTGTTGAAGAATGGGTTTTTTAATGCTTGGTTAAATTTAGGGAATTAAGTATTTGGTTTTGTTTCTGTGAATGTTCGAATTTAATTTTGCTTGAAATTTTTGAATGAAAACCATGGCCAATTGAAGGCAATATAGTAGTATTTTTTAAAGCGTATATTTAAATTTATTTTAAATAAAATAAAAAAAAATACAAATCAATTGTAGTAAAGATAATTATATATCTGTATCTAAGTAAATACGTTTAAAAAAAATAATTGTACAATTTATGGAGCATAATAAATAAATAAATAAAAATATTTAAATTTATAGAGTTTATGAGTGTTTGTTTATTTATATGCTAGAGCTATATTGTGAATTTTTATAATTTAATTTCACCTTATTTAATATCCAATTCAATACAATTATTTATAGTTCACATTTTATATTTTATAAATGTAATTTGGATACGTTGGCAATATAATTATGTAATTCGTAGCTGAGCAAGACAACATGATCGTCTATATATACTTCAAAGCTAAATTAATTATTGTATAATTGTATGCAAAATTTTAAAACATTAAACTAGAGATTATTGAGATTTATTATGGATGTTAAGACGTTACAGACTCCTTCATTAGTTTTAATGTTGCAATATATTATGTTACCGATTATGTTGAAGGTTAAAACATTCTAAATTACAAAAAAAATTTGTATTACACTTTGTATGAGCCAATTGAGCTCACTGGAGATAAAAATAAAATAAAATAACAAAAATGATAATAAAATAATAAAAATTATAAGCTCTAGTATGTTTGACTAAGTTTAATTAATATCGATTGATCGATTATCATGTATATTATAACCGAAATTTTAACTATATTTATAATCCAATTTTAAAATTTGCTTCTACATTCTGTTAAGTACATTCTGTTGTGAAATAAATGAACAAAATTCTGAATTTCATTGTGAATAATTATTTACATTGAATGTTTGACTGTGAAAATTTTATAATCAGCTTATCAGTAAAAATTATTTTTTTAATTAGACTTTTCCGAACAAATAAAATTTAGTAATAATAAACAATTCAATAGGAACAAAATTATTGTTTCCACATTTGTTATATTTTAACTTCTGCCATTAAAGTAGCAAAGTAGCTAAAAATTAAACAGAATAAATAAAACTATGAATTGATTTGGATCAAGCAACATTGATAATACCAAGAAATATTGTAGGAATATATTAATACTGAATTTTGAATGTAACTCGAATGTAAAATAAATTGTAAGCGTATTCATAGTAAATTCTATATTTAAAATTAAATCAATTTACTTCTTAATAATTTCAATTTTTTTTATTTTAACAATCACATAACATTTAAAAATATTGTGTAAATTTTTAATTATAAGTAAATTTGCAGGTAGTTACGCCAGGAATAATTTTAATTTTCCCAAAAAGGATGATTCTTATATAAATACTAGCCTTAGTGACAATTGTTTCAATAATTTGTACAACTTCATAATGCCTTTTCTGTATATTTAGTTAAATAAATAATTAAATAAATAAATATAGATATATAGGTATATACGAATACAAAAATTGAGGTGAACAAATAATGGTTATTCCTGGAAATTGTTAATTTATTTCGTTCGAACAATTTTTTTAGCTCATGTTTAATATGAAACACAAAAAAACAAAGTCCTTTTAACAATGTACAACAAAAAAAAAATTTTTTTTTTTAATAATACTTTGTAATGAGTGTATTACAAATATGTATATGAGCGTGAAAAAACTAAATTTATTGAATTTTAACTTTGATTTGGTGCAATATTTTGTTGTATATTAAAAAATTCAACAAAAAAATATTTACTTTTTTTTTTTTATAAAAAAAATGTTATTTCAACAGAAATCCTCGAAAAAAATTACAAACATTTTTTATTCAAAGAATTTTTGGTTTATTGAACTCTTCATAGCTGCTTTCATTATTTTTTTTAAATTTAAAAATTAAAAAAAAAATGTTTAAAGTGGGAATTTTCAATTTAATTTTGCAAACAATTCAAAAATTGATTCGTTATATTTAAATTGTTAGGGCAAAGTGAGTGGTTATGATAATCAGAATTATTAAATGAATATTTTTGACTCACTAAATTACATGTTAGTCGTTAAACGGTCAAGTGAAATCGATTGATGAATTAATTGATAGTATTCTATACTATTTTGTTCAACAGTTTGTTAAATACTTTGAATATATTTTGTGTTAAAAATATTTTCATGAATTGAATTCGTACCTATTATAATATAAGAAAAATATTATTGTATTTTTGTTGTATAATGATTTTTACTTCACTTTTCTGTAAAAAAAAAATGTAATATACTTATAAATTTCACAATTTATCTAACTGTTTGGCTTATTAAAAGTTTCCTTGAAGATAGAATATTTGCCGTAAAAATCAATGATAATCGTTCATTCAAAAACCATTTGCCAGCAGGTGTTCCTCAGGGTTCGAATTTAAGCCCTCATTTATACAACTTGTATATTGCAGATATTCCCACTCCGGTTTCTTGCGAAATAGGCTTGTTCACGGATGACAATACATTGTATACCTCGGAGGTCAATCCTAGCACAATAATTTTGAATCTGAAAAACGGATTCAATTCTCTACACCAATATTACCACAAATGGAAAATTAAAAATAAATACCTTCAAAACCTCCGCGTGCTTCTTTACTAGAAAAAGAAAACCCTGCTTCTTACCTGACAGGAACTTACAACTAAATGGCAATTCCGTCGACTGGAGCACTATTGTCAAATACCTACGGGTCATCCTGGATCCCAAATTAACTTTTTTAAGCCCCTAGTCGACGACAAAATTAAAAAAAAATCAAATATTAATCAAATTGTTAAATGGACTAATTAATAGAAAATCGTCTCTCTCTAAATTCAACAAAATTCTAATTTTCAAATCCATCTTCCAAAGTACGTATCTGTATGGTGCTCCGGTCTGGTCAAACTGCGCATACTGTCATAACAAAAGACTGCAAATTACGCAAAATAAACTACTAAAAATCTTACTAAACCTCCCTTGGTATCACAGTACAGTAGATATCCATTTAAAATCCAAAAGTACGACGATAACAGATAAAATTACTTTTAGAGTTAACAAATTTATTACCAACTGCTCCAGCTCCGAAACAATTTTAATTAGGTAATTGGTCGATAATTACTAAATGGAAATAAATTGTGATTGTTTGCTTCAGTTGTTTCTTTTTTATTTTATTTTTTTTTTTTTTTTTTTTGTTTTGCTATAAATTAGTTTAAGCGTAATCATAAGTTTTTAAGTAAAAATTTCAAGTTGGTTTTTGTAATTTTCCACCATTTTTCCTTGTATGAATTAAAATAAATTGTAAATCAAACAACAAATGTAATGCAAAATAAAATAGAATAAAATTAAAACTCGTAGCTGATAAGATAATAATGATCTAAACTCTAACTTATACTTAAGAAGTCACTGTCAATATAAATTATGTATGAACAAATTTTGGAAATAAACTAGAATTCGATTCGACTAGATTCGATTATATTTAATCTGTAATTAAAAACAAATATCTGAACCATTTCACAACTGGTTTTCATTATTATTCCTTTAAATGATAAATATTTAAAAGGAGACGTAGCGAATTCAAATTATTTTTAAAATTATTTTAATTTTCAATTATTGCAAATTTTATTTTGAAATTTAACCCCATGTATAAGTATATGGAAATACATCTTAACATACAAAAAATTTAAATATTTTTAAATTATTATGTAAGCAGTTTTTGTCTATGCTAAAACAATAAAATATAGTATTAAGTATAAATTGAAATTATTGAAATTTTAATTCATAACGCAATTGTTTGAAATCAATTTTCCTCGAATTTCAAGGAGCAAGCGAATATTAGTTTTATTTCAATACCTAAATAATGGTTAGATTAATATAAAACTGGAAATAGAATTTATTAACCCTTTAATTTATACACAACAAAATATGGCTTTTTGAAATAATCATCATTATGATGATAACTTCAAAAATCCATATTATATAATTTCATGTAAATTAAAGGGTTAACTAATATATACATACACATAAACTGAAAGTACATAGCTTTAAAAAAAAAATTGTAATTGCCACATTAACCCTTAGTCGTATATTTATGTGGGTTTCATCATTGTTTTTGTATTTTCATAATGATTATTGCAACCATTGATATTTCTACTAAAAAAAAATACAGTTAATAATTAATAAAGGTATATAATACCGTTATAGAATATACCAAAGTATTATGCAATATCAACTCTATGCTGGCTACACAAAAATACAGGTATTATTTAACGATATCTTTTATATCTAAATGTGAAGGCATTCACCATCGTTATCCTTCAAATTCATAGAGGATAGTAAGTCACCGGCACCCAGTAAGAAATTCCATAAAAATAATTAATTGATTTTGTAAACCTTCTCCAAAAAACTAAAAATTATTATGATAAGATTTTAATGTTTTAGTTGTATATGGTACTATTATGTTCAATGATTGATATGGTGTAGTTCTATCTGAAACCTGACTGCATATATTTACTTTTAATTTGAATATACACACAGGGTATTTATATTAAGATTCTCTACTATGTTATCTCTCGGATCTAACCAAAATCTCCCACTGTAAATGTAAAGAAGCGATTCCGTCTCTTCAAAAGCTATAAAGAAACTCTGCCTTCTTGAATAAAACTATATTATATTTTATATTTGGACTAGGGGCCCCTGTTGAGTAATTATAATTCAAGTTAAAGCCAAATTTAAAATTTTTAAGAAAACAGGGATTTACATGGACTGATATAGACTTCTCATTACAAAACACTCATGCTTTAATGAAAACCTTTGAGATTAGTATGTTTTCGTCAAAAAACATAAATACCTTACTTCTCATTTTCTGCTTCGTTTCTGCCTATTTATTAATCTATTTGGTGAATAATAAAACCATATGATTAAAAAATGTTCAACTGTGTGCGCATTATTGTTTTATATACAACTTACTTATTATATATTAAGAGTTCATTAAGGAGAGAGAGATAAAATGAAAAGGGGTCTACTGCGCAGGTTCTTAAATGCTTGTCAATTACAATTATAGATGTTAAAGCGCTGGATAACAATTAATTTTATTTAACTAATTGTTAATCTATATATACAAATTTTTTTTTTTTTTTTAATTTTACTAATACATTTTTAACATGTTAATCTTTTGAATTGTGCAATAACACATTTGATTTTTACTTAAGTCTTCATTGAAGTACAATTTATTGCCATAAGCAGAAAAACATATAACACGAGTAAATTTTTGTTAACTCTAGCTACACAAATTCAAATAAAAATAATGTCACTGTCATGAAGCAAATTGTATGGGATGATTGACAGCAACTCGCCGTTGTCACTGGAAAACAAGCTGTTTTGAAACCGATATGGACCTACGGAATCCAACAGTGGGGAGTAATCACCAACTTAATTATTACAATATTACAGCGTTTCCAGTCAAAGTTATTAAGATTGATAACTGGCGCGCCAGGGCTTGTCAATAATAATTGTCAATACATCGTTATTTGCATGCGAGAACCATTAAGGAAGAGATTAGAAGCTTAAGCGGAAAGTACCAGATAAGATTAGTTGCACATCCAAACAGACTGTGACAAATGATATAAGTCGCCTTAAGCGTCCAAGCATCCTGCAGCTACGCAGTAGACAATAGGAACAATCAAATGGGGGCCAAAAAATACAATAGAGTATGTTGTTGGCATCATGGTTGACCGCTGGGTTAGCTAGTCAGTGCAATTTACCTGCATAAAAAAATGACATACAAACTACTGAATGCCTCCTTCAGAGACAGATTGTAATGTTTCATTGGGAAATAAAAAAAAAAAATTGTCATGAATGGTTATAGTATGACAGTAACAATTATAACACAGTTAAACACATTTATGTAACCATGATTTCGATCTCGAAACAAAAATTCGATTCGTTAAATGCTACGTGTGGTCGATACTCCTATCCTATGGTATTAAATCGTAGGGACTTTAAATAACAACCATAAATAAACTTGTAGCATTTTTGAGGATATGTGGATATACCGTAGAATACTGATCAAATTATGGGTCTATCAAGTGAACAATAGTGAGGTTCTAAGTAGAATATGTAGATACCGTGAATTGTTATTAAACGCAGAAAATCAACTTATCTAGGTCATATGATGCGAAATGACAAATATCATGTTCTACAACTGATTGTGCAAAGCAAAATTGAAGGCAGAAAACAAATGTCATGATTGAGAAACATCAAGAAAGGGACGGACCACCAAACGGTGTGAGCACTAATACGAAGGATAGAGAGAGCTTCATAAATATGTTCGCAAACATCTAGTGCTGGATATACAGCTAAAGAAGAAAAAACTATTATGACTGCCCTTCAAAATATCTTCATACTACTTTTAAGTAATTATGATCCTATCACTAATAATACAATTCAAGCCCCCATTCATTATTGTAGACGTATAGATAACGCGATGAAAAATCAGTGTAACTGAATAATGTATTTCCGTAGGATCCTGTAAGATGGGTGAAATGAAATTTTACTATTTTGATAGTACTAGCATCTGATTTTGTCATCATGTCAAATTAAAACTGTTACGTCTACGCTTAACAGGATAGAAAAATATTATTTAAGTGATATTATCATACGCCACGACACGTCTATAAGAATATGGATCAAACATCCAAACAATTAACGTCCTGCCGAATTCAGAAATTTAATTTTTTTTCTGAACTGTCCGCTAAATTGAATGTTTATTTTAGTTGAAAGTCATTTGGATTCTAGTTAATCGTTATTAAGCAGTCACAATATACTACACTATATTTTTATTTATTAGGTTTGATTTTCACACTTTCAACTTTGACTTTTATTTTAATATAAATTATTTTTGTTTTTTCTTTTTTTTCTTTTTAATTAGATATTTATCTCAATTTGTTATTTATTATCATTTTTTTTTTTCATTTTCGTTATCCTTCAATATTTCACGTGTCCTTTTTTTCTTTTACTTTTCGTTTTTGTATTTTGTTTTCTTTCGTTTATTTTTACTTTAAATCCTTTGTTAATTACTTTTGGTCTGTGTGGTTATTCAGTTTTGTTTTTCAAATAAACCTAGTAAAAATAAGAGGATTGTGGCTTAACGTGGTTGTGGTAGTGATGAAAATGGTAACCATGTTGTTTTTTAAATTTTTTTTTTTCGCGTTATTTCACTTTGTTTATTTTCTTTCTTTGTTTTTTTTTTTTGTTGTTACGAGTGACATAATAAATAAAAATAGACAAAGAGAAACGATAATAATGATTAAAAAATAAATTTTAACATGATTTTAATATGCCAAACAAAAAAGAGAAAATAATAATACAGTCTTAAAGGTTTGAAAGCTTTAAAACAGAAAAAAGAGAAAAAACAGAAAGAGAAATTGAAAAAATAAATAAATAAAACCTTGAATTATAAATCTAGAAAAATTTGTTTATTTAATATGGCGAGTTAGGCTGTAAGGATGTGTAAACAAATTAAAATTTATTAAATACAGGTGTGTTGTGTATAAATAGTTCAGTGTGTTTGAAGGTTGTGAAAAACACGTAGGTTATCAAAGTCAATAATGCCAAGTCTAGTCGACTGAAAGATAATTATTTTTTTAATATTATATTTTGTACTTGCACTGCAATGTTGATGGATGGAAGTGTAATCGGACAATTAGGTTATTTTTAGTCAGTATAGATTTGAGTTGTATCGAAAAAAAAATTGTGTGGTAACAAAACTCTTTGCATCAACAAAAATTAATTCTGTATTAAATCTGATTAATAAATATATTAGGTTTTCTATAATTTATTTATGTTAGTAATAAATTTGAGCTTAGAGCTTTTCAAAAGTAGTATAGGTAAGTCAATTTTATATTCGTTATTAATTTATTGAATATTAAAAAAAATGTAATGGAATGAGAAATATTATTGAACCAAGCTGAGCAAAACTGAAATAATGTAACGGGTTTTTTTTTTTAGAGTGATAGAACTTTAAATTGAAATAAAACACATTTAAATTAAGATTGAAGATACATTTTTTTTTATTTGAAAGATAATTTTATGACATTTAGGTTTTGAAAATAATTTCCGGCATATGCCAACCCCGACTAGCTCTGAGGAACCGCATTCGATCAGACCAATTTTGGACCACTTTTTCGAGTAATTCAGGCCTTATTTCATCAATAACACGGGTTATATTGGCTTCCAAAGCATCTATTGTTTCTGATTTATCAGCATAAACCAATCAGTTCACATAACCCCAAAGAAAATAATCCAGCGGTGTTATGTCGCATGATCTTGGAGGCCAATTAATTGAACCATTTCTCGAAATAATGTTATCACTAAATCTTTCTTTCAATAAATCAATTGTTGCCGTAGCATTATGAGGTGTAGCACCATCTTGTTGAGACCAAAACACTTCCGGGTCGATACCCGATTCAAATTTCGAAACAGAAAATTATTGATCATTGATCTGTAACGAGCACCATTCACTGTAACATTTGCTCCATCATCGTTTTTAAAGAAATATGGACCGATGATACCTCCAGCTCTGCTCTGATGGACGATTATGTAAACCATAAATTTCACGAAGTGCTCTATAAATTTGGTTAATAGAACACTGATTTTGAAAATAAATTTCAACAATTTGTAAACGTTGTTGCGGCGTCAGTCTTTCCATGATAATAATGTCAATGCTTACAGAACAGAAATGTCAAAACTACATGGCTTCTATCTTCTGTCAAATCACAGTTATCTCTATCGAAAGTTCTATCATTCTAAAAAAAAAAAACACCCTTTAGTATGAAATTTGTGATCCCTTAGCTGATCTAATTTTATTCTCCTAATTTTAAAAAGTGTCCCGGATCGCTTATAGAAAATTTAAGAATTTTGTTAATTAAGCTATTGTTATATTATACAAGCCAATAAAAGTAATTTCCTAATTTATAATAAAAAATATTAATAGATTAATAATAATATGAAGAAATTTGTACAGATCGCCTGATGTATTTCGTTGTAAACTTGTATGACGTGTAGTATTCATAAGTGTACTTGCTATTACATTGGGATATCTCATGACAACTCTCTGGCTGTGTCAGTGAATTTCATCTTGGAGTGTCGACACTATGCATCAACTAAAGGTCGCAGTACTTTATTTTGGAAGCGTTGTAATATTTCAATATTTGTTTTTTGACTGTTCCCATACATAATTGTATACCATAAGTCCATATTGGTTGGAGTATCACCCCCTCTTGTATCAGCAATTTGTTTTCCAGAGACCTTATGCCGACGAGTCAATACAATTTTCTGAAATTTGTGCTTAGTTGGATTGTTTTTGTGTAGATGTGCTTTTGTGACAGGTCAGACGCCGATCCAAATGCATTTCGAGATACTTCACACTTTCTGTTTGAGGAATAGCATTACCATTTAAAAATACTGTAGGACATGTATCCCTCTTTAATGTGAACGTAACGTGATTAAACTTAGCTTCATTGGCTTTAATCTTCTATTTGTTCAACCATAATTCGATATTGTTTAAGCTCTTTTATACGAGCCCAGAAGCAACATTTTTATTCGTGCGCGATGCAATTATGGCTGTATCATCGGCAAATGTAGCTCATTGTGTTTGATGTTTGCGGTAAATCGGCAGTGTATAGCAAGTAAAGCACTGGACCTAGAACGCTGCCTTGTGGAATGTGGCCATATTTTGGTAAAAAGTAATGTATTAATATACAACTTTTAGGTTACTATAGTACAATCTCATACTACATATTTGAATAAATTATTACTAGATTCAAAATTTACTTAAAATGGGGTCAATTTGACACTTTTTTATCCAGTAATAATTAATATGACCAGTGGTTTCGTTACAATAATTAATTTTATGAATATCTACAACTACTGTACGTTGAATACAGTGCGGTAAACTGATATTATATGTTACATCTTTTATAAACTAATTAAAAAATGTGTAAGGATTAATGTTAGCCAAATAATAGGCTTATACCGGGTGGTCCAGACCATGCGTATCAGCTTCGTTTTTTAAGAGGGAAAGGAGCCCTTATTTTAAAAATTTATTAACTAAATCGAGAGTGCTCTATCGATTGGTGATATTTTCAACTTCCGCGAAGGACCGCAAATCAGTTTTTTAAGACCAAAAATGGTCAAAATTGGCCTTATCAAGATTTTCAAATAGGAAGGGATAAAAAAAAAATTTATTAACTAAATTAAAGGTGCTCTATCGATTGGTGATACTTTCAACTTCCGGGAAAAGCCGGAAAAGGGTTTTTTTTTTTATCTCAAAATTCACTGAAATTGGCCGGAAACGCAGTTTTTAATGCGAAGGGGCACTTTTTTATGCAAGTTCGGTTTTTATGACAAAAAATAAAAAAATATGTTAAACGATTTTTTTTTTTTTTTTTCTCATTATTTTTCTTTAAAATTAATAAAAATAGAACAAAAATCCATCATATTTTAATTTGGTAAACAAAAAATAATAATCATCATTTTTATAAATAAATTTGTTTTTCATGTTATTATATTTTTTCAGTTTTGGGTTCCTACAAAATTTAAACTAAAAAAAAAAAAAAAAAAAAAAAAAAAACCAAATAAAAAAAAAAAAAAAAACCAAATAAAAAAAAAAACAATTTACTTAACGAAAATTTCTTACTTTTTGACGTAGTATCCGAATTTTCATAAAAAAAGTACCCTTTCCCATTTGAATATCTCAATTTCGGCCAATTTCGGCGAATTTTGAGCTTAAAAAATTCTTTTCCGGGCTTTCCCGAAGTTGAAAATATCACCAATCGATAGAGAACCCTCGATTTAGTTAATAAATATTTTTTTTTTAAATTTAAAAATAACCGCTTCTTCCCCTTTTAGAAACCTGATATGCATGCTCTGGAACACCCGGTCTCTAAAACAAATTCGGTATGATCGTAAAAATAAATTACAGTCAATTTACATGTAAGTCAACCGATATTCATATATAGACCTCGTGTGGATTGATAGAGATTTTCTTCACAATTGCTGTGGCTTTCACCTCCTTACAAAACTAAACTGAACTAAGCCAAACAATTTAGATGGATATACAATTGTACTGCCAATCAAACATATCCGGTTTTGAATATCATTCTTGGAGCTTGCATGTTTACCTGTTTATTATTTGGTAATAACTTTAATAAATTTTAGACAAACGTACCACCGTATGACAAACTGATTAAGGCAAACATAATAATCGGTATAAAATAATAGACCTAGTGGTTTGGCGATGTATAAAAAATAATAAACAAATTATTAATAAATTAAAAATTATAATAAATTTATATAATAAATTGAAGTACTATACCTTGAAATATTCTATAAAATAATTATTTTATCTATATTTTTGACATTTAGTAAAGAATGGAATTGAAAAGAAAATTCAACGATACTATATTCAAGCACTGAAACAACAACAACAACTGTAGATTAATCATCAACTTTTGAAATTTAACGATCCAAGGAAGTCCTGTGATCCAAATAAAAGTAGCAAATATATATATTATATACATAATATATATATATATATATATATATATATATATATTATATACATAATATATATATATATATATATCAGTGACGGCGCGTGGAATTTTCAACAGGGGAAGCACTATAAAAGGAAGCATCAGTTTGCTTTGGCTTTTCTTTTTCTATTGAAATTTTTGCTAATTTCGACAGTCAAAGTTTTTACTCACATCTACTTCTCAAAGTAGTTTTAATTATGTTTAGGCAGAAAAACGATCGCTCAACTGAAGCAGTTATTATGTTATTATAAATTTACAAAGTTGAGAATATTTATTAAAAGAACTGTTTTATTCCAGTTTTGAATTAAAAATGTTAATATTTGCATATACTGTTTTTGTTATTTAAATTTTCATCTGAAAATATAACTTTAATTTAAGCTCTGATTTAAGAAAGGAATGTAAAAAAGTGTGAATACGAATTTTCTATATTTATGTTGGAAAATACCACGTATACGAATTAAAAGATTTTACTGAAAAATGCTGATTACATCGTTTTATTGTTATTGTTGTTATTAGAAGAGCAAGCACTGGCTTACCATCTTTAACAATTAATAACTTTTCCTCAAAACTTCTAACCGAAAATGATTTTTTCTTAAAATTTCAATAACACAATTACAATTATCTATTTTAATTATTTATAAATAATAAAAAAAAACATTTTAAATTTTTACATTTATTAAAAAATTGTTTCGAAACTGCATAAAACAAAATTATGGCTGAAAATAAACAATGTAGCATTCAATAACAAAAAACTATAGAATTACTTAACACAAATCAAAACTACTCTCTAAAAAAACCCAAAACTACATACATTATTTATATAAATATTAATTCTCATTTAAGTCAACAACCACAATAATGCATAAAATTAATTCATTCCCTGATACTTTTTTTATTTGTAAATTCATTTTGTGTCATGCGATATTTTGTTCTTGTTTCCCTAGATAATCTATTTTCTATCAGATATTTTCTAATTATATCAGGTAAATTTGGAATGAATATCAGCCACTCATTCAAATTCAATTTTTTTTCCTTCTAAGATTTTATTTTATTGTCGCTTCGTTTATTATTTTGTTGTTGTTGCTACGAAACTAAATAGAGACAATGTGTTTGAGTGTGTATATTTTAAATGCGAAGAGAACTGAGGAGAATGATATTTAAGTTGTCATTATATTTTTTTTACAATGTATAATTATTATAGCATATTGGCAAGAGAATAATGATTTTTAATAGGCATTATTTTCAAATATTATAAATTTGTGGTTGTTGAATATCTCTTGTTGGCTTGTATGATTGAAAGAATAATAGAAAATAATGATGTTTATATAGGCATTATTTTCTAAACATACATAATGTAGTTAATATCAATGCATATAATTTTTGCTTAAAATTTTTTTTTCATTGGTTTTGAATTTTTGTATTTAAGTAAATTAAAATTAAATTTAATTAAATATAAATTTTATATTAAGCTGTAAGAAATAATAAATAATATTTCATTTGGGGAAGCACTCATTCAACTCAATATATGGACGCTTCGCTGATATATATATATATATACGATTCGTACATAAATATCTGATATGAATAATTATTATTCAGATTAAAATAATAGTGTTGATTATGTTGATTTAGTTGATGAAAATATAGCACCTAGTAAAATATAGAATGGAAAAAAATAAAAATAAAAATAAAAACAATTTTTTTTTGTTTTTCATTTAAAAATTTCCAAATTTAAAATTCTATATGAGTTCGAATTAATGAGTGAATTGTTCACGCTCTTTTTTTCTATCTGTTTTTTGTTTTGATTTTGTTTTTGGAAATTTTTTTTGTGTTTTTTAACAACGTTTTTCACAAGAAAACTTTTTAATGTATTTGTTTAGATTTCTGATGGTTGCATTCAAATACACATTTAAATTTTGATAAAAAAAAAATAAAAAAAAAAAACAAAACCAAAAAAAATAAAAAAAAATTTGTTTATCTTTTAAATTTGAAATTATTTTTATTTGAGTTTAATTTTCCGCCGAGATTTTTTCAAAACGTTTTTTTTTTTTTTTCATTAGAAAAGTAGAGTAGCGTACTTCAAAATTAAAAATATTATTTCAAAAACATTTTTAAGAAAAATATAAAATAAAAATCTGTTTAAATTTAATAGTTTAAATATTATTAAAATCGAAATTGGATTGATTTGATTATGGAAAACTTAGCTATAAAACAGTTTTTCTAAATAGTTTGAATATTTATGGAGTAGGGAAGTATAAGGAAAAATCTTTTACATTTAAATTTTGTAAATAGAAGAATCAACAATGAAAATTTATGAATACAAAATCAATTCATAGGTAAATATTTATAATAAGCTAAGCAAAGCTATAAAAGAAAAAGGCTGCATTTACCAATCTACCGGTAACCCCAACCTATTGGCCAACTGATAGAAATAAAACCCCTGATCTGCTTGATTTTTATATAACAAAAAAAATTTATAAACCCAATTATATTAAGCTAGAAGATAACCATGATTTGGACTCAGATCACTCTGCAGTCATACTAAATCTATATGAAAAGGTTATTAAGAAACAATCGAAACCTCTGCTAACGAACAAGACAACTGACTGGGCTAGCTTTAAACAAGAAATAGAAAACAAAATAAACATAAAAACAAAACTAAAATCCAAATGTGATATAGATTCTGAATTAGAAAATTTTATTAAAATTATTCAAAACGCTGGATGGAATAATACAAAAAATTGTGAATATAAATCTGTAGGATTCAACTACCCTAGACGCAGATGGCAACAATCGCGTGATCCGGCAGACAAAACTCTGCTAAATAGGTTAACTCAGAATCTTAAAAGAAAAATTAAAGATCTTAAAAATGAAAATTTTGAAAAATATATAAAAAATTTATCAGCTAAAAGAGAAAATAACTACTCGTTGTGGAAAGTAACATAGAGTACAAAAAACTCGATCTCTCAAATCCGGCCAATCAGAATGAAAAACGGTGAATGGGCGAGAGATAATAAAAATAAAGCTGAAACATTCTAAAAGATCATCTTGAAGAAATTTTTTGTCCAGACGAGACAGATTCGGATGATCTCACTGAAGAAAATAATAATTGGCAAGAAAATGTTATATCACCATTTTCAGAGAGTGAAATAGTTGAACAAATTAAAAAACTCAGATAAGAAAGATAAAAAAGCTCCAGGTTTTGATCTAATTACATCGGAAGTCCTGAAAGAACTTCCGAAAAAAGCTATAACAATGCTAACACGCATTATAAACGCTGCTATAAGAATAAGGTATGTGCCGAATATGTGGAAAATAGCAGAGATAATTGTGATACCAAAGCCAGGTAAGCCCATAAATGAGGTCAAATCCTACAGACCAATATCATTACTACCAATAGTATCAAAATTATTTGAAAAACTATCATTGATTCGAATGAGACCCGATCATAGAAAATAGTAATCTGATTCCAAACTATCAATTTGGCTTTAGATCTAAGCATTCGACAATCGATCAAATTCATAGAATAACAGACATAATAGAAAAAGCTTTTTAGAGGAAAAGAAAGTATGTTCTACCATATTTCTAGATGTAGCCCAAGCTTTTGATAAAGTATGGCGTCGAGGCTCAATAAATAAACTAAACAATATATGTTACCTAAACAATACGTAGATATACTCTCATCATATCTAGAAAACAGACTATTCAGATTAAAACAAGACGAAGAGTATTCTACTATTAGAGATATTAAAACGGGTGTGCCTCAAGGTAGTATTCTGGGTCACATACTGTATTTGCTCTACACCAATGATTTACCAGAAATGGAAAATATAATTGTAGCTACATTCGCTGACGATACTGCGTTGATGGCAGTAGGATCAATAACATTGACGAGGCTACAAATAAATTGCAAAGAGCAAACGAAAAGCTATACCTCTGGACAAAGAAATGACAAATTAAACTCAATGAGTTAAAATCAGTACATCTAAATTTTACAAATAAAAAATTAGAAAATCAACCACCATTGGTAAATCTGAATGGGGTCAATATACCCCAAGAAAACAATGCTAAATACCTAGATGTCAAACTTAGATGTAAAGAGCACGTTAAAAAGAAAAAAATTTGAGCTTGAAAATAAATACAGAGAAATGTACTGGCTCTTAGGTCGTAATTCTAAATTACCTATACAAGATTTTGTTATATAATCAGATAATCAAACCGATATGGTTGTACGGCATACAAATATGGGGATGTGCCAAACAAACACATGTACTTTGTATACAAAAATTCCAAAATAAAGTCTTGCGCAACATGGTAAATGCCCCCTGGTATGATCGCAACAGTGATTTGCACAGAGATCTAAAAATTCCTTGTATAGAAAATGAAATAAAAAGATATGCAACAAAGCATATAGCTCGTCTGGAGGGTCATGTTAACGTTGAGGCCACTCAACTGCTAGATAATGCAAAATGATGTCA
This sequence comes from Argyra leucocephala, assembly GCA_963942445.1. Classification (NCBI taxonomy): domain Eukaryota; kingdom Metazoa; phylum Arthropoda; class Insecta; order Diptera; family Dolichopodidae; genus Argyra; species Argyra leucocephala. Next base: position 127,408,400 of record OZ012681.1, read on the forward strand.
GAAGGCTTAAAAGAACTAAGCCACTAGATTTAATACGATAGAATTTCGTAAACTTTTTCTTTAAGAAAATCAAAATAGAAATAAATTAATGATTAGTCCGTCGGACTAGTATTAATGGGAGGGGTGTGGTTTAGTCAGTAAAAATCTGGCACACAATGGAAGCTACGGGGCTCATTGTGTCTATGAAGACTCCCAACAATCCACGCAAAAAAAAAAAAAAAAATATTTATAATTACTTTGAAAGAAATTTTGAAAAGGAAAGTAAAAATGAAATTTGAAATTTATTTTATAAAAATGTTTTATAGAAGAGAAGAGTTGTCGGAGCCCTTTAAACCTTACTGGTATCGTAATATAAATACCACAGTTTAAAATTTATTTTTAAACATGCTTAATTGTATCTTAACAATACCATCGAGTTATTGCAGTAGTTGAGAGCCATTTGTTGGATTTTAAAGTAATTAAAGAGTAACAAAATTCTAATTTGACATTTTATATAAGATTTTTTTTTTTATTTACCGCCAAAATTTGCAAATTAGCTTGATTTAAATATTTTCATGAGTTTTCTGATTATTGAAAGATAATGGCAGGTAAAATATTATATTTTGTTAGTGTTTTGCAATCATTCATCAATATTTTATACAGATAAAAAAAATATATTTGTGGTTGTAAAAGAAATATGTATGGTATCTCAGACATACCACTAAGCAGAATCAAATGTAGCTAACAAAAATATTAGCCCATATTATAATCACATGGGCTATGTAGACAAAACCGATATGTTAAATAGTGTACACGAAATAGATAAGAAAAGTCCATCATCTGATGGCCTACACTATTTTGGCATTTTACTGATGTTGCTGTAGTCAATTCTTATATTATTTACAAAGCTAGAATAGATGAAAACCCCATTGACCTAAAGACTTTCCGACTCGCCCTTTCATCCCTTTCATCTTAAAAAAGGACGTTCGTAGCAATCAACTTAGCAATCAGCTAACTACTGCAAACTATATGTTTCGCTAGAAAAAAATATGACATCAATCAGCCCATATGCCTACTTATGGAACTTCAAGGCGATATGAGCTTTGCGGTTCGTCTGTTAAAATACATAGAACACGTTGGTCATGTACAATATGCCAAGTTAGTTTTTGTCTATCTGAAGAAAAAAAAAAATGTTTTTTTAAAAACCATAAAAAAAATTTAAATAATATTTTGTATGATTCTGCTTAGTAGGGGAGTTTGAACCACCTTAAAACTCTACTTTTGAAATAAAAATTAAAAAAAAAAACAAAATTATTTTACTCATTTAAAAACTTTTAAGGTACCTCTACAATAAAAACAAGTTGAAAAATATTGAAAATCAAAATGCTGCCTTGCAAGGGTTTTAATAGCAAATCTGAGGTGGTCCGGGTCGAACACAAAATGTATAGAATTAACTTCAATGAAGTTTGATTTATGAATCGAATTGAAAAAAAAATTATTTGTTTATCAAAAATATTCTAATATATTTTTTTTGTCACTGCAATAACAAAATCAACAATATTACAATTGTTTTTTTAAATATTCCTAATAAGTGCTAGAGATTGTATAACACGGATCTGAATCAGTGTAAATTTTCATGTCTGTAACACAGTTGGTTTTAGAAATAATTCTGAAAGGTGCTGAGAGTAGCATGGCAGCTACCCAAACTTGTCATTTGATAGCTTTGTAAAGTACTGAATCTGGTTTTTTTTTTATCATGAATAACTATGCAAAATTTTAGAACTTTATTTTTGAAACTGTGAACGTGCGTATAGTGAATAAACAATCCTCTGTACTCACAGATTGTGAAATAGAAAACAGGGCATTATACTGTTATAGAATGAAACAAAAAAGTTCATGCTCGTATATTTTAAGTAAAACATTATTAAAATTGTAGTGACGCACCCGGTACGTTGCTATCAGTTTGTTGTGAATTAATAAGTGTCGATAAGATGGTATCAACGTATCGGTAAAAACTAGTTGGAAAATCACCCCACTCCATATTAACACGAAATGCACCGCATGGTTATAGCATTTTATAGTTTATAACGAACACTCATAAAGTGATGTTCAACTGAACACAAGTATTTTATTTAAACGAGCACCCACAAGTGGTGACCCCGAAGTGATTTGAGCACGCAACTTTCTTATTAATTTTTTTTTTTGTTTAATTTCATTACAACTAGGTATCTTAAAATTTTTATTATTAAACCTGTATTTTAAATTGATTATTTTTAAATGGTAAAACTTTTTCAGTGTTTTAAATTTTATAAAACTGTAGAATAATTTTCTTTGGATGTCGGAAGCCTTAGTTACCAAATATTTTAAAAATTTATATTAAATATATTCATATACATATTCATAAACGCTATAAAAATGTATAGCAAACAATATATCAACTAACACAATTATAACAACAACAATAATAATGAAAATACAGTTAATTGTAAATGAGAGAATGAGAATTGAGAGAAAATTTTTTTTACTGTATTGTGGAAGTGGGTGTTCGATGTAGCATTACGATGGCATATTTACTTAACATTATTGTTGTTGTTTTGAGTTAATAATTAATTATGGCTATATAAAGATTATAGACTTGTATCAAAATGATCTTTAAAAGCTTCATGTAAAGATCTTTCGTTTTAAACCAACCGAAGAAAGCACCAAAAGATGATAGATTTTATTAAGATATTTAATAAAATTAGTGAAACATACCTAGAGTACAAAAATATCAAAACAACAAGGGTACTTTCAAATGTCCTTTTCGTCCATAAAAAATAAAATGCGTCACTAAAGATATATGTATTTGTGTCAATTCCAGCTTTCCTTCGGATATGGTCAAATTCGGTATGATTTACCTCAGAAGAGCCATTTATTTTTTATAGTTTAAAACTTTCATAATCGTATGGCAAGTAACAAAAATTGTTTTTGCTTTTACTTTCACAGCACAGGGTAACAATTTTTCACTTTAATACAACAAGAATTATAATGTTGTGTTGTTTATATTTTTATTAAGAATTTCCCTTCTTTATTTTATTTTCTTATTATTCTTATTAAATCCAAATTTTACACAATATATTATCTTTATGTAATTCCAAAAAATACAAAACAAAAAAATTTTAAACTCTGTAAAATAAAAACAAAATAAGAAAAATTTAATCCTCTTAACAATAATCCAATATAGGAAACAATAAAATTTTTGTGAATAGCTCTTTTATTAAATTTAAAAAACATTTTTTTGTTTTTGTTTTGTTGTGATTACATTCAAAGAAGATTTCTAGACTTTGTAAATATTTTCGGATCAACATAAAAATAATCTTAATTGTATTTTTCGAGGACTGTAGCTATTTTGTTCTATAATATTTTTTTGTTTGTTTTAATTTTCAACATATTATCATCATTGTAAAACATGATAAATGTTTAGTAGATGCAAGACGAATGAACTTTTGACGAATGTCAACTAAAATAAAATTTGTTTAAGTAGAAGAGCATTAACCGATTAACGAATGTAAAAGTTTGATATTCAGTTTACATAGAGTTGGTAGTAAAAACATGATGGTGAGTGAAAAATAAACTATTCTATTATCAACATTCCAGTACAATTGCACATTTTTCGGTACAAACAATTACGTAACTTCTAATCTAAGCAGATATAGAAAAACACTACATAACATAACGATAATGTGGTAACTAGTTGAAGTATATTGGGGTGATGGTTTTTACATAAAACAAATTGGCTAATCAATACTGATCCTAAACACAATCTAATCTGATCTAGTCCAAATAATATATCCCTTTATAAACATTGAATAAAACACACAACATGGGGATCAAAGATACAAAGACAAAATTACTTACCTTAGTTATTGCAAAAGATCCCATATGGTGCAAACTGGCTTTAAACGATAAAATAATCAAACCATTAATGCCGTTTAAGTACTTGGGAATAGAGATTGCTTCTACCCCAGCCCGAAAATCGGAAAATATGCCAAAACAAAACAAATCGGCGTAAGTTTGGATTCTAGCAAATTTATGGATTCTTAAATGACATTATATGGAAAAACAAATATATGTGTAAAACATTAAAAACAAAAATATATAAAACATGTGTTCATCCGATTATGCCATATGAAGCGAAAACCAGACCGAAGACGAGCCAAACAAAAGCAGCTTCACGTGCAGCTGAAATAAAAATGCTAAGGAAAACTACAAAGCACACATTACGAAGCTCCAAGCGTTCTAATAAGAAAAGTTTGTGATATCCAAGATCAAGTTGTGATATGGCTTAGAGCTAGAAGGGAAGGTTGGAACGACCATGTCTCTCTAATGCAAAATATTCGTATTGACAAAACTACTAGAGATGTCAGACCAAACACCATCAGACCTCCAGGCAGACCACCGAAAAGATTCATCGAATGTTGGACATCAACTTTTCAAGAAGCAGGCTAATTGGGAAAAAAAACAGGCTCTAAGCCTAAAAAAAAAAAGAAGAAAAAGAATAAAAACAAAATTGTAAAATAATCGAACTACAAAATACCAACTAAAATTAATAACATTAGTTTTTGAAATTTTTCATTAACTTAGTCTTTAGTCCGCCCCAGTACATACTGATTACATTGCCAATAGTCCTTTTATGGTATTTATATGGTAGTATAGCTTTCTTTTTCATATCTTTTTCATTTCGGATCATGATGAATACAGATAGGAGATTTTGTGGGATGGGAAGAACAAATTCTTTAGTTCTAGTTGAATAGTTCTATAATAAAAATGATCTAGAAATTCATGATTTTAATATCATATCTTATTAACATTGAGGCTACCATGATCATCACTCTGATTCACAATAATATTCCTGTTTCCAGATCGAATACATCACCAGTGCTTGCATCCCATCTGCATGGCCGTTATCATCAGTGATATTTACAATCTAAGAATTTGTGTGTTAGACAAGAAAGCTTCTTTCGTGGTGATCACGGTGCCATCCGAGTACGAAAATGGGGATGTTTATCTGAGATATATAGATAACAAATGTATTGATTTCAAATGTATGTTCAATTAAATAAAAAAAAAAGCAAAAACAAATAAAAAATTATTTTTGCCACAAAAAAATCTCTTATTTAAATGAATCTAAACAGACATTATTTCTGATTAATTTCAAATGTGCTCCGAATTTCGACAAGGCGATGCGCTGTCATGTAATTTCTTTAATCTGGTGTTGGAGCGTATAGTGCGACGTTCCGGTGTGAACACACAGGGCACTATATTTTACAAATTGGTGCAGCTCCTGGGTTTCGCTGATGACGTCGATATTATCGGAACATCACGACGAGCAGTCATCGAAGCCTTTACACAGATTGAAGAGGAAGCAGGTAAAGCGGGTCTTCTCATAAATGAGAATAAAACAAAATATATGCTGTCGACAAATAAAATGTCCTCACAACATCATATAGGACACAACATCACTGTCGGCTCTTATAATTTTGAGGTAGTTGAGGAGTTTATCTACCTTGTAACCAACATCAACTCCACCAATAACATCGATGTTGAAGTAAGGCGAAGAATTACCCTTGCAAACCGTTGCTACTTCGGTTTGTCGAAACAACTGGGTTCAAAGCTCCTATCCCAAAATACCAAGGCACAATTATACAAAATGCTCATCCTTCCGATGCTGCTATATGGTTCTGAATCGTGGACATTACCAAAAGCAAGCGAGCATGCACTTGGTATCTTTGAGAGAAAAATTCCTCGTCGCATTTATGGTCCTGTGTCTGACGAAGGGATTTGGAGCAGAAGATACAATGCCGAACTATACCAGCTGTACAACGACATGGACCTAGCTAAAGAAGTCAGAATAAGACGGCTTCATTGGCTAGGCCATGTAGAGCGTATGGATGAAAATGCTACGGCTAGGAAACTCTTCGAATCCAAACCCCAAATCCCAAGCGTCGTCGAGGGAGGCCACACCTTCGTTGGAGAGATGAAGTATCGGCAGATATGAAAAAACTTCAAATCACCAACTGGAGAGATTCCGCTCGTGACCGAAATCAGTGGAGGACAGTTTTGCGCCAGGCCCAGGACCTTTAAGGTCTGTAGCGCCCAGCAAGTAAGTAAGTAAGTAAACAGACATTAGAAATCATCTGACCACCGACATCTTCTTTCAGCAATGAAAATGTGAAATTATTTGTCATTCTATTGTTTTCTAATAACCGACACTATACAAACTATATAATTCACTACGACACTACAAGCTATAATATCCATTTTATTAGAAAAAACTATACACTCTGTACGAGCAATTGGGCTCATTTGAGAATTCTTAAATAAATAAATAACAATTTTAACTGATTTCTCTATTATTTAAAACAAAATTCCAAAAATCAATTTTCAATCAGTTATAGTTTAATAATCGATTCAAGATACCACGTGCATCCTTGTTTGATTCACAATCGTTTAAAACATTTTTCCAACACTAGGAAGTGAACTCTTTCAAATTGTAAATGCGAAGTTGCTTTTCCTGTCATTGAATATTAATAATCGGTACTACAAACTACATACATTCTGTAGCATTTACCATCCCCCCCTATGCTATTTTAACCGGTCCCAGTTCTTTAGTTTTAATTAGTTTCAAAATTGTTTATAATTCAATTATATGTTAATAATTTTGCCAATAAAACATATTTTCATCTGCCTTACACACAACCAAGTAACAATCAAAACAACAACAAGAAAAAAAAACAAAATAAAATTATTAAATGATCCTGAAAATATGCTTTCAAAGGACTAAAAAAACACTTAAGAAGGAAAAAACAAAAAACATGAATGTCCTTCAAAACAAACTTTTTTTTTAGTACAAAAAAAAATAATAATAATAATTTTACAAAATAATACCGTGTTTTATTAAAATTGTATTCATGTCCTTTTTTTTTGTTTTATAATTTTTTTTGTTTGTACTTAGAAAGAACAGACTAACCATTTTCATTATATTCCTTCTAACCTATAAGCATTTACAAAATTTTCTATTCAAAAATAAATTTAGAAAAACAAAACAAAAAACAAAAATGTTTATAAACAAAATTATAACAAAAAAGGATATTTTTTGCGGTCATTTAAATTGTTTTTGATTTTTATTTGTGTTGTTGTTGTTTTTTTTCTACTCTTTATTATTTGTTCTATGTTATAGGTATTTCACACTTAGATAAGAAAAATATTGTTTTGTTGATAAGCAAATTAAAAAAGGATTCGTCCATTAATTTTATTTTAAGCTAAAGGTATGAGATTTAACAAAAATGTTCAGTAGTAAAAAAATTGGAGGAAAAATAAAAAAAAAAAAAAATAAAAATAAATAATATGCAATCAAAATAGAACAAGTAAAATTGTTTATGTTCTTATTGTTTGTTCCCCATTTAAATTCTTACTTCTAATTAATAATTGGAGTTTATATAAAATATTATAGAAAGTTCAATTTTGTCTTAAAGAGTAAACCAAATAAGTACAAACGCTTAGAAAGCATGAAAAATGGTGAATTTATTTTAACCCTTAATTATTTAATAACAATAAGTTTTAGGAGTTGTATCTGTCATCACAACACTACTTGAGCTCATCAGTAGGTATTTGTAGTATTAAACTACATATACAACCCTTGATTTTTTCTTTGCTGTTGATTTTATAAATTAATAAAAGATTTTGATTAAAACATCTGTGAGTTATAAAAATCAATCAAAAATTTTTTAATTTTTATTTAATTTGTTTCTAGTTTTATCTGGGGTTTTTAAACTCTTCTGCTCATTAACAAACTATAATTATGAATATAGAAAGTTTTAAGATGCTACAGAACAGATGATGTGTATATTGTACAGGACATGCTTAATTAGCTTTTAAATTTAGAAGCTTAGAATATTAAAACAATATAAAAAAAAAACTCTCGTATATAATTTGGTTCAGCCGACTTGCATATTCAACTAAATTTCTGCAATCATATTTCCAAAGATAAATTATAGATATAGAAGCCTGCATTAATTACATATCATCGGCTGAGTCTGAAAGGCCTCATAAGCCATTTTAATTATTTTTATATTAAAAAGACATTTTTAGGTACATTTTTCCGTTTTGTTCTAGATTGACCCATTAATCCACTATTGTGAAAATTTACTATAGTTATATAAAATGACCCGTACGCTACTATTTGGGATATGGGTAATTTTGTTATGTAGTTTAGTATCGAAATAGGTTAGTTTCTGCGAGGCTCTATATCCATATGTTGCCACGTAGGTCACAATATTTTGAACAATTTTTAGTTGTAAATTTCAGTTTTTTTTATTGCTTGAATTATTGTTTTTTGTTAGATATGGTTTTTGTTTTAGATTATAATATTGTTATATTCAGGACATTTTGATCTCAATGAAATAAACTGATTTTTAATTTTATAATTATTTAATACCATTTTATTGTAAAGTTTAATGCCCCTATTACACATCAATCAATGGTCAATATATTGTCAATATATTGTCAATATGTTGTCAATACATTGGCCGTTGATTGATGAGAAATGATTGATGGTGGTTCTGTTGTCATCAATCATGCTGTCAATATATTGATGAAAAGAATGTTGTATAATAGGAACCTAGTAGTAAAATTACACATATCCAGATAAATTTGACCCACGTGCATTGGCCTAAAATCAATTTGTTAGAAAAAGTTGATATCGGTCATTTCAGAATCGACTTTAAAAAACCAAAAATGTCTATAAGTTATAAATTTAAAGACGGGACTTGAAATTTTTACGTTAACCCTCCCAAGGTATTTGTCCTCTTATGAGGACAAATTTTTAAAGTCTTTTAAACTAATTTTATGCTGTATTTTTAAAGATATTAACATATTTTTTGATTTGCGCGTCATCTACCATCTCATAGCTAAAGTCAAAAGCAAAAATTTTAAAGTTTGATAGATTTATGTCAAAACTATATAATAAAATATTGGCGCGCAATTTTGAAATATGGTTATTTGAAAGACAGCATTCCTTTATTCCAATTGTTTTCTAAAATTAGCGTTAACAGTATTTTTAACAATTTTTTTTATATAATAGATAAATACAAGTTTAAATTAAAAAAAAACAAAAATAAAATAAATTGGTAAGTTTTATAGAGTTTTAAAATATGTGCCTCATATGAGGACAAAATGTCTAATTGGAATAAAACAATATTGGAATAACTTTTCGTTTTGTTACGATATTTTTAAACAGAAATGGTCAAAAATCTTTCAAACATTCAAATTATTAAAGCTTTAGAAGACTCAGAAGATGAATTTGAAGTTGACGAAGGGGAATGCTTCAAATTTAATGATAGTGAAGAAGATATAGACGATGAACATGAGTATCAAGAAGAAATTATAGCTACTTTAGATATAGAAAATCCGAATGAGATAAGCCAAATTGATTTAAATAACGTAACTATAATTGTAGAAATTTCTAGATCGATTTGGTTCTCAAAGAAAGACAATGAGGGATGTACTACTGAATTTTTAGGGAAAAAAGTAATTAAAGCTACTGGAGTTACACCGCTAGTGTATTTTCTGCAGTTGTTTGACATGGAAATGCTTGTCGACATTGTAACAGAGTTCAATCGCTATGCCTTGGAAAAAGGATATGAACTTAAGCCAGAGCTTCAGGTATTTTTAGGCATAAACTTAATGATGTGTGCACTATCCTCATATTCGAATGTATTGGGATCGAAGTAGTGGATTCAATAACAAACGCTATGGTACTTCGACGTTTTGAAAAGATAAAATCATATTTACATTTTATTGACATGAATGATATTCCTGCTGATAATAAAGATAAAGGTAGATAGATACTTTTAAAACACAAAATAAACTACCTCATAAATAATTATATAGTTCTATAGCTTAATATTTGAAAATAAATAAAATAAATATTTTTTCAGCAATCAAAATAAGACCTATTATTGATCAACTAAATAGAAATTTCCAATTGGCTTATGATCCTTCCGAATATTTGTCAATAGATGAAATGATGATACCTTTTAAAGGTAGATCTTCTTTAAAAAAAACTATCTTCCAAAAAAGCCAAAAAAATGGGGTTTCACAATAGGGCCGGCACAGATGGTTTTATACATAAATTTGAGCTATGTCAGGGTGCTGAATTAGGGTGGTATCTGATCCTCTAATTGTCGGTATTAATAAATGGGAAAATGTCGTCATATGCGCTCTGATATTTTGAACAAGATACACAAAATTTATGCTAACCTGTCCCAAAAAGAACTTGTGCATCTAACTAACAGAAATCATTGGCCTCGTCGATCTATGAAAAAGTACGCTAGACGATGCCGTTTAAAGCATTATATTAGGATAACCAGATTTTCTTTTATTTTTTTTTCTTATATATTTAATTATTTTGTTATTTATTATATGATTGAATTAAGTCTGAATAATGAAAAAAATTTAAAAATTAAAAAACGAATCTATTATTTTTTACAAAATTTTAAAACGCACACCTTGCATAAAAAAGCATCTTTTTACACATTTTGTCCTCATATGAGGACAAGTTATTACGGTAGGTAAAAATATAAAGTGCACATTTTTTTTTACTTAATTTGAGGTCGCTGATGAAGAAAATCAACATTAAAAAATTCTCAGCACAGTAGAAATGATACTTGCCCTGGGAGGGTTAAATCCAAACCGAGTTCTTGCCGTATGGAGTCTTTCAAAGCTTATCCGACGATATCTTCAGAAACATTTAATAAAATAAAATAAATTTTATGCATTTTGGGCTTTCAAGCATTTTGGGCCAATATAAAGCAACAAGACATTAGTCCTATAACAAGCAGATTACAAACCAAAGCAGAAGAGAAGGAAAAATTGGAAATACTTATCAAAACATAAAAAATTATAAAATCAAAACTTAACACATCGTCCTGCTTAGGGTTAATAAAATTAATTTAGAATAAAAAAAAAACCTTAATTTTTTTTTTGTTTTTAATTTAATTTATACAACAATTATTACAAAGTTGCAAAGGATTTATTACTTTCGTTTTTTGAAAGGTAAAAAATTACTAATTAAATATTAAAAAAAAATGTATAATAATATTTTCAGGATAAATAATTACCCTAGGAGAAAATATTTAATTAAAATGATATTTTTTAATAACAACATAAATACATCATAATAATTATTATTATTTAAAGGTAGAAAAAAAATCTATTTTTTTTCTGAGAATTTATTTAATTATTTATAAAAAAAGATATTTTAAAAAACTATTATACAATATGTATTTTTATTTCTGTATTAATGAAAATGTTATAATTTATATCCATATAAATTTTTTTTTAAACCAAATTAATCCAATTATCAATATAATTATATTTTGTTATACAAACAGCAAATATAAGATATACATCTGTTAAGACTTGTATAAATATGGAATTATAAATATGATATAAGTACACACAATCTGTTAAGCAAACATTATCAAATAATAACATTAATGAAAAAAGATTAAAATCGTGTACAGACAAAAGTTGTATGACATTATTTGGTATATACATTAAACCGTTTAAATAATTATTTTTTAATTATAGTAATAATTATAACAGATTTATTGGTTATGGATTTTAATGCAAATTAAAGAAAATCTCTATCTGAAAAATTTTTCGAAACCAAACCTATGGGTATGCGTCGCCGAGGGAGTTGAAATATCGACATATTATATAAAAACATAATTGCAACTTTAAAAAATTGCATTTGCTCGTAGGCGGATAGTCAGTGAAAGACAATATTGCCCAATTATAACCCTTTAATGTCTGGCTTACATTACATTGGCATTGATTTAACAGTAACATGTATCAGCCATGTATCAGCTGTAATATATGCATGTATAAAGATCTGTAGCGTACAGAAAATAAGTATTCGTATGTTGTACTTAATTTTTTTCACATCACGTAATTTTGCAAAATATTTAATTACACTACTTTAATTTAATTTTATTTAATTGCTTTAGTATAAGCAAAAACTTACCTTTACATTCAAAATTTCGTATAGGTACTTGCTAGATGAACGTAGCAATTGTGGTGGAAATCATACCGCTAACTATATCTCGTTCATACAGAATTAAGAAAAAGACAGTCGCCGAGGCCAAGAACTTTTTTCGATTCTCAATGAATGACAGAAATACCATGGAAAATAATGGAAGAAATACAAAAACAAATATAAAAGCAAATACTTACGTTAATGTGTTGAAGAGCGGTATTAACCAGCAGAGTAGATGTCAGTATAATGAAAAAGAGCTGGAAGTAAAAGGAGGAAACATGCAACAATATAACAACCTGAACAACAATACAGGATTAGAAGGCACAATTATTACTCTTATGCAAACCATGATGTAAGAAATCAATATTTGCTAATACAGAAGCTTTCAACCAATCCATGAACTACATAAAAAAATATGCCATTGTATTACAAGCGGTTTACCCAAACACAAACTTGAGATAAAACATCTCGTTAATCCTACATCACATCGACAACTCGCTTCTCTCCAAGACTCATCTTACAAACAAATATAATTTCAAAATTAATGGATATGTATTCTAACTAATCATAATAATAACAGTCGTGAGCCCTCTCTCCCCGCTATTTAATTCTTCATTAACTTTAGGTATCTTTCCTTCAATTTGGAAAACTGCTCTTATCAAACCAGTTCATAAAAAAAACTTAAGAAATAATGTAATTAATTATTGACCAATTGCTAAATTATCATCTATTCCCAAAATTTTTGAATTGATTGTATTTGATTCTATTTATGACCATTGTACAAATTTTCTTTCACCTTATCAACACGGTTTTGTTAAACTTAAATCTACAGTTACTAATCTTCTTGAAACCACATCTACCTTAATTAATAATATGGAGAACGGGTTCCAAACGGATGTAATATATACCGATTTTAGTAAAGCTTTCGATCTTCTTCCACACAACATCATTGTTTTTAAGTTAAAAAAATATGGATTCCCCTCTTTTTTTATAAATTGGGTGATTTCCTACCTCTCGAATCGTAGATATTCACTGTCAATTTTAGATTAAATTCTTCTTCTGAATTTGAAGCTCCTACAGGTGTTCCTCAAGGTAGTCATCTGGGTCCTCTACTATTTATTATCTCCATTAATGATGTTACTTCTATAATCCATAACAGTCAAATTATAATTTACGCTGATGGTATGAAAATTTATAAAAAAATGAATACCTTGGAAGATGCTTTAACACTACAAGCAGATTTAAATCGATTTCATAGGTGGTGTACCAACAACAATTTACAGTTAAACGTTAATAAATGTGCACTAATTATACATTTACTCGACGATTGGCCAACTTCATTTATTTATTCTCTTAATAATCAAACCATTCCCAAAGTTGCATCAATAAAAGACTTGGGGGGTAGGTACTCTTCGATAGTAAGCTATCATTTTATCTCCATTATACACACATACTGAATAAGGTCAACTCTATGCTTGGTTTTATTAAATGTTGGGCAAAAGACTTTAACGATCCCTATGTTATTAAAAGCTTTTTACACTTGCTTAGTTAGACCTAATTTGGAATACCCCAGCCAGATATGGAATACTTTCTATATAGCATTCATATTAACAGAATTGAATCGGTCCAAAAAAAGTTCATAAGATTTGCTTTACGCAATCTCCCATGGGAAGATCCATTATGATTACCTCCATATGAGCATAGATTGAATTTTCTACATCTCAATACGCTTATAAAACGCAGAACTGTCGCTGATATAGTATATTCTTAACTGAATTAATCAAAGGGTAATCAAAGGGAACATTTCTTCTACTCAATTACTCGCTAAGCTTAACTTTTGTTCCAATTCCAGATTGCGATCTAATAATATGTTTAACCTACAGTATCATAGAACTAACTATGGCAAGTATGAACCATTAAATAGAATGATGTCTTCATGCAACTCATATAACTCAAACATTAACCTACTACTAACAAAGCAGTTTTTAAAAAATAATTTATATATATGTGTCAATGAACGTGCATCCAATGTTATCCCTTGAACTATGTAAATTTTTATAAATTACATTATTATGTTACTGTAACTTAGTTCATATCAATTTTTCATTTTTTTATTTTTTATTTTATTAATTTTTAATTCAATTGTCAAATATTGTGATTTTTAAAAATTAACTACATTTCTATCATCACTATCATTATCATTATATCATTATTAATTTTTAGTTCTTTGTTATTTATTATTTTTTTATATATATATATATTTTTTTTTAATTAGAATAAGTTTTTAGCTATGCTTTTTCTATTTTTTTTTTTTTTTTTTTTATTATTATTGTTATTCTTTTTTCTAATTTTTTTTCTTAAATTATAATTTTATATGTAATTTAACCAAAATTGTAATTATTCGTATATATTTGTAACTTGCTTGATTTAAGCTCGAAAACAAAATAAATAAATGTAAAACGAAAGGCCATGGAGGAACAGGTAAGAGAAAAAATTCGTTACTATCAACTTCAAAATTGTTGTTCATTCAGCATTCGCACCACCTCTGTATGCATAGACTTTAAAAACAACAAAAACTATCAGTTGAATCTCATGTACCCCTAAATTCTTATATAACCAATAGACGCTTCAGAGTTACATTCAAATCCTATGTAACAAAAGAACATGAAATCAATGCTGGTGTCCCACAATTTAATGTACTAGGACAACTTTAATACCTAGTATAAACATTTGATTTACCGGAAAACAGGAACACATTATAAGATGCCATCTAAATTCACATACACAACATCTACAAATCTGCAATAACATTAACAAGGAATGGTTCTATAAGTGATAGAGTAAAAATGTTTTTATCTTAAATCAATAAAACTATTTAAAATTTATTTTTAAACAATTTTTTTATTTATTTTTATTATTTCTTTATTTTTCGTATAAAATTGTCTTTGTCGCATTCTTATCATGAAAAATTTCGTAATTTTATAAATTATTTAATTAGTTATACTTATTTTCGTTACATAATAATATACAAAATTAAAATTAAAATTTAAATTAATACATAAATATTAAACTTAATCTAAAATTTACTACTAAAAAACAAACAAAAAAAAAAATTAATTTAAAATAATCAACCACTCTGAGATGACCTTGGCAAATTTATTTGATTTAAATTTTTGGAAATTATTAATTAAACATTTTCTATTATTATTCAAAAACTATTTTATTATTAAATACAAAATACAATTTATTTATGGCAGTTTGATTACAAATACAATCATTATTTCAGCAATTATAAAAACCTATTTTTATTAAAGTCTCAACATTATTTATAAATAAATAATTTTTTTCCATTAAATAATATTTAATTATTTTAATATTGAAAATGAAAATGAAAATGAAAATATTCTAAGATTTATAAAAAAAATAAAAAATTTATTTATTTTAAAAATTTTAATATCCTTGCTAATATCCTTTTTTTTCAAAATAATCTGTTCTGTTTTAAAAATTGCATTTATTTCTTTCATTTTTAATAATTGTCTGTACAAATTCTAATACTCTACGTTATTATTTTTATTTTAATAGACCTGTCTACTTAAAATGTTCTTACAAAATTTTTATTTTCTCATTTTTCCATTGTTTTTGAAAAGGACGACAGTGTAGGATTGCACAAATTATTATTAGTTCTATTTTTATTTGTATTATTAATTTATTTGCTTTCTCTTTCATTATTCGCTCTGCTTCACTCTTCCTATATTTCAGTATATTTCTATAACTGCTTTATTTCATCCTTGCTTAGTTTTTTAATTTTAATTTCAATTAGGACTAAAATAAAGTTAACAAAAAGTTGAATGAAATAGAAAATATGATAATCTTTCAATAAAATGATATTAGATTTCTATTCGAAGCGTACTTAGTTTAAGTAATAAATCATAAGAAAATTGATATTATTAAAAACCGTTATAAAAATGTGATGGAAAATTTTTGAACTTTTTTATTTGAAAATAAATTTATGGAAAATTGATTTTTGTGTTTTAGAGGTGGTGAACTTTTAAGTACACATAAACCATATTAGAAGACTTCTAAGCTTCTGAAGCAAAAATTGTTGATGTACTTGTGACACTTTCAACAAAACGAACAAACAAAAAAACTTTTCATTACATTATGGAAGTAAATTTTCAATTTTAAAATAACCTACACAAAAAGTACATTTTCTAATCTTCAATTTGTGTATTTCATTTTGTTTATTTTTTTCTAAATTTTTACTTTTACAAATATTGCAATTTAAAAGAAATAATTAAAAAAAAAAAAAAAATTAAAACTTAATTAACGTTCTTCCTGATGTTCTAATTAAAAAATTTAACACCATCATTTTGAAACAGAATGGTACCGATTAATATAAATTTTTTCCCATTTGCTTTGAAAAGTGATATTGTCCGATTTTTCTAAAATTCTTTTTCATTTTCCAAATAATGTCCTTTTTATTTTTTTTTCTAATGATTATTTTCTATTTTTTCTCTATCAAGTTGATACCGTATCCTTAATGAATTTAATTTTTAAAATTATCATCACCGGAAAATTCATTATAAATATTCATATTCAACAGGGATAATTTCTTGCTTTCACTGGGTTTGTTTTATAATCAACATAGGTACATTATAAAATCAACATTTGATATTCATCAAAGTTATTTTTTGCTTTTCAGTTTATTTTTTTTTTTTTTTTTTTGCTTATGTTTCTGTGAATCACCAACCAAATCAAAACCGAAGGACATTTTCACTTCCTTAAAATTTGCATTTTATTCCAGTTTTTGTTATTATTGTTATTCTTCTTTTATTTTATTTATTTTAAAACCAGTTGAATACCATCACATTTTCCTTGAAATTATCATCAGTTTCTGGTTTCTGGCTCTTTGAAAAAAATGTGTAATAAAGGATATGATTCTTAATGAAATGACAAGACATGACTTTTTTGCAACAATTATGAATAAAACGAAAAAATGAAAAGAAAATGATAAATAAACAATAAAATCAAATGACCATCGCAGACGATGAACTCCTGAAAGAGACAAAATAGATAAAAAAAAAAAAAACAATGATAAAAATGAGAAGGAGAACTTCATTAATGAATTATTCAAGATAATTGAAGGAAAAACTCTGACAAATACACTTACAAACATACATAAATTAAAGATAAATATATATTTATAATAAATTAATATATAATTATATATCTATATATATATATATAAATACATATATATAAATATATATACATAGACGCTATATATACATAGACACTGCATATAATTAGAAATCAGTAAAAAGCATCAGAATACAAAATAAAAAGGATGTTCACGAAAATTAAAAAACAAAAAAAAACAAAAAAGCGAAATCCTTTTTTAACAAAAAAATTTAAGCGACCATTTTATCACCATTTTTACGGTTAGGTTTTTTTTTTTAATATTTTTTTATCCCGTTCTGCTTTTCCGTTTGCTTTTATTTTAATTTAAAACAAAAAAAAAATTATTTTTTTCTTTAGTCCTTTTATTTATCAAGTCCTTTTTATATTTGTATTCGTTTAACCAAACTATTAAGAGCATCTGGAGTTAAATTTATTTTTTTTGTTTTTTTCTGTTAATAGTACGTACCAAATATTATGACGATGATGTTGATTGTATATAACGAATGATAATAATAATAATATAATTGATTATGATGATGATTACTATGATAATAATGATGATGATGATGATGATGATGATATTATAATTATGATAAAATTTAATGTGAATCTGATCTGATGATTTTATTCTCAGTTGGTTGTATAATAATATACAAATATGTAAAAACAAAAAAAACAAAAAAATGTTTTTTAATCCTTATACAATCTCTTACCTATTCATAAAATTCATGTTGGTTGTTTGGTTGTGAGTTTGGTTTTTTTTTTTGTTGCTGCTTCATTATTTTATCTTTTCCGTTACAACATAACAAAAAATATATAACATTGTACCATCATGTTTATTTGGTTGGAATATTTTTCAAATGATTATAAATTTTATTCATATTTTTTGATAAGGATTTGAATCAGTTCAAAATGAACATATTGCTTTCTCTTATGTCCTTATATTTCTCATATTCGTTGTTGCTGTTTGGTAAATGTCATTTATTATTATCCTTGAATTGATGTTCTTTGATATTATTTTTGTTTGATTTTTATTTTTTCATTTTTTTCTTTATATTTTTTTTTCTTCATATATTGGTCATTTTATTTCTGATTTCTTTAATGGAAAATGTTCACCTGTTGCATCGAAAACAGGCACGAAGTACTTTTTTAAAAGCACGCATATTATGAATAACTTGTTCCTAAAATGAAAAAAATAAATAAATATGTTTAGGTTTAAAAGAATATTTTGAATATTTTTCTAATATAAATTTTAAAATTTATTTTTCAGTTACAGAAATAATTTTATCAAAAATCAAAAACAATCTGTTCTATTAAGTGAAGATCAATAGTGTATCACAATAAATATTTGCAGTGCAACATTTTATGTGCTCATTTGAGCTGAGATCGTTTATGTGCTCATTTGAGCTGGGTTGGTTAATGGGTGCATCATTTTATGTGCTCATTTGAGCTGAGAAGAGTTGTAATGGTGATTTATGATGCGTTGAAAGCCACAAGTGTTCCAACACTGGTTTTGGAATATAATGTACTGTGAAAAACGTTAAATTGTTCCATAATTAGTTTTCATCCCAATTTTTTAATTGAAATGCTGCATATTACAATTCGCATCTTTTCAAAAGTTTAATCTTCAATGTGCCACCCAATTCTTTTTTATTATTTCCTATTTATTTTCCAACCCAATCCCCTTATCCGGACATGATTACTTTAGGCCCTACCTGCACAAGATATAATTTATGTCCTACTGCAGAAATGCCCAGGATTATGCCAGTTACACCATTTTTCATATGTGAAAAGTGGTTCGGCGAGTAGATGGAGCTGGTTTTTTTGTCAAATGTTGTTGTGGAGCTGATTAAAGCAAATGAGGAGGCTTGGAACTGCGTTGCACATTCTGTTAAGAACGTCCTGCTTCTAAAAAAACACAGGATCTGGTCTGAAGTAATGTTGTTAACGATTCCGGGCGAAAGCTTCAATGTGAGAAAAGCTGGTGGTTGGTTTAACGGGTATCCGTACAAGCCCCATACAAGCGTCGGTAAGGTGTGCACCCTTTCTCGTTAAGCCAATAAATGGTTCAACTAACTTCTCGTGCAAAAAAACAAAAAAATATACAACGATAATCCCATCATCCAAAGTTAAATTACTTTTCTAAAAAGGAAATGCTTTGATATTGTTTGTCTTTGGGCAGTGCAAAGAAACAAAAGGTTATTGTCAATCAATAGTTATTTCATTTTCGTCCGCACACTCCTCTTGGAAGTATAAAACTATTTCTAGAATCGTTAAATTATTCTACGTAATATTGTGTACAAGACCAAACGTCTAGCAGGAAAGGCTGTTCATCCCCCCCACAAGATTTGAATTATAACCTCGTGCTTGTGTTATATTGCATGCATTTACTTCTGTACTCCTACCAATTAGACTACCCAGGCACAATAGTAGAAAATGAAAAATACAAATTATAAGACATATAACCAAACAATCGTCTTCGTTTCATTACCCACCACACTTGGTTAAATACATAAAAATAATATTACATACCGGGTGTTCCAGAGCATGCATACCAGCTTTCTGATATAAGTAAAAAAAAATCCCACCCAATCATTGAACAAATCATTTTTGGTGCCTCTCTAAAAGCCTACAAAGCCGTTATAAGGTCCTTAATATCCAATAATAATCTCTGTCAGTTGTGTTAATGCCCAATCATAATTATTTTCAAATTTCAGCTCATGGAATAATATTGTACTTATGTTAAGAAATTGTTTTAAAGAACTGGGCTCAACTAGCGTCTATTATTAATTAAATCATCAACCACTTTGGCTTCATTTCAATTATCATCAAATAGATTTTCCATCGCTAAAACACAGAACTTGCATAGTATCCTACTTTTGTTTTTGTTAATAAAACTTTAAAATCCTGGATTATTGATATTATCATATTCTCCTAAATTATTGAATATTATTTTTATTTTTATTCCCAAAGTGCTTTTGGGAACAGAATATACTCGAAATGGTAATTTCTGAATTATCAATTGGGAAAATTTTTTAATTTACCAAAAATTATTTATAAAATTCCCGAGTTGCTTTTTGGAAACACACACATAACAAGGACATCAAAAATTGAGTTCAAAAACAAAAAAAAAAAAAAAACAAAAAAAAAACTATTCATATTAAATTTTTGTATTTTTGTTGTTTTTTTTTATTATACCACAATTAATAAACATGATTTGGGAATTCGAATACGCAGAAAAAAATTTGACAATATTAAAATTTTTTGTTTTAATAACTTTTTTTTTTTGTTTTTGGGTGAAAAATAAAAATTGTAAAAATAAAAACCTTTCAGAAAAAATCGAATTTCAAGGATTTCTAATTTAAAATTATCAATATTGAAATATTGTTATCTTTGCTAAGCCAAAATAAAAATTGTTATTTTTTGTTTTTGTTTTTTTTTTTTTTTCTTTTTGGTGTGTATATATTGTAGTATACCACCAAATTCACCAATGGCAAATGAAAAATAAAAAAAAATTAAGTGAAAGTTAAAAAGCTTTCAGCCTAAAAGTGTATAAGAATGAAAAAGAAAATAAAACAATTTTCATAAAAACAAAAATGTTTACTCCACTTTTCCATCAGGACAGAAAAAAAAAAAAAAAAAAAGAAGTGATTGTCATACATATAGGAATAAAAAGATTTAAGATTAGTTGTTACTGACAATTATATCATTGTAATATTTTGATCAAATTTGACGGTTCAAATACATATTCGTCCTTTTTGGTTTTTGTCTTCACCATAATTAAAAGTTGGGATTTAAGTCTATTTTGTATGTTAGTATTTGGAAATTTGTTAAAATTTTATATCAGTAGGTAGGTTTGGCTTTTACTTAATAGATTTGATATAAAGAATACAATGCCGGATTCAATGTTATATACCAAACCAGAATCAATGGATGTCAAAATTATATAAACTTGCCAAAGCAAAACAAATCAAAATTTGTTTCAAATATTTATGTTAGATATTTTTAATTCGGACTTAACTAATACTAACTTGACTTTGTATAATATTTTTACGAATATAAATCATAAGAGTTCACAATTGTTGAACCGATAAACCAAATTATTAATATACTTAGTTAGTCATGTAGCTAATTCATACTAATTCGATAATTCGAACTTAATTCATACTAATTCGACTTTGTATAAGTAATTAATACATACTAATTCGACTTAATTCACACTAATTCAATAATTCGAACTTAATTCATACTAATTTGACTTTGCGTAAAATTTGTACTCATAAAAATCATAAAAGTTCACAATAATTGTCGAACTGACAAACCAAATTCGCAATATACTTAGTTAGTCAGGTACAGTTAGTTTACACCAATTCGACTTAATTCACACTAATTCGATAACTCGGATTTAATTCATACTAATTCGATAATTCGGATTAAATTTATACTGATTCGACTTTGTATAGCATTGCTACGAATTAAAATCATAAAAGTTCAGAATTGTCGAACCGACAAAGCTAATACTGTTACTTCGCCAGGTAGTTAATACATACTAATTCGACTTAATTCACACTTATTCAATAATTCGAACTTAATTCATATTAATTCGACTTTGCGTAAAATTTTAACGAATAAAAATCATAAAAGTTCACAATAATTGTCGGACTGACAAACCAAATTCGCAATATATTTAGTTAGTTAGATATAGTTAGTTAACACCAATTTGACTTAATTCATACTAGATCGATAATTTGACACAATTCATACTAATTTAACTTTGCGTAAAATTTGTACTTATAAAAATCATAAAAGTTCACAATAATTGTCGAAGTGACAAACCAAATTCACAATATACTTAGTTAATCAGGTGTAGTTAGTTCACGCCAATTCAACTTAACTCACACTAATTAAATAATTCGAATTTAATTTATACTAATATAGAACAATTCGAACTTAATTCATACCAATTCGATAATTCGAACTCAATTCATACTAATTTGACTTTGTGTAAAATTTGTACACATAAAAATCATAAAAGTTCACAATAATTGAAAAACTAACAAACCAAATTCGCAATATACGCAGTTAGTCAGGTATAGTTAGTTCCCACGAATTCGACTTAAATTACACTAATTAAATAATTCGATCTTAATTCATAATAATATAGAACAATTCGGCATTAATCCAAATTAATTAAATAATTCGAACTTAATTCATACCAATTCGATAATTCGACTCAATTCATACTAATTCGATAATTCGAACTCAATTCATACTAATTTGACTTTGTATAGCATTTCTACGAATAAAAATCATAAAAATTCACAATTGTCGAATGGACAAAGCAAACTCCCAATACACTTATAAAGTCCGGTTGTCCATTATTTTTAGTTTTTATTTAATTTTTTAATTATTATAAATTCTGTATAATAACTATAAAATATCCAGTAGGAACGTATATATATATATATAGTTTATTACACTTGGATATTGATAGCAACAGACTGAAACTAACTACGAATATTTTATCCAAAAATACAAGAATTTAATTCGTATAGGTAAATCGCAATATTTTCGATGAGCTGAAAATGTAGTAACATAAAAAAAAAATAAATCATATCGAAAAAAATATTTAATATAAGGTTGTATCAAACAAGGCCGAAAGTAAGATAAAAATATTTCAAGGCAGATTAAACTGATAATGTAGTACAAATACGCCGGAACATTGAGAACAAGAAATTAGCCAATCATTTGAACAAAATTTGTCATATTTATAAAATTAAGTCATTTAAAATTGAAAATTATTGTAATGTGCCAAAACTACAACACATTTTCCCGGATATGAATATAATTAAGCTGAATTTAATATATCTGTTTTATGTTCAGCAGCTTTGCAATGTTAAATGGCTCTGAATTGCTAATATATACTGCAGAATTGGATAAAAAAATAAAAGTTAATACTTTAATCCCATATTTAATAAACCTACAATTTCAGATTCAGTTCATGCTAATCAATATAATTTTTTCATCTGAAACCAACTCTAACGCCCAAACGAATTATAACTGAATGAAGAAAAAATAATTTTAATTGCTTTTATTTCTTTTAATTTTTAATCTAAATATTTTATTTTCAATTTAATTATTAATTCAATTTACATAAAAGAAAATCAGGATCAAAATTATTATGACTACAAATATAATAAAAACATTCATAATAATAATAACAAAATTCAACAATAACAAATTTAGTTGAATCATGTTCCATGTTTCTTAAATCGATGGAAGCTGATTTCCAGACTGATGTCATCTATACTGATTTAAGTAAGGCATTTGATCGCCTTCCTCATAGTGTTATTTTGCTAAAACTTCACAAACTAGGATTCCCAGCATTCCTATTAAAATGGATAGAATCTTACCTATCGAATAGGTCCTACAATATTCTCTTTAAACATCCCATTTTCAGTACCTTCCATGCTAATTCTGGTATCATTAATTTTAATCAGTTCCGTCAACGATTTACCCTCGTTAATTAAAAACAACAGCGTTATAATTTATGCGAATGATATGAAAATATTTAAAGAAGTTGTCACATCAAATGGCACAGTTTTGCTTCAAAAGGACTTGAATACCTTCATAAAAATGGTGCATAGTTAACAATTTAAAACTAAACATCGATAAGTGTAATGTCATCTCTTTAACTCGTCGCTTAACACCAATTGCTGCTGAACTACACTTTCAGCGATAGTGTTATTAAAAGAGTACCCCACTTTAAGAACCTGGGAGTAAAGTTTGACAAGAAACTGTCTTTCAATAAGCACATCAACGCAATTATTAATAAAGCTAATTCTATGTTGGGTTTCATTAAGAGATGGGCTAGGGAATTCGACGATCCATTATGTTACCAGATCATTGTATATGTCACTAGTTCGTTCCAATCTTGAGTATGCTAGTCACGTGTGGTCACCCCACTATAATATTCATATTGATAGAATTGAGGCAATTCAGAAAAAATTTTTGAGGTATGCGTTACGTAGACTGCCATGCCCACGTAACATTTTATTGTTATAAAAACAAAATTAGTGCTAAAAGACTTCTATATGACTCCCGATAAGCACTAAAGGTATTATAATGATGTTTTCATGGGAATAATGTGATTAATATTGCTATAAAAATGTTCTTATAGCAATTGCGGGAGTTGTTATAATGGGATTTTCCGCAAGTGATACAGCAATGTTTTTATAAATCTAAAGGTGCGTAATCCTATATTAAGAGTTAAAGTGTTGTTATAAGAATAGAATTGCTGGAATAGCAGTATTGGTGTTATTATTTTACTGTATTCCTATAATGTTACTAATAAACTTACTGTAGCTTTTAGATAAATAGTTTGCGACGGCCATTCTACAAACGAGGTAAATTTTTTTTAAATAAACCAAAACTGAAAAGTTTTATTTTGTATTGTTTTCGCAAAAATATCATTTTTACTTAATAGAATAATTATTTAAATATCAAATTTGATGTTATGCATTAAATAACACACATTATTAAATATTTTAAAGATGCAATTTAAAAATATATTTTCTTTTATTTATTTAAAAATTGGTTATTTTTGGAGGGCATTGTATTTTTTCGAATTACTTTTATAATAAATGTTAATGAAATTTCATTCCCAGCCAAATTTTACATTTTGTTCACAATAATTATAAATATTAATACAATTATTTTTGACCGAAAAATATTATTTATTAGTAAGACATTTTTTATATTATTAACTAATATCTATCTCCCTTTCTCATTAAATAAATATAAAATCCATAAAATTATTATTTGAAAATAAAAAATAATAGCTTTCTCACTCTCGCATAACATAAATTATTTCAAATGAATATCATTTCAAAATAAAAACATATACACTAATACATGTGTACTAATCCTGTAACAATATAACAGCACTTGCTCCGGTGCCTTATAGGATTCTCCATTTTAGTGCTATAACGTATTTATAACCTTTCGCAGCAATTGCGGAGCACTCAAATTAACATTAATACTGCTATAAGAGTGTTTATAATAGTGTTATAAGAGTGCGCAAGAGCCTTATAGCAATAAAATTGTTACGTGGGTGGGCTGACCTTCTTATTCTACCCCCTTATAAAAATCAACTAAAGTTTCTTAACTTAATCTCTTTGGAATGTAGAAGAGATATTTCAGATATTTTCTTCATATTACAAGTTATGAAAGACGAAATCAAGTCACAGTACATTAAAAGTATGGTGAATGCCCATGTCAATACTAGTACACTCAGTTTTCGTTCAGAGAACATTTTTAATCCCCTTTATCATCGAAAAAATTACGGGAAATTTGTACCCATTAATAGGATGTTTATGTTATGCAATAAATATAAAAGCTACATTGATCTTTCATTAGGTGGAAGTCAAATTAAAAAGGATTTATTGCTACAATTCTCTTGGAAATGAATATTAGAGTTCGAGGTTTAATAGAATGGATATATGGTTACAACAAAAAAAAAAAAACACATTTTCTTATCATCACACTTTTTTTTTTTTTTTCCTTCTACGGAGGTGGCCCTAATATGTTAGAGCCGGCATGTAGGCTTTTTAGCCCTTTATGCCCTCCTCCACCCTCAACTTATTCGACCCATTTGTTAAAGGTCAATACGTTTGTGAGTTCTATCCTGCAGAAGTTTTCTGAGGTTATGTAGTGCGTTTCCAGCAGCCTGAGTCTCAGCCTTGAAAGAGCTAAGCACTCTTCTACAACGTGTGTGGAGGTTTCTTCCTCTTCCAGACAGTGTCTACAGGTTGGGTCGTCACTTAGTGCTAGTCTACACATGTGTTTATTCATGTGGTTATGACCAGTAAGTATGCCCACCATCTTCCTACAGTCTCCTCTATTGAGAGTTAGCAGGAAGTTGGTTATTTTGGTGTTTATTTTTGGTGCATATATTTTGGAGACCCTGTGGCCTTCCATACGCTCCCAAAGAATATTTGCTTCCCTTTTCAGGGTGTTTTCTATTGATAGTTTAATATTACCAATAGATATACCAACTGCTGGTTCCGGGCCATAAATTTTTCCCGCCGATGATCTGGCTAGTTCGTCAGCCTTCTCATTTCCAGTCAGGCCACTATGACCCGGTATCCAGATCAGTTGAACCTTGTTTCGGAGCCCTATGAGGTTTAGGGCTTCCGAACATTCTCCCACCAATTTAGATTTGATGATGTTACTTTCAAGAGCTTTTAAGGCAGCCTGACAGTCACTAAAGATTCTAATGACTTTGTTAGACCATCTTTGCTCTTTTATTATATTCACTGTTGCGTTTATGGCAAAGACTTCAGCCTGGAAGACTGTGCAGTGTTTGCCAAGAGGGAACTGGAGTTCAAGTTGCTCTTTTTCAAAGAACACTCTAGCTCCCGCGCCTAGAGCCGTAAGGGAACCGTCAGTGAAAATGTCCGAGGTATTTGAGGACCTGGCCTGCTCTTCTGAACCACGCCAGGTCTCTCTTTTTGGGATTTCTACTTCATATCTCTTCTTCAAAGATACGTATGTAGTGATGTCATCTGTTGGCATGAAGAACACTTTTTGCTCCTCTTCTAATTCCTTCCATAGCCTCTGATGTTTGTGCCTACATCCTCTAGTATTCCCTAGAGCTTGCAACCTTCTTGCAACTTTGAGGGCCTCCATTCTTACATAAAGATATAAGGGCGAAAGCCCAAGAAGTATTTGCATAGCCGCTGTAGGTGTGGTTCTAAAAGCACTTGTTGCAAAGAGACACGCAAGTCTTTGTACTGCTTCTAGTTTTTTTATGGCATTTGCTGTGAATGTTCTCGGAACCCATGCAATGGACCCATAGCTAACAATGGGCCTGATACACACTTTGTATAGTCTTAAGGCATTCAAAGGCTATACATCAAACTTAATAACCATTTGTTAATACGTAGTTCTAGTTTTCCCATTCTCTTCAATTTTTCTTTTAAATTGTAGAGTACTTTAATTTTAAATAATTTTGTTAAATATTAATATAATTACTTTTCTTTTATTTTATTTTTTTTAGTTTAAGACCTAATTGTAATCTGTTTGATCTAAACAAGAAATAAATAAATGAATGAATAACATTACCAAAAATACAAACTCAATTAGTAACGGATATGGCTACAATTAAATTGGCCGTTGTAAATTTGCTTGTCTAAATATAATGGTATTATAAGCGCAATGAACTGTATAGGTACTACCTATGTAACAAAACCAAAAAATTCTTAAAAGTACACTTTGGAAAAATAATAAGTGAATTCTGTTTATAATTTATTCCCTTATCATTTTCAACGATCATACAACTTTGATTTGAAGTTGGAAAATTTTAAAACAATATATTTTTCTTTTCTAACAGAACAAATATTTTAAAAAAAATTTAATTAAAAAACTTAAAATCATGCACCTAACAAAAAAAAATACTCTTACACAATTTTGAATCATAACACACATACAATTTAGTATCACAATCTCATAATACCCATACCAATTCATATATTTTTATAGTTTAAACAAAAATGTATATAAAACCCAGGCATATATTTTTAAAAGTACAACCTTCGCATCCTTGACTAAATATTTTTATAACATTAAAAATCATATATGGAAAAATGCTTACAAAAATAATAATAAAAAAAAAAAAACTTAAAAAATGTCATTATAAGCTGACATAAAAATTTTCCATTTCCGTTTTTCTTTTTTTTTTCCATTTTTGTTATAGATTTAAGTTGACGTGATAATATTTTTTTTTTCTAAACCCACCTTCTAACACTTTCTGATTTTGCTACTATCTCTTATTTATTATATATGTCATTATATTTTATTAAAAAAAAAAAAAAAAAATGTTATTATATTATGTATCGTAAAACACACATTAGATGAAAAACAACAAAAAAAAAAAAAAAATAGAAATAAATAAGAAAATTTACACGAAAAAATTCACTACAATTGGGATTTCATATTAAAAATTAAAATTTAAAATGGAAATTTAGTAGATCAAAATATGAAGAAGAATAAGTAAAATAGCTAGATATTTATAAATTTTCGGTTTTGTTAATTTTCAGTATTTTAATAATAATTCTAAGAGCAACATAATATAATACAAATGTATGTTAACCAAAGTAACAATAATAGAGGTCTTTGTTAACCTACAAGTGTACAAATTGATAATTTTTTTGTTAGTTTTACATTATCAAAATCGGATAATCTGCATTGGTATTTAGAAATGAATTATTTTTTTTTTTGTTTTTAGATTATCCACACTCTTTATTCCAATATAATGCGAGTGTATTCTGCGAATACGTAATGTGTATTATGCGAATAATATATTCTGGTATCAAGCAAGTAAAACTATGTTATCAATTGTAATCGAAAACAGTTTGAAAAAAAAATGTTTGCAAATCAAAAAGTTAATAATATTTATTTACTGTAATACAGTAATACTTTAATTTAATTACAGTAAGTCACGACAAGTATAGCTGTGGTTGCAGTGACAATGAATACACCTCTATTTGTTAGAAATATATCTATAATCATAATTATGTAAAAATTAAACAATTATTTTGATGGGAGACATCAAAATAATTGTTTAATTATTAGAAGATAATAACAAGACCTAACATCGTATGAGATCGTCTTCGAAATCAAAGAAGCCCTACTCTTTTTTATAAATATCTAATTTTACACATATATATATATATATATATATATATATATTTCACCTTAAAACATGTTATTATTTCAAATGTGTAATAATTTAAGTAATGTTCTACATAAAGCAGAATGTTATTTTTACAATTTGAAAGTCCCCCGCTGATGTAAAACCAGTTTCAGAAATGTGGAACATGCTTCTTGTCTTCATCAAAGTCGTATATGACTACATCCCCCTATGTTGAAAGCTCTCCATTGAACAATTTAAAAATTTTAAAAACAAAAATGTTCAAGTTCTTCTGCAATTTGCCATCTAATTCTCCCCATACATTTCATTTCCCACTCGATACGAACTTCAATCACGAAACCTATACTAATTTAGCATAAAACTATCCATTCATAATTTTCGGGTAGTGTGTAAAAGCCAAAAAAAATTTTTGGGCTATAAAATTTTTTATTAAGAACATCTCACAACGTGGAAATCCCCCGCTGATTTAAAACTAGTTTCTACAACTGATTTATTTCGATAAATTAGAACCTCTGAAATGTTGAACATTTTTCTTGTCCCCATGAAGATCGTATTTGCCCCCTCCGATAATAAAAACTCTCCATTCTACAATTAAAATTTTTTAAAACAAACCTGTTCAATTTCTTCTGCAATTTGCCATCCAATTCTTCGCTAAGATTTCATTTCCCACTCGATACGAATTTCAATCACGAAACTTATACTAATTTAGCATAAAACTATCCTTTCATAATTTTCGGGAAGTGTATAAAGACCAAAAAAAAAACGTTGGGCTATAAAATTTTTATTAAGAACTTAAACGAAGACTTACAATAGATTTCTACATTGTGTATTGTCTAAGTTTTAGAGCTTTCATTATTGCAGTTAGCTTAGGTTGTTTCAGACATACATATAGATACATTTTAGAATCAAGATTATAACTGTTCATTATGAAAAGAGTTATACAAGACTTAACATCGTATATTTTGACTACACTTTTCTATAAATATATGCTGAGTAGTTTTCAGTTTAAAATATTTTAATATGTCAAAGCTGTAATCATTTAAGCGTAATAGAATATAATTTTATTTAAAGAAGAATATTATAAAGTTTTCTTTTACCGTAGCAAACTTCTCTACTTGGGAAAAGCGGTCCCCGAACAATTGGAGCTATCCAGCATACGATTGAAGAGTATCCTGAATGTGATCACAAAATCAGGTATAGTTAAGGACTTAGAGACTTAATAACAAACACAGGTTATCACAATAAGCCCATTTGCGGCTGCTTTGATCTAGGGATTGAATCCTTTCTGAATTTAAAAATCTATCTATCTAACATTCTGCTCAACCTCACAACATGGAAATCCTCCACTGACTTAAAACTAATTTCTACAACTAATTTATTTAGATAAATTAGAACCTCTGAAATGTTGAACATTTTTCTTTGTCCCCATCAATATTGTATTTGCTCCCTCCGATGTGAAAAACTCTCCATTCAACAATTTAAAATTTTTAAAAACAAAATTTTTCAATTTCTTCTTCAATTTGCCAATCAATGATGAAATCTATACTAATTTAGTATAAAACTATCCATTCATAATTTTCGGGAAGTATGTAAAAACCATAATAAAAAACATAAAAATCTTTGGGTTATACAAATTTTTATTAAGAACATTTCACAACGTGGAAATCCTCTGCTGATTTAAAACTAATTTCTACAACTGATTTATGTCGATAACATGTCGATTATGTCGATATACATTTTCCTTGTCCCCATCAATTTTGTATTTGCCCCCTGACAAAAACTCTCCATTCTACAATTTAAAATTTTTAAATACAAACCTGCTCAATTTCTTCTTCAATTTGCAACCCAATTTCCCCTAGCATTTCATTTCCCACTCAATACGAACTTCAATGACGAAACCTACACTAATTTAGTATAAAACTATCATTTCATAATAATTTTCGAATAGTGTGTAAAAGCCAAAAAAAACATAAAAATGTTTGGGTTATACAAATTTTTTGATTAAGAACATTTCACAACGTGGAAATCCCCCGCTGATTTAAAACTAATTTCTACAACTAATTTATGTCGATAACATGTAGATTATGTCGATATACATTTTTCGTGTCCCCATAAAGATTGTATTTGCCACCTCCGATAATAAAAACTCTCCATTCTACAATTAAAAATTTTTAAAAACAAAAATGTTCAAGTTCTTCTGCAATTTGCCATCCAATTCTTCTCCCCTAAGATTTCATTTCCCACTCAATATGACCATCATTGACCAAACTTACACCAATTTAGTATAAAACTAACCTTTCACAATTTTCGGGAAGTGTGTAAGAACCAAAATAAAAGAATAAAAAAGTTAGGTTATAAAATTATTGTATCATAAGAACTTATACGAAGTGCAACTCCCATCATATTATGTGTTTCATCCTAAATACTAGTCAAAGATTTTCCGGAGACGGATAAAACATTTTTTTATTAACTTTATTTATATCTACTTTTCTTCATTTCTGCACAAAATTGCTTATTTATATTGGTAAAATACAGCAAGGGTGTTTATAGAGGCTACAGATTTCCATATTGAGTATTTTCAATAAGCTTACAGTTTTAGAAGTTAGTACAGAGCTACACATTAGAACTAAAAAACATTTAATTATAATCGGGTATGATAGGTTCCGTTAAAACTTGTCCCATCCGTTTTAAACATTTGCTAGTAAAACTATAATAAAACAAGAGAGCAAAGAACAATGAAAATCAAAATTTTATTTGAATTAATCTGATTGAGAAAATATTATGACAATTTGATTTTATCTTTCATATACCATGTTCACAAAGGTTAAAGTAGAATAAATGGACCTTATTTAACAATTTTGACATTTAATAATTGCCGTAGGAGCAAAACAAATTCTAAAATAAAATTTTATCCAAAAATTTTTGAAATTTATCTCCAAGTTACATAAATAGCTATTAAGCGAATTTTTCTTCCCCGAAATGCAAATATTCCAGTTATTTGTAATTCTAAATGTCTGATGTTCTTCATAAGAATAACAATTTTAATGGTAAATGACGCAAAGTTATTGAAAACGGAAGTAAAATGAAATTTATGAATAATTTTATTGTTTTTTTTTTGTTTTGTGTGTTAACGTCTAGGCTCATTTTATTTTGTTTGTGACACAAAAATGAATATGAAAAATAAATTTTACTGACTTCATAGATAAATTTCACATTAAATTGTTGAAATTGTATAGTACTATAGTAATAAGTAAATTGCAGAGGGAAATTTTATTAAATATTATTATTTTATTTTATCCTTTCTGTTATACTGAACAACATTTTATCTAAATTTGTTTTGAAACGAAAATAATAAAATTAAAAATAAAACAAAAAAATGTAATATACTTACTTGCATTAAATTAAAACACATAGCAATCAAGGCCATACCAAGTAATAAATATACTGAACACAATATAAAACTGACTTCAACCTTATCCAATTCACCACTAGTCTGAAATGATAATAAAAAAAAATTTATATTAAGATTTGTATTTTTACACAATTTGTTTTTTTTTTGCTTAAATTCATATTTGAATGAAGAAAATTGTTTATTCCCACATAAGTATTTGGATAAGAAGTCCAACGGCAAAAAAAATATATTTTAAGGACTTTAGTTAATTTCTTTTGTGATTTAAATATTGTTTGACATGAAATTAGGGTTCCGTTATTTTAGCAAACTCTAATTTAGTAAATGAACATATCGCAACTAAATATTTACCAAATGGAAACTTAACCAATTTAGTATTTGAATTTCGTTTACTTTTCAACTTCCCATCTTCAATGTCTAGGTACGGTTGGATAAAAAAAAATATATAAATCTACTTTTTCAGATATTTTACTAATTCCCTTTTATATTATATAACCGCTGATGAAAGCAATAGAAGCCAAATGTCCTATTGTGAAATGTGCCTTCGAAACAAAAGAAGAAGAACAATTCGAACCCAAATATTATCGGTCTTTTGTCTGTATGATAGATAGATAGATCTATTAATTTGGTATTATAGTCTTGCTTTTACTGAGTGTCAACTTAGTCAAACGTTTTTTTTTAACCATATAGGTTGTTTGTGAAATTCCCACATACTAAACATCCATTTGCGAAATGTCAAATTTGTCAAATGAACTGTACCCAAAATTAGATATGATACAATTTTAAGTTTTTTTAAACATACCGTTAATCTACATTTTTTTTATTTAATTATTTATTTAATTATTTTACCAATATTTTGGAATTATCATTACATTAAAAAAATTCTACCTAGATTGGTTTTCTAACGAATTTTTGTCTCTCATCAATTCAGATCATTTATATTTATTTTATTTATTTTTATTTATAAGTAGATAATTTTTTTTTTTTTTTTTTTTTTAAAAAACACCTAATGGTGATTTTATTGATAGTAATCTAGTAATTAAAATACATACTAATAAACAATTTTTCCTTAAATCTTAATTGTCTATGTTTTTCAAATAGAAAGTCTTATCCTATGACAGTTTCTTTTTGTTTATAAAATTTATATATGTATATTATAATTTTGGTTTTGCAACAATTCAAACGGTTTTACTCGTTTTAATCTTCGTGTTGTATCATCATTGTCCAAGAGTTGGTTAGTCTCGGCATTGATATGTTTTTGTAGTCTTTTTTGATGACTTTGTACGATTGTTTTAATAACTTTGTCAATCATTTTTACACCCAAATCCTTATGTAGAGTATTATTGCGTATGTACCACGAGGCATTTACTATACCACGTAGTACTTTGTTTTAGAAACTTTGTACTATATGCTTCTATTGCTTTAACTGGTGCAACCCCAGAGTTGAATTCCAGTTGTCCAAATGGGTGTCAGAACTTGCTGGTATAACAGAAGCTTATGTTTAGTTGATAGCACAGAGTGTCTACCTAGTAGCCAGTACATTTTTTTGTACTTTAAGTTTAGTTCTTCTAGTTTTTTCTTCACATGTGGCTTCCATTTGAGTTTTACATCCAGTGTCATACCTAGATATTTGGCTGTGTTTTCTTGGTCATTAATATACACAGGTTCATGTTTGATATGCTTGTTGGTGAAATCAATATGTACTGATTTCGCTTCTTCAATAATTTAAGAAGTGGATAAATAAATTGATTTATTTAACAGCTGACCTGCAGATAAATCATCAGGTCAACTACAAGCCTTTTTCCCTAACAAACTATTGTTAAATAATTTTTTAATTCTATTTTTTGTCATTCCAATTAATTTTTAATAGATTTTAATTATTATATATCTCAATAATGTGGAACTAAGCAAATTATTAGCCTTCAATGACATAACTACAATCATCTAAAAGCAATGGATACACTGTTCTAGTATTTAATTTTTAGTTGTTCTGATGTCTTATTTATAGCCAGAGTGTAGTTAAAACATTCCGAATCACAATTGGGACTATACTTGGAAATTATAAATTTGATTGACTTTCTCAACACCGCTGTTTTGTTCAAGTATATCCAACTTCAACGAATAATTCGCTAACAAAAACAAATAACATGGATCACTCGAATTGTTGTATCAAAAAATCACAATCCAAACTTAATATTATTCCAGAACAAAGAGTAGTAATACTATAAAATAAATTTATGTAATTATAAATTCAATTAGAAGTTATTAAAATTTCCATAGTATTTCAATAGTAAAAGAACAAGTTCGATTTATTAATATTCAATATTTGAACATTGATACATAGATATAAATTTATATCACTACCGTATCTATAGAAATTACTTACTTATATAGTAAGAGTTTATAATAAACAAATTATTTTTAGGCATATATTGTTTTGTTCATCATAACACTACTAGAACTCATCAGTAGGTATTAATAGTGTTAGACTACCTATAAAACTCCTGATTTTTATTTTTATTGATTTTATAACTTATTATAGAGTAGTAATAACTTTCATCTACTTACATAACCATCAATTTATATATTGAAGAATATTTTTTACAATCAAAAAAAATTACAACTAGATCAAAGCTATTGCTTAAGAGATATTTGTAATTGTATAAAACATGACCCTCACACACATTATTCGTCTGTTAACAGAATGGCAGAAAGCTTACTGCATTGTGCAATATATTCAAAATAGTTTGAAGGTAAGCATAGGCTCAACAGTGTTATCTTCAGATATGTAATACAATATTAACTCTTATAATCGAACAGTCATTTAAATGATAGTTGAACCAAACTGTTCAAGTATAGGATGTCTCATATAAATGCAAAAGACTTGGCAATAATTGGAAGTGTTCAATTCAAGCCCGTTTTTTTTTTTTTTCAATGTATTTTATTTTTAATTTGTTACATATTTAATATTATAATTATTTCAGCTTCGTATCTTACTGACCCTTCGTTAGGGAAATCTAAGTTATTTATTCTGTTTTGCATATACCTAAGCATCTTTTTCTTAGTTTTTAACATTTTTTTTTTTTTTTATCTGTTATTTGATTATGTTTAATTATTTATTTTTATTCTAATATTAATTGGAAAAATTTTAACTTCAAAAAAACCAATTTTTCTTTATTTCAACTTTTTTATTTTAAAAACCCTAATCCTATTTAACCCTAATACTAAAACTAATTAATTTAACTTACAAACTAGCTATATTTTTTGATACTATCACTATTTGATTTTGTTCTTGCCACCAATCATTTTTTGTATATTTTGAGTCATTTTTGTTATGTAAATTTTTTTGTATTTTTTGAGTCTATTTTTGCTATTTTGGTTAGACACGATAGGTCTAAATATTTCTGGATCATTATCGTATTTTTTGTTTGATTCACATTCTATTTTTTTGTTAGTTGATCTCCTAAATACATGGTAGATATATTATGAGTAGGTTGTCATCGTTTTTGTAAATTTATTTTTGTTTAGGTATATCCATCCTTCAGATGGTATATAACCCGAGCTCATTGTTTTTATTATGTATCTATTATCTGGGTAAATAGCGTGAGCAATCAAACTGTTTTATGTAACTAAATCTACTCTAGGGTAATGTTGTCTTGTTAATTTTACTATAAGTTGGTCTATTTGCTTATTTTGCTACATTAATACAGGAAATTGTTAGATATATAGTGTTTTTTATTCTGTTTCAGGTTTTATAAATTTGCTTGTACAATGCCTTATACATTTTTTTTTAATATTTTCACAATAATTCCATACAAAATGGACTATCAAGCCCGTTTTTTGAACCGTTTTTTGATTTTAAATCTTCTGCAAAAACTAAGGGGTTAAAATAAATTACATCACTTAAAAATCATAAATTGTAAAAACTATAAGACATAGTGAATATATGTGAACTTTAAATGATGCAGAGTTAAAATAATATAAAATGAATCAACGGTATTAAGTGGTTTTGTAAAACCCACACTAATCAATCGTTAGCTTGTAAAACTAACACATTTTTAAATTTATCATTCAAATTCCATATAATTTAATTTAAAATCAAATAATCCTTGAATTCGATATAAGGATAAAAATATCATAAAGCTTTCAAATTAACAAACTCAATACTGAAATATTATAATGATTGTAAGGATATAATATTTGGTTGAAATTCAGTACTAGACTAACTTTTTATTAATTCAAATTCAATATACTACGTACATACATACTATATATTACATACATATATACATATAATATTCATATTTAATTTATTTTTCAATAATTTAATTTAATTAAGTTTTTGTTTTTTTGTTTCATTTTGTATTTTAACTTACACCAAAAAACTTGGATTATCATTTAACCATTTTAATTATTTATAAATTTCTACTGATTGCATATTTTACATACCTACATACTGTTATCTTCAAGGCATTTTTTTTTTTTTTTGCAACAACAACAAGAGTCACAAAATTTATATTTAATTTATATTTTCTTAAGTTTTATATTTTTTTTTTCTTTCTTAAAATATCGTCCTACATTACAGACAGATGGATAAAATAAAACTTTGACCCAAAAAAGTATGAAAAAAAAGAAGGAGAAAAACCTTAAAATAATCTGAATATTTTAAATTTTTATTTTCTTGTTCTTGTTGCTCTTTATCTTCTTCTTATTCCAAAATTAAATTGTAATAAATGAGAAGAATAAATTATTATGATATAAAACGATATAGAATTTGACAAAAAAAAAATTAATCCTAATATAAGTTACCACAAAATAATGTCAAAATTTACCAAAAAATAATTACAACAACAAAAAAAATTAAAAAAAACTACTAATCTACCATAAAATGGAAACCAACTACTGATACTAAATTAAGTTGGATTTTAAATAATATGATCGCATACATTGATTGAAAGAACAGAACAATTTGAACAAAAATATTATCGGTCTTTTGTCTATATGATTGTCAAATCTATTCGGTTGGTATTGTATTTAATCTGTAAATATTTAATAAAAAGAAGACGTAGCGAAATTAAATATTTTTTCAAAATTCTTTAATTATCAATTAGAAATGTGAATCTGAATTATTATTACATTTAATAAAAAAGAAAACGTATCGAAATTAAATATTTCTTCAAATTTTTTGAAGTATCCATTAGAAATTTCCATCTGAATATTCCATTTAATAAAAATGAGACGTAGCGAAATTAAATATTTTTTCAAAACTTTTTAATTATCAGTTAGAAATTTCCATCTGAATTATTATTCCATTTAATAGAAATGAGACGTAGCGAAATTAAATATTTTTTTGAAATTTTTTAATTTTCAATTAGAAATTTCCATCTGAATATTCCATTTAATAAAAAGGAAGCGTAGCGAAACTAAATATTTTTTCAAAATATTTTAGTTATATCAATTAGAAATTTCCATTTAAAATTTTACCTAATGTGTATTTATTTATTTACTTCGTTTAAATCAAACAAATTACAAGATTTTTAAAAATATAATTTTAACATAATTAATAAGAAAAAAATAAATCAAAAAATTTAAAAACATAGCAAAAGAATGAATCAAGAGTAAATTATAATATAGAGATTTACAATTTTCAAAATTTTAGTTTAAGTATACCTACACATCTTAATATACAAAAACCTTAATTTATCTTAATTGCCGTAACCGTAACTAGTAGAAATTGGAATTTAATTTTTTTTTTTTTGTAAATAAATTAATATCTACATATAGTGGTTGTTGTCTAAGATAAATCAATAAAACAAATTATGTAGTACAAAAATTCTAATATACTGTGTGTTCCAGAGCATGCGTATCAGCTTTTTAAGAAGGGAAGGAGCCGTTATTTTAATATTAAAAAAAAATATTATTAACTAAATCGAAGGTGCTCTATCCCGTTTGAAAATCTCAATTTTGGCCAATTTCGGCGATTTTTGGGCTTAAAAAACCATTTTCTGGTCTTTCCTAAAAGTTGAAAATATCACCTATATACGACTTTTTATCAAATTACCTCAAATTTCGAAAAACTTTCGAATATTATAATTAGCATTTTAAATTAGAAAATGTCATTCATTAGAGGGCCGTATAATTATCATACAATACGTATGACGCATACCTCAATATTTTTATATCATTGTATTTTAGACAGAATATAAAGAATTAGTTTAGGCAGACTTGAATTAGTAATACGTTTGAATAACGTGAATAAAATAAACTTAACGGTATATCTGAAGCCTAATCGCTGTAGTAGCAACAAACAAAAAATGTTATCTCTGTATACAACGTGTTACTCTATGCAAATTTCTTCTACCAGATGTTACGAACTGAACTGAATACAATAACTGTATAGTAGACTAATCACCTGATCTGTGAAAAAAAAAAATGCAAAAACTTCATTGAATTCAAAATCAGAGTTTTCCATTTTTCCAGAATATTTATATATATGTATATGTGAGATTGTGAATTAGGAAGGATTTTAGAATGGGGATTCAAAATCAGGGTTTTATGCTTTTTACAGAATTTTTATATATACTTTTTCCGAAGTGTCTCATCATGCCAAACAACCATTTGTAAAATGGAAAGTTGCAAAATGTCATTTTTGTTAAAATATATTAGGCGAATTGGTGTTTTGCAATTTAAAATTCGGCTAACTGTATACAAACCTGTGTAAGAATACCTACACATCTTAATTAAATTATCTTAATTGCCGTAACTCGCCCATCGCCAGAATTAAAATTTAAATTTAATTTGTTTTTTTTTTTAAATAAATTAATATCTGCATAGTGGTTGTTGTCTAAGGTAAATCAATAACACAAATTGTGTAGTACAAAAATTCTAATATACCGGATGTTCCAGAGCATGCGTATCAGATTTTTAAGAGGGAATTTTAATATTTAAAAAAAATATTATTAACTAAATCGAAGGTGCTCTATCCCATTTGAAAATCTCGATTTCGGCCAATTTCGGCCATTTTTGGACTTTAAAATCCCTTTTCCGGTATTTCCCAAAATTTGAAGATATCACCAATCGATAGAGCACCCTCGATTCAGTTAATAATATTTTTTTTAATTCTAAAATAACAGCTGTTTCTCCTCTTAAATAGCTGATACGCATGCTCTGGACAACACACGGTATATCTGGGCACTACCAAGATAATTATATATAATTTCAGGAATAAATTGAAATTATATACGACTAACAATTTATGATGTAGTGAATATACTAACAATTTATGTGAATATTAGTTAGCTTTTTAAATTACATAATGTCATTCCTTAGAGGTCAGTATAGTTATAAAATACGTATGACGCACCTCTCATTATTTTAATATCATTTTATTTCAGATACAATATAAAAAATTAATTTATGACTTGGATTAGTTATACGGTTGACTAACATGAATAATGTAAACTTAATGGTATATCTGAATCTCACTATAGAGAGAAGTCTAATCTGTACAGTAGCAACAAACAAAAAATGTTATCCAATAACGTGTAAGCTCACACTCAAACCGTGTTACTCTTTGCAAATAGTGGAAAGAGATAAAATTCGTCTCTTCTACCCGATGTTAAAAACTGGACTCGATAAAAACCTGTATAATGGACTGATCACACTTTAACAATTCAAGAAAATGTTCCATGATACCAACAGTAGTGCAACGGAAGCTAGAGGATATACCAACAAAATTTTAAGACTAGGAAATAAGGTTAATGGACTAACAGAGTTATTGTCAATAACAAAAAATGTTTGCTTCTCATACGAAATAAAAGTATACTGTAGATGAGAAACACCATATTTTACACACACAAAATATTTATAGCAAAAAAATAAAACAAAATTAATTTTCAAGTATCTACTATCTCATTCCCACTTGGTTTACCGTCAAATATTTCTTTAATTTTAATATATTTAAAATAAATTAATAAAATTTGTCTTCCTGTTTTCTCTATATATATATATACACTATTTATGTATATAATATTGCCCTCCTCCATTTCTGATTCAACATTGCAATTCATTCTAACTGGTATCAAAAACAAAAAAAAAAATATATATAAAATTTTTCTTTGTATCCTTTTTTTTTAAAAAAAACTTTCACAATATAAAAAAAAAGCCACAGTCACACAAAAGAAAACATAAAAACAAAACCGAACAGAAAATTCATATGTTTTATTCATTTTTAGAGAAAATTTGTTATGTGTTCAGGTTTTTGTTTTTTGTTCTTCTTTTTTTGTATTGCTCTCGTCGTTTTGTACCACCACCAGCACCAAAACAAAAAAACAAATTCACCTTAAAATCAAAAAAAAAAATAAAAAAAAAACGATCTGATTTTCTCGCAATATCCTACAGAAAAAAACCAACAAACAAGATACAAACTACAAAAAAAAAAAAAAAAAACAACAACAACAAACAATGAAATAAAAAAATATTTAAAGCAAATTTATATTCGAAAACGTTTGGAAACAAAAATGGATAATAATATATATTGTGATATTTACAAGACTAAAGATCGTCCTATAACCAAGTATTAGTATCAAAACAATAAAAACAATAATCAAAAAAAAAATAAAAAAATTGTTAAAAGAAAAAGCCAAACTAACTAAGGGTATATATCTAGTTAAAAAAGGACATTTTCTTGTTTTTCAAAATAATACATTTTAACTGTTAAAAATATTTTCTTTTTTCCTTCTTTGCAAACAAATAAAATATTTTGCCCAACTGTTTTGTATCTTCACAATATAACGGTAAATAGAAAATAAAAAAAAAATTTTTTTTTTTTAGACTGCATACTTTAATTTTTAATTTGGCATTACAAAATTTGTATATCTTTTGTTATAGATTTTAAAATTTAAATGTGTCTCCGACGTATTATGGTGTACCAAAGTTTTAAAATACCCTTGAGCTAACTATGAAAAATTAACTATCACAATAAGCCAATTTGCGGCTGCGGTGATGTAGTGGATAGATCCCCTCCCGGAAAAGTTTAATTCTAACTATGAAAAATTTAGTTTAAGCATTGAGATAAATGTGTTTGTGTCGTATTCTGGTGTGCAACAACTCTAAAGTGCACTTGAGCCAACAATTAAAAATGACAGATTTAGTTTATGTATTTGGGATAGATAGATAGATAGATAGGATATTAGAAAAATATAAATCCATATATTATATTTATAACATTTCGGTCAATCAAAGCTATCTTTAATGAGCTTATTGAATATTTAACATGGGCTTTTTAATTTTAGGATTTCTAAAGTGTATACCGTGGAAGACTTTCTTCGTTTTCTGAAACCATTTCGTTTAGGTTTTTATTCAAAATTGGTGTTATTTTATTTACAACAATTTTTTTCAAATAGTTTGGGAATAGTTGAAAGAATGGCAATACTACGATAGTTTTGCACAACAGTTTTATTACCTTTCTTATGTATAGGTGTAAGATATGAGATTTTCCATTCTTGTGGTAATGCTTCTATTGATAGGGATTTATTCAAAATTAGTAGAAGCGGATGAGAGAACAAATATGTATGTAGTTATATTGAAAACATGGTGAAATTAAGTCGGGCCCATGCCTTTCTTGCTCTCGATATTGTCAAGTATTGCCTTCTGTACGTCATTTTTCGAATTAGTAATGACTAAGTTGGTGCTATTCGACAAATCATTAATTGTATGAGCCTTTCTGTGGACGATAAACTTTTTGGAAACATTCCGCAAAGAAATACAAGTATCATTAGGGTTGGACGAAAGTGAATTGTTTTTAAACATAGAATTTGGATAGCCTTGAGATTTACGTTTTGCATTTTCAAAGTCCAAAATTTATTTAGGGTCTGTAATTAATATGACATAATTGTCGAACGCCTGGCTTGCTTTGGTTTTGCATTATATTGCAAGAGTTTCATATTTGATTAGCACATCATCACATCAGGGCTCTCAGTAAATTTTATTATGTTGTACAATTTGTTACGTTGATTACGCATTGTCCGAAGATCCTCCCTGTCCAGCCAAAATTCCGTTTTTTTGTTTTCTTTTTTCGGATTTTTGGCATTGATTTGACACGAAGGCATTGATTATATCAAATATCGTGTAATTAAAGATGATTGCGCTATGGTCAAAGTAATTAGAAAACAGGTTGATTGCATTTTCAGCGAGTTTAACCTCTATTTTATGGTACGCATTTGATAAAGCTATATTTAGCCATTTGTTACTATCATTTGAGAAATTGCAGATCGTTTCCGATTTAGAAAAGCGTGGCATGGTGAAGCATTATGATGAAAGGAATTAGAAAACAGGTTGACTGCATCATCGACGAATTTAATATCTACTTTATGATATACATTCGAAAAAGCTAGATTTAGTTACAATTTATAATTTGTTGCAGATCAATTCCGTCAAATACGCATATAAGATCGAAATCATTCTGGTAGTGATGAATAGGTAGTAAAACGTTATCAGTATCGTCAACAATCAATGATATCGATGGACGGTTAAAATCGTCAAAAACCAAAGCTGAACCATCCTCATTCATGATAGTATATATGTTGTGATAAATATGATAAAAGA
This sequence comes from Argyra leucocephala, assembly GCA_963942445.1. Taxonomy (NCBI): domain Eukaryota; kingdom Metazoa; phylum Arthropoda; class Insecta; order Diptera; family Dolichopodidae; genus Argyra; species Argyra leucocephala. The sequence goes on from OZ012681.1 coordinate 127,451,366, forward strand.
CAAAATATGTGGAATCGTTAGAGTTGGCACTAAAATATATCCGAGGTATAAAAACAAATTTTCCAAGTTAATTTTAATGAATAAATGATCAAAAAAATGACTTGTTATGGTGGGTAACACTCTTATTGACTGCAAATAAAACCCCAACCCTTCGGGACCAATTCAAAGACGCATAATCGTGGTTTTTTCATATAGATCCAATTATTATCTAAAATTTCACTGTTCATATAAGAGTCATATTAGCATGTTTCAGTAATGGCTAGCACAGCGCAGTTGCAAGTCTTAGCGTCAACATACATTTTTTTTTTGTTTTACCTCTTATACCACTGCAGTTATGATAAAAGATTTTTAGAATATTATTAATTTTGACTTTTTATTGATTATGGCCTGTCTGTACTTTCGTGCAATGTAATTATATTGGAATGTGTTATATACCGGGAATTTGAAATGATATAATGTTGAAAATAAATATTTAGAATTAAGCGCTGATAATTGATATAGGTGTTAGTTAATTAGTTGACATGAATTGGTGTATAGATTCAATATTCAAGCAATACAGTATTAGATAACAGATTAAAAAATTTCGAATTTCAAGAGAATTAATCGAACATTAACCCTGAATTTTTAGTGTATGGAATATCTACATTCTAATATGAAAAATTAATAATTGAAGTCCGCCTTAAACGAAGCCATTTACCCGTAGAAGATGCTAGGCCCGTGGGACGTTAATAATTATCAGATGATATTTTCTAAAAGCCGTGTTGTTTGAAAATTAAACTAACGGGATGTTTAATCATGTCCAGGACCTACATCACCACTAATAATATTCTACAAGTAAATTTGACAAACCGAAGCGATTGTTCAGTAAAATAAAATAATTTGACTTAATATTTTCATACAATACAATTTGTTAGATATCCTGAAGATGGATGAATTTTTTTAAACTGTTATTTTATTTTTTCCTTTTCATCCTATGTTTTTGTTTTTTTTTTTTTCAATTTTATCGTCTTATTCCATATCCTTTTTAATGGAATGAAAATATTAAAGAATATATTTTTCATTGTTTTTTCTTTTTGTCTTCATTTTTTAATCCACATATCCTTTTGCCGGTTTATATAAATATAACAGGACATTTCATACAAAACTATTATTTTTGTTACGAAATAAACAAGACTTCCTTATATAGGAGGGTCTAATTTTTTTTACGTACATTTTCTTTAATTTTTTTGTTCTCTATTGTCTTTTGTTGTTGTTGTTGTGCTTTTATAAGGATACAAATAATTTTTATACGTGGATATTGGTTTAAGGATAAAATACGGATAAAATTTAATATTTTGTTTATTTATATTTCATATTTTGTTTTATTTATTTTATTTAATTTTATTTATCAAGAAGAGGTATGACATTATTATTTATTTTTCTTTTTTTTTTTTTGTTCTATTCATTAAATTATTTTCAATTTAGCAAATTGGAATAAAAAATATAATATAAATTGTTTTTTACTATATAGTTTTCAATACAATATTTATCATAATGCTCAGTTAAGGATAATAATTTTACTATACTGTAATAGTTTAGTCAAATTCACTACATGCACGATAACAAGTTTAATAAAATGAAACAAAAAAAAAAAAAAATGGCGAACAAGATCAATTTGTAGTTTTGTTTTCATATCACCAAACAAGAAAAATGGATATTTAGAAAAAATTTTGTTATGATGGTTTTTAGAGAATAAGAAAAATAACAAAATATATTTTTAATATTTATAATGAGATTTAAGCTTTACATTTTTTTTTTTTTTTTGTCTGAGATAAATAAAAATCTGTTTAAAGTTATTTAGATAGGTTATAAGGTAAATTATGTTTTAAATCAAATTTTATTATTGTTGAGTTTTCTGTGCAGGATGTATTTATATTTTAATATATTATGTTAGTTAGTTATTTCGTTAATTTCCAAAAACTTATTTATACACTAGATTGATAACCCGCCATAAATGACGGAAACAAAATAAATTCTAGCATTTCTTTCCTTCATTAGAGTTTTCATTTCAAGTTTAAGAAAAATACGTATTTGCTTACTAATTTATCATACCTTTATTTTTGTATTATAACGGTTTTAATTACCATACAAGCAGAATATTTGTAGTAAGGTGCAAAATTTTCTATTCCCTAAAGGTCATTAACTCGATCATTTTAACGACATCCTTTTTGCCAACATTGAAAATTTATCGTATAATTCAGAATTAAGTTAATCCTGTTAACATTCATTCGCTGCGTAAGCTTAGCGTCAAAGTTTATAGCGAACAAATAATATTTTAAAATGAGCCACAAATTTGAACGAAAACAATTTTAAAAACAAAAATAAATAAAATTGTAAATATAAAAAAACAATAATACCTACACATAATATTTATTTTGATGAATAAAATAAAAACTAGTGTTGGAGAAAAAACTAAAATGAAAAAATTTACTGCAAATAAATAGGTATTTACAAAACTGTTTATAACTTGTAAACCATTGATCGGTTATTTGAAATTTCATTTTATTTAAAAAAATTCATTATCGAACTGTTCATGTTAAAATTCATACATAATTATTATTTATAACATACATTAAAAAGAAGAACAACAATCAATATGGTTTAACCGATACCTATATTAAACAACATTCATCACTCTCTAAGTCTCTACAACATACATTTCTACACACTTGAAGAAAACAAATATACCTAAAAATTATAAATTTACAAAGATAAGAAATAAAAAATAATAATACAAAATTTCATCTAATTTCTATAAAAATGTATAGGTTGTTATTGTTTTTATCTGTAAATCAGCAGAACTAAAACCTAACCCCATAATATTAATATTATATACGATCATAAATTTATATATCATATAGATATATATATATATATATATTAGAAAAAAAACAATAAGCAAAAAAAATAAAAATAAATAACAATTTTAACTCATCATCGCATCACATTTCTGGCGTATAGTATATATATATACCTATAGTACTATACAGGCTATTCATACGGTATGGCAAAACTATGATGCTATGATCATTATCATAACAACAACAAAAAACAAAAAACAAAAAAAAATAAAAATAAATAACAATTTTAACTCATCATCGCATCACATTTCTGGCGTAGAGTATATATATATACCTATAGTACTATACAGGCTATTCATACGGTATGGCAAAACTATGATGCTATGATCATTATCATAAAAACAACAAAAAATCAAAAAAAAAAAAAATATGTAAACACATATGCATATTGTATATAATTTTAAGTAATAAGAATAACCTTTAAGTACATTATGTTTTTTTTTGTGTTAAATGCTGTTTACATTTTGGTTATTATAACATATTAAACTATTGATAAAATTTCTATTAGTCCTTCTTATTTTAAATCAAAAAAATTGTTTGTTTTATTTATATTATTATTATTATTTTTTATTTTTCTCGAACTACTTTAAGTGGTCTATTTTTTTTTTATTTATTTATTTCGTACAGACTTTAACAGCTCGTACAGCTCGTTAAGACTTTTTTTTAATCGCTCAGTTTTTATAAAACATTTATTGTGCTGTAACAAAATGATATTACCTGGCCACATCAAAAATTAGTTTAAGTTAGTTTTTCTGTGTTTGTCGTACTCCTCTAAGAGATTTCTTTTAAATCGCGCATATTTCAAAAATCAAATGATTATTACAATATTATAATTTTAATACTATTTTAAAGTGTCTGCCTAGGTTCCAATTAACAACTAAATATTATATTCATTCTTTTTTTTCAGGTAGAAGAAAATTCATCAAAACATTTTTAATTTATTGTTCTATTTTCCGGGGGAGAACGAAGTGAAGAACTATGTCGACTTTAAATCACTAAAAACTCATATTCTTTTGTTAAAAACTAGTCTTAGTCTTTTAGACTAACGATTAATACAATTTTTGTTATACTACTTCTGATTTGGTCATACAAAATGTCATGAGGATCTATTAAGAGACACATTTTTATTATATTTACAGTTTACATTTTTATTATATTTACAGTTATTTTATATACATTTTTATTATATTTACAGTTATTTTATACACATTTTTATTATATTTACAGTTCGAACACAGTTTATCACCTACAAAATTTGTCTTCGTTGTATCTTCTAGCTCTGGAATATCACTGGTATAGAGTGAATGCAGGATGATTTTTATATTAATGAAACAAAGTAAAATATAGCTCTGCTGATTTGAATATTGCCAATCACAACATACCAAATCGTTGAATTGTATTTGTTCCTTCCACGATCGTATTAATCTAAAGTCTGATTAATACGGTTGTGAAAGGAAAAAATGCAATTAAACGATTTGGTATGTTGTGATTTAATGGTATGAAAGACTTTGTTTTACATTAAAGAAGCATAATAGAATACAATTCTAAAGTCGAATAACGAATATAAAACTAATAACGAAAATATTTTACAATTCTTCAAAAAAATAATATTAATATAAAAAATTATTTTAATAAAAAATCTTTGTTGACCAAAAATATTAAAATTTGAAAAAATTATTATAAAAATAATTTTCCATAATTGAATTTTAATATTTTTTTTTTTTTGTATTTGTATTTTTTATAAAACTAAACTAGGTCAAAATATATACATGTGTTCCAGATCCATATATAAAATATAAATTTTTTTTCTTATTTTACATCAAAAGGATATTGTTTTAATTTTGTAAAAAAAAAAAAAAAAAAACACAAATAAATATTAAATTTCGGATGCACAATTTTAGGACATAAAAATTCAAAAAAATTTTTTTTATTTTCGCCGATTTTTCCTAACAAGACAAAGTAATTTCATTTCCTCTCATCCTTGAACTATATATTTCATTTTCAAATAAGGGACTAAAAAATGAGTATTTCCATTTTCATTTTCATTTTTTTTTTTTTTTTTTTTGTAAAACTTTTGTTTTTAGCTTCTTGAGAAAACGGAATAAAATATTTCGTTCTGGGTGATAACTTTATTTCCTTAAAAAAAAAAAAAAAATTTAAGAAAAAAAAAACAATAACAAAAAAAAAATGTTTTTGCATAAAAAAAAAACTAACTGTATAATAATATACAATATAGAAAGGGAAAAAAACAATACTCCATCTTTAATTCTTTTCTCCTTTAATATTCTAATGAAAATAATGTTTTTTTTTCTCTCTCTCTTTTTGAATTTAAACAAATTAAAAATAACTTTAAAATTTTATAAAGTCACCAAAAAAATAAACAAAATAAAAAAAAAATTATTTTTTTTATTAGAATTTTATTATGAGTGAATAAAATTTACTTTCTCTTTAAAATTCATATCAGTGACGGAGCGGAAAAATAATCATTGTCTACCTATGTTTTCTATTTTTGTTTTTAATCAATTTTTGTTTTTATTTGGTCTTTGTCAAAATAGCACCATTGCTCGTACAACGTATATACATACATTTATTTACTTATATTTACAAATTTTTTTTTTTTTGTTATATTTTTATATTTTTTTCTTTCAATAGTGTTAGTAAATTTAAATTCCACATTCACTATAACAATATACTACGCAAGTTGAAATGTTTTGTATCCAATTGATATGCCCGAATTAGTTTAAAATTAAAATTTTTATTCACATATTTGCAGATAGAATGAGGGTACCACAAAACAGGGTACTAGTGCTAAGATATACAACACTAGTGCTTAGATGCATTACTGGTACTAAGATTGAATAACTTTTACTTTAAATTAATGTGGGAATATTTCAAAGACAAATTTATATTTAATAATAATACTGTCATAGATGTCAGTACATATTTGTAGAAAGACCGCAAAAAGAGTACCACAAAACCGGCTACAAGTGCTAAAATACACTACTAGTGCTTAAATGTATTACTGGTACTAAGATTGAATAACTTTTACTTTAAATTAATCCGATAATGTTTCAAAGACAAATTATATTTAATATCTGTTATTTTTCTGACTAAACATTCGGATTTTTCACTTCTCGGAATGTTAAGAATGTAATATTTTGATAAGTCTTTTTCTAAACTATTATAATATTAATTAGTCAATTTATATTATGAATATCAAGAACGGAATATTCAAGTACATACATAGGCATTTGTGATTCATTATAACATGTGCTGACATCTATGACATTATTATTATAGTAATTCCGGGAAGTGGAAAATCCGAATGTTTAGTCAGAAAAATAACAGAAACTGAGTTTTTATCAAATCAGAACCATATACAACCAATTTTTTATATTTTATTATTTTTTACTTCATCATGTACATTGAGTTAACATCTTGAATGTATAGTGTCAGGGATTATTCCAAAAATAAATTTTTTTGTTAAAATTAATGTTGTTTAATTAATTCTGAAATTCCATTATAACATGATTGTCCTTTTTCCACAATATTTTAATTTTAAAAATTTCGGATTTTTTTTTCTCGGATTTGATCGTTTTCAAACCATATTACAGTTTTCACATTAAAAAAATTTTACTTATGAAATCTAATCGATACTATTTTAATCGTATAAATAATTTTTAAATTAATCGTTGCTATAACGAGATCGTACTGAATTAAAAAATTTTATTGAAGCGTTTTGAACCGAAAAATAATATTTTTATCAGTGACGGAGCGAAAATAATTCCTTGCATACCTATGTTTTGTATTTTTTTTATCAATTTTATATTTTTATCTATTATTTGTGTGTTATCTAAATACCACAATCTCGTATATAAGTTACTAATAAGTTGAAATGTAATGTATCAATAATTGATATGACGAAATACATTGATGCAAAGATTTACCACAAAACAAACTACTATTGCTAGGATTGCCAGACACCACTATTTACAATATTACTCTGACTTCACATGTGAGGGGCAATATTACTCTGACTTCAAATGAATGGGGCAATGACACTACTAATGACAATATTACTCTGACTTCAAATGGATGTGGGAACGTTTCAACAACAAATTATATTTAATCATAATACTTACATGAAAATCATAAACGCTTATGTTTGCATTTGAATATTCGGTTTTGAAATATATTCAAGAAATAATATAAAAATGTACCAACAAATTTATCAAAACCACATTTTTGAAATAGGCACTGCGAAATGGAAAATCCAATTGCTTAGCCAGAAAAAGAGCAGAAAATTAACCAGAATTTTTTTCAAGGTTCTGAAAATGTCCTATCTATGATCTTACTTTTTATAAAATTGTTTTTGTGTGTTATTTTTCTGTGTAATACTCGTAAGTATTGAATTTTGAATTAATCTAAATAATGGTGAGAATCCACTACCTATTAAGTCTGTTGTTAACGCATTCTCTAGATATCGCCAACTTTCATACATGTCTAATTTATTATTTTTATTGAACTCTTTTAATCGTCATATAATTTTCTAGTTAAAAAGAGGGTTATGTCCACCAGCTGTTTTAAATGGAATAATTATTCCGCAATCTAACGAGGTTAAATACCTGGGAGTACACTTAGACAAAAGGTTAACTTGGAAGAAGCACATCACAGCAAAAAAAGAGCAACTAAAACTGAAGTAGTACACAGCATTTATTGGCTTATTAGAAAAAATTAAACACTTAGTGTTGCTATATTTGCCATTCTTAAACCAATGTGGTACTATGGGTGTCAGTTATGGAGTTCTAATAGTAACTTCGAAATAATTGAAAGGATGCAATCAAAAAAAATTTTTCACGTAAATCTAGGCCCCTTGGTGCATTAGAAATATTAATGTACATAAAGATTTGAATATGCCCATGGTTACAGAAGACAAGCAAACAGACTGATCCAATACCCTAAGCCTTCGGCGAGAGATTTACAATACATTCCAATAACCAGCATGGGGTGATTAGAACCGGAAGTGAAAGTTCTTTTAGTCGACGTATTTTTCCTATAGATATCGAAATTTATTTTGCCTCCCCTTCTATTTAATTTGATATCTAGGAGCAGGATTTTACCGTTTTCTTCATTTTCCATTGTGAACGTTATGTAGTTATGGATGTTGTTGAGCTTAATAAGTAAACTTTCCATTTTGGTTTTTTCAACTACTGCGATAATTTTATCTACATATCGTATCCATATCTTGGACATAACTCATTCTTCTACTATTCTTTTTTTTTATAAAATTCATGAAGATTTCGCCTAATATAGGGGATAGTATGTTTCCACTAGCTGTACATTTTGTAGTTTTGTAATATTTCCCTCTAAACATGAATTAGTTTTTATTCACACAAATGGTTGCCATATTTATGTAGCATTTGGTTTTTTGTTTCATTCCCTCGACTCATCTATTTTGTTAAGCCATTCCTCTAGTCTTATTACCAGTAGTAGTAGTAGTAATACTACTAGTAGTAGTATGAGTATTACTAGTAGTAGTAGTACTATTACTATAACTAGTGATAATTTTGTTAAAAGCCATAATTGTAACTACCTCTATTCTTTTAAATATAACAATTTTAAAAATCTACATCACTGTTTTTCAATAAATTTTTCTATATAAAAATAGCCTTATTTATTTATTTATTTATTTTAACAGTTGATCCTACAAATAAAAAAAAAAAAAATAGCCTTTTTATCATAAAATTTTCTTATAAAATTCAAATTTAGAATAGAAAAAAAAACCTGTTAAGAGTTACCTATTGACTATATTTAGCCTTAATTTTTTTTATTATATTCGTCTATTTATTTTTTAATATAGGTACAATATAGCAAGGATACAAAGTCAGTTTTTCTTTTATTCATTTTCTTAAAGTAAAAATTTTGTTTCACTTCTTTTAACTAAAACTAGCAAAGTAATTGTAATATAATATTTTGTTTTTTTAATTTACTTCAAATTCACTTTTTTTTTTACCTTTTAAAAAAAATATAGTTTTTAAAGTTTTTTTTACTTTGACTTTTGTGAAAAAATACCCTTAAAATTTTTTGAATGATTTGAATACTAAGAAAATTGAAAGACATTTTACTGTAAACTCTATTATAACAATAATTAATAATTAATGTATAAAAACTATTGTTCAAGGTTATATTATAATGTGTGTCATACTGAATAAGAGAAAGAAATGAGTGATGAGAAACATTCAGGTAACATTTTAAATATATGTATATATATATATACATATAATTTATATCAGTGCAATTCATACTCCAATTTATAATTAAATTAAAATGTCTCTTGAATTTTTTGTTTAGGTATTTTAGTAAGGATTTTTTAGTTGAATTACCTTAGGAACTACTACTAACTTAGGTATACAAGAAAACATAGTGAGAAAATATTTTTAAAGTTTTTTCTGTCGTGATAATGAATTACCGTTAGGTTATAGGTAATTACGTAAAATTAACTACTCCAGTTGTTTCTGGCCAAACAGTTAGAAAATCTCATTTATACCAGTTTGATTTTATAAATCGAATTAGGTATTCATTTCTTGTTGTTGTTTATTTTTAAAATATTATTTGCTTAAGTTTGAAGCTTAACGCTAGGTCAGTCTACAATAGTAACAATCTGCATGATTACATGTCTATCAAAATCTATTTTTGTTTCCGAAAATAATATAAATAATAACAAGCAAGAAGTCTCATCTGGATTTTCTTCTATTTTTTCAACTTATATGTGTTGTGTAGGGGTGGATGAGAAATAGAATCGAAAATGATAATTGAAAAGAGCAAAGACAGGAGTAATAAATTATAATTTTGTTAAAAAAAATAAAATAGTATTCAGTTCATCCATATTTAGATATATTTCAATATTTTTTTCAAATCAAAGGTTCACAATAACAAAAATTCAAAGCTTTAGCACGTTCATTAAATTTTTATATGGATTTTTATTTATATTGAAATCTATTTTTTACTTTATTTATTTATTTATTTATTTCTTTAAAGAGAGCTCTAAAGAGAGTGTATATATTGTGTGTCGAAAATAACAATTGAAGAGAGCAAAGACAGGAGTAATAAATTATAATTTTGTTAAAAAAAATGAAATAGTATTCAGTTCATCCATATTTAGATATATTTCAATATTTTTTTCAAAACTAAGGTTCAAAATTTTTTCAAAGGTTCATTATTTTATTTATTTTTTCATTTATTTCTTAAAGCGGTTATTCGCTCGTGCAGAGTGTATATATAAAAAAAAAAACAAAATAAAGAGAAAATTATATATATAGTTGGCCTGCAGTTTTATCTGTAAGATCCACTGTTAAAATAAATAAATAAATAAAATTAAAAATTCAGTGCAGTAGCAAAAATCAACTTAATAACTAAATATAATGTAATAACTAAAGCTAGCTACAATTGATTTACTTCAATACAAATTTTCAGTAAAAAATATATATTTTTATTATATTCATTTTGAATATTTTTATTTATCAATCGTCTATAAATATGTATATGTATTATTATGCACATGGACATATCTCATAATTAATTAAACAAACAAACGAAATCTATCAACTAATAATGAAAAAAAAAAATTTAGATTCTGTGATTCTATTATTGTATGTTTAACTACATACTTATTTCAATGCACACAGTAGTATCTACTTACATTAATATTTTTAATTTCTGGTATATATTTACAAGGTATAATATATGCTTACCATATTTGTTAGTATATACTATTTGTATAAGATTTGCATAGCAAAACTATTGCTTTAAAAAGCAAATTAGGGAGTGGGTTGTAATGTGGTAACCCACCATATAAAAATAATATTTTAAAAATTTGTTAGTATTAACTTCTTATAACATTTGAAAAACAAAATTATTGTTTTAAAGAGCTTTGATGATAAATTGAAAGAGTGGGTTGTAATGTGATAACCCGCTATATAAAAATAATATTTTAAAAATTTGTATTAAATAAAACTTATTTTTATTATAATATGTTCTTTTTTTTTACTAATATTCGTGTGTGATTGATTGATTATATTCCAAACTTCACTTTAGATTCTTCAAATTATTGTTTTAAACAGCTTTGAGGATAAATTGAGTGAGTGGGTTGTAATGTGGTAACCCGCTATATAAAAATAATATTTTAAAAATTTGTTAGTATTAACTTCTTATAACTTTTGAAAAACAAAATTATTGTTTTAAAGACCTTTGATGATAAATTGAGAGAGTGGGCTGTAATGTTACAACCCGCTATATAAAAATAATATTTTAAAAATTTGTAAAAAATAAAACTTATTTTTATTATATGTTCTTTTTTTTACTAATATTCGTGTGTGATTGGTTGACAATATTCCAGACTTCACATAGATTCTTCAAATATCTACTCCTCATTTATTAATTTTCTTAAAATAAATTCACCATCATTTTGATTCACTTATCCATTCATTTTTCGACTAAATACATTACACAATAGAATATAATTCACATGATGATTTAAAATATTAAATAAAATAAACGAAAATGTTGACCTACAAAAGCAAATATTTTACAAGATTGTTATAAGGTAAAACGAATTTGTATAGGAAGCTATAACAGGAAAATATTTTTTATTTAGTAAGATATATTTACAAGAGTAACCCTATTCTTTGAGTGCAACCTAAAAAATTAAAAATTATCATTAACTGAATTTTATGCCAAAAAAATATTTTTTTTTATTCCATCTTCCTTAAAAAAAATTCTTACAATTTTATAAAAAAAGAAAATGAAAGAAAATAAAAAAAAAATATGGAAATGAGAAATTAAAAATAGTATAAAGGGTGAATATTAGGTTATGTATGTGGTAACAATTTAACTCTTTAAACAAAAAAAATAATAATAATTCATTTAAACTGAAATGTTCTTTCTACAGAATGATTCATTACAAAAAATTTGCATTTTGTTGAAAATATTGTGCCATCGAAGTAAATTACTGAAAATAGGTATACCTATCAAGATAAAAGAATGTAACAAATTAAATCACCTGAAAAATAATCACCATAGAATACTTTTTAATTTCTCTTCAGTTTTTTTTTTTTTTTGCTTTTACTTTTTTCTTTTTTTTTAACCTAAATTAAATAAAAGGGGAATTTTTAGTTTTTTTGTTTCTAAACTTTGTTGATGAAAATTTTTGTGTTATATTGTTTTTGTTTCTTAAACTTTTTTATTGTGGAGTGAATCTATTTTAATTCAAAATTATAATATGAGTAAAACCAACTAACATTTTCCATGGTTTAAAAATAGTTTAGAAGAAAATTGTTTTTTTTTTCTGTTTTTATTATTCTTTTTTCATAATCTGAAATTGTTGGTGGTAAATACTAATTAATTAACTGAGACTGAATAAAATTATATAAAAAATAATTAAATAGAAAGTTTCAGGTACTCAAAAATGTTGCAAGAAGTATTTTTTTCTCCTTTTTTATTTTAATTTTTCAATTCAAAAATTCTTTTATTCGATACAGTGGAACCTCTCTTAATGAATAGTTGCAGTATAACAACATTTTATTACATTTACAAATATTTCATATTATTCCTCTATATGTTGATAATTATTTTTTATTTATTTATTTTGTTAATTTAATTATTATTGATAGTATGTAAGCTTGTGCATAGCTGAATGACACTGGTAAAAGTGCGAGACTAAAAGTCCATTCAGCTAAAACCAAAATGATGCGCACAACCGACACATCACAAAATCCCATTCTCCCTGAAGAAACGCAAATCGAAGCGGTAAGTATATTCAATTAGCTGGGCAGCATCGTGTGATCAGATGGCAATGCCGATTTGGATATTGAAGACCGCATCAACAAAGCCCGTACTGCTTTCAAAATGATCTAAAAAATATGACAGGTAGACAATATATCTCTGCACACAAAAATAAGAATATTTAACGGAAGTGTAAAATCCGTTCTATTGTAGGCTTGCAAAACAATGAAAATTTCAGTAAATATTATACCAGATAACTCCAAGCGTACATCAATAGATGGCTCCGGCACATCCTAAGCATTCGTTGTCCACAAATTATTTCCAACAGAATACTGTGACAAAAAACGAAGCAAAAATCAGTAGACGTAAAAATCCAATTTAGAGGAAATGGCGTTGGGTCGGGCATACTCTGAGGAAATCTGACAACAATACCGCAAAACAATATTTTGAATGGAGTGCTGAGGGTACACATCGCGTCGCAAAGCCGAGAAAAATATGGAAAACAACTGTCTTAGCAGAAGCAAGTACACAGCAAAGAACGTGACCATTATTGAAGAGTTTAGCCGCAGATAGGAAGCGATGGAAAGATTTTATTTCCGCCTTATGTGGTTACAGGACATTGATGATTGTAAGTGCTCATAGTTGTCGGAGTTAAATCAGTGTCGAGCAGATTAAGTATGTATTCTGCGAACAAAAATTACTGAAATTATGCGCGCAATTCTTTCTATTTCAACTATGAACACACAATTTATTTGTGCCAATGCATTTATGAAATTAGGGTTTGTGAAGAGGAAATGAAATCAATTGACATTAACGACATCTCAACTCAATATGTTCTATTATAGATCAGATTCACAATATTTTTAATTACACTTTCATTCTATATCGCGGCTCGAAAATCTGGACATCTCGTTTTTTTTTTTTTGATTTTGTTAGACTGGTGATAGAAATTCATCTGTTATGTGTACTCAAAAATATTACATCTATATTAATAGCACCAAAAGAGTACAACTAAATTTTATAATCATCATCATTGTTCTGTAACCCCATCCGTGGGGCATAACCACACACCAAACTTTACCAATGGATCAAAAACAAATACCGCAGCAGAATGCGCGCTTAAATTTTCTCAAAATATATTCAAGTATAGATTCAACGAACAAACGACAGTATACTCTGCTAAAATATTTGCTATAAGCTAGAAAGCAGGTGATTGTGAAAGCCGGAAATACAAAGGGAAGGAGGCTCATCTTCTGTACATAGAGCAAACAAATCAAACGTCTATTATAGACGAAAACTTACTTCATTTTGCTTCATATTGCTATGCAGGGAGATCATCATTCAGTAGGTTAGTATCCATTACTGTTATCACACTTATGTTAATATGATATAAAAATAAATAGCTAACATACACGCAGTTAGCACAATGTTAAAAAGATAATTTTAAAAACAAAAAAAAAGTAGAAAAAGTACCAAATATCAATTACTATAATTATTTATCGATTATACAGCTTCAATTTTAAGCTTTTTTAACTAAGATTAGTATCAAAATATGCTGCTCTCGAGTTAGATATACACACAATATTCTGGATATAGACTCAAATTAAACGTAATTAACGATATAAAACTCTTGCGCACTCTTATAACACTATTATAAACACTCTTATAGCAGTATTAGTGTTAATTTGAGTATTCCGGGAGAATTACAGAACATTGTTAAAGCAATTTTATAAAAAAAACATCATTATAACACCTTTAGTACTTATCAGGAGTCGTATAGGAGTCTTATAGCACTAATTTTGTTTTTATAACAATAAAATGTTACGTGGGAGTACTATGGTTAGCAATACAGTGTTATTAAATCCCTAAATTTAAGTGCCGCCAGGATATTCGCCAGCAATAATTTGATGGATAACAATAATGTCAGCCACCAATTGACATTGTCGTAGAGATTTCACGTCTATCAAAAGCAAGCTATCTATGTAAGGAAGAAATATAAAAGGAATTTACGCTGAACTGCTTCAATACAGTATCAATACATATACTGACTTCGAAAGTAGGTTACATGCTTTCTCATCTCATACTACCAAACATCCCACAATAATATTAACGTCAGAGATACTAGATCAAACTCCAAATGTAGTAAGAAGCATTATTTTGTTACATGTATACCCGAATATTGCCGGAAGGCTGACATGGTTGGTGAATGAAGCTGCAATGGAACCACTCAATATGGAACACAAACTATATTATCTGAATTGAAAATACCAACAAAATTATATGAGGAAAAAATATACTTTAACAAATAGTATTCGAAATTCGTATATCAGACTTGCACTGTTTACGTATCTACGTTATTAAATATTTTAAATTAAATTCTCTTTACATGCAATTTACTTAACAAGGATATTTTTTAAACATAATAAAATTTTTTTCTTTAAAAAAATATTTAAAGTATTCCTATTTAATGAAAATAAAAAAATTTTTTTTATTTATTTTCTATTAAAATGTTAACGTATTTTATTAAAATGTTTTTGGTTTTTTTTTTCTTTAATAAAACAAAAATACCGCAATTTAATTGCGATAAAAGAATAAAAGAATTTCTAAAATAATTATATAAACAAATTTTTTTTCATAATATATGTATATACATTGGAATTTTTTGATTGCATATATGAAAAAAAAAAATAAAACAAAAATAATTATAATTTTTATTTTAACTTACCATTTTATCTCCAGGTACAATATCACCGAAACCAATACTACTTAAAGATATAAAACAAAAATAACTTCCATCCAATAGTTTCCAACTTTCCCATCTATGAAATAATGTTGCACCAAATAGTATATAACTGTAAGATTTAAAAAATAAAATTGAACATTAATTAATTGGATTGGAACAATATTAACTTATGTTTGTATGAGTTCGAATATGTGAGAAGTAGTGTGGATAATATTGTTTTAATGATTATGATTAACTAAATTTGTAGAGATTCCCAAAACCTCCTATTAACTTAATACATAAAAAAATAGATAATTTAATCAACAATAATAAATTCTATATAGCCAGATATAAAAAAGAAAAATATGCAATTAAAAACCGACTCCAACAGAGAACGGTTAATTTACCTTTCCTATTCTCAATCTACTTGATAGAACTATTAGTGTTAATAAACAAAATAAAAGTGATAAATAATGATACATTTTAGCCTTTCCAGACCATGCAATTTTTTATTCAGCCTAAAGTACAGAAAATATTTAACATAACGGTAGATTACTTCTAAATATGGCTTTATATCAATAAATTACTTATTTACTTATTTTATTATATTATACACTCTATACGAGCGACTGAGCTCATTTGAGCAAAAAAAAATCAAAATGAAAAAAAAAAAATTTATAAATGCGAAACAATCCTATTCCGAGAGATATAGATTAATTCAAACCATCACAGCATAAAAAAAAAACTGAAAAAGCTTTACAATAAAAACAGCAAATTACACAAAAATAAAAAATAAAAAAACTGTCAAATATATGTAAGTGCTTGGTATCGAAACCTGAAATGTACCGATCAAAACAAAAACGCCATCCTAAACGGTAACAAAACATTTAATATCTCTAAAACCTATATTTTACAATAAAACCACACACACAAGAACTAAAGTGATAGTCTATTAAACACTTATAAGATCTAATCTAGCATACGCGTCTCCTCACTGGTGCAATATCAGTGGCACCCTAATGTAACAATTACGTAAATTTGAAATAAGGTGCATTTGGAGTTTGCATAAACAAATCCCGTAAGCCGGAAAATGGATATATCCAAGGGCAATGTAAAATTAACTTTCATTTCCAGCAAAATCATAATTAGAAATATGCCATATTTACGCTCATTCAATTTATTTAAAATCAATAATGATATGTATTTGACCATTATGAAGAACGGGTTAAAACACAATAAAAACAGGTTTTACCGTACCCGTACATTTTATTTATGTAAATACTTTTTTTTTGTAAGCTGGGGAGTTCTAAGTAGCTGCAACCTCTTAAGATCTATTGTACTTTCCCGTCCATTTCAGAATTGTAAGTATATGTCCTTGATAAACGCTATTATTGCTTTGATATGAATTTCAGAATCAAGCGATTTATATCCCTTGTGTTTGTATCCTAAGTGTTTGTATCTTTAGCCAACTATAGCGTCGCAATCAAATATAATATGGGAAAAGGCCTCCTCCTCTTCTAAGCAGAATCTGCATCTGTCTGTGCTCGATCTACCAATCTTGAAGAGATGCTTGTTGAATGGGCCATGACCTGTGATAAACCATGTCAGCATTCTGACATTGAATCTAGTCTCCCTGATTATCTGATTCAATCTATGAATTAGGTAGGCTTTTGAAAGAGCAAAAATTAGCTTTGGTCCCAAGAATTGATTCTTCGTACCTGTTTTTGCAAGGACACCTGCCTCCATTGCCTTGTATTACTTCATGTTAAGGAGTCCACATAAAAGTAACTCTGTTTCATTCCGCTAGGTGTATTAAACTTCGGTAACAGCTACAGATAAACTTTGATTCAAAAATTGAAGAAGCCAGAGCTTTTAAGCCAGCTTGGCTATCTGAAATTATGTAAATGTTGGCACATTTGTGCCCCCTTTTACTGATCTGTAATGCCGATACCTTGATGGCATATGGTTTCAGCTTGAAAAGCAGTGGGATATGTGCCAAGTGCCGAACCTGAACTTTGGACCAAATACCCCAGCACCGGTATTTATTTATGTAGATAGTAAAGTCTATATCCAAAGCCGAAATTCCGTTCCTATATTTATTTTTTTATTATAATAGATGGACTACGAATAAAAAAAATGAACTTAAGTACCAAGCAATACTAACAAAGACTCAATGAAATACGACATGTGCTTTTCTTCTAAAGATATATTTAAAAAAGGAGTTTAAGATTAAGTTTAAGTTAAAAGGAGATTAAGTTTTGGTGGCTAAATAGCTAAAATAGCAAAATAGCCAAAGTAAATAGCTTTCGTAGATTAAATTAGATTAACGTAGGTTAAATAAGATTATCTATTATTTAATTAATTTAACAAATATATGGTTAAAAATATAGCCCCAAATCAAAAAAAAAAACAAATATAAGTTTATGAAAATTAAGTGGGGTGAACTAATTAAAATGGGGTGATCTAATAAAAAAATAAATTAAACCAAAATTTTCTGTTTGTTTTGCAATATATCAAGCCATGCTAACTGAAAACTCTACAGGACTGCATAACTAAATATTAACAGCTTTTGAGAGTTAATTGGTTCTGCACAAGTAGTTCTGATTTTTCTACGAATTCCAAAGTTGATAGTGAACGTTTTTTATATAGAAATAAAATATTAAAATGGATATAGTTCTGTAAGGAAATGCGGGAAAAGTAGTGTGTATAAAAAATACGGACATAATATAGTTTATAGTCATAGATTTAATGACTTGGTTTTAGTAATATTGTAATTTTAATTATTACTATTATTATTATTTATTAACACACGAAGCAAGATTACTCCAACATGCAGGATCGACCCTATCCAAATTAGCGCTCTGTATCGGTTTGAAAAATCGCTTGAGCCAAAAATTAATATGCTAGAAGCTATTTCTGCGTTATCTATAAGGTAGGCTATAATTATATTAATTAATCATATAATTATGATTATTATTATTATTAATACATAAAATAAGATGGCTCAACATGCAGAACCGACCCTATATAAATTTGGACTCTATGCAGTTTTGAAAAATTTCGATCAACAAAAAATTTATATTTTGGTAGCCATTTCTTCATAATCCATGATGTATTTGAACCATCCACTGATTCATTTCTGCATTGTTCATGCTATTTTAATTGATTTTAATTTAAAAAATTCGAACAACATGGCTCTAATCTTAGCACCCCAGAACTAGACAAAGATTGTGCATTAATTTTTTAGATAATATACAACAACAGAAACAGTAAACAACATCGTTAAAAATTGATTGTATTTCAACCAAGACCGATAAATTTTATTTCCATTAAATAAATTTGTTTTGTATAATGAAATATTGATATCTTGTTACTATCAAGCATTTTGTGCACCTATATAAGAACCGGTCCTACCACCATGTTTACACAAAGCCGCTAAAGCTCTTGCAAACCACCAATTTCATACGAAAACTGAATTAAAAAGTTAAACCCTCCGAATTTGTGTCATAAAATGAATAAAAAATATGGAATTACGAAACAAAAAAATTATTCAAAGTATAAAATGTTAATTATATTCAAAGATAAATTACAAAAATATTAAATAAAAATTAAAAATAAATAAATGTATACCAAACATATTAATATAGTCCTTAATAAGGATATTACAACGATATGATATATTATCGTAGTAAAAGTATTAAAATTTCCTATTTTTTGTTATTTTATATTATTTTATTTTGTAACTACTATAAATATACTACTTACCCAATCATAATACAAATACAAACAGTTAATGGTACTGTTATTGTTGCAGTGTCAGTATGAATTTCATTTTCAATTTCTGTTTCATCATCATCATCATCATCATCATCATCATCACCACCAGGACTATTGTTATAACCATTCACATATCCGTTTCGTTGATAATCATGAGGATGTTTTCTATTAAAACCATCACCATTATCACCAATTGTTGCACTGCTATCACTACCAGTGGTACTTTGACTTATCTGAAGAATATAAAAAAAAAAAGAGTAAAAATAAATATTAAAAAAAAAAATTTTTTTTATTCGTTTTGTTTTTGTTTTACTTGAAAAGTAAGCAAACATTGAGAAAATGGATTTTTTTTTTTTGTTTTAATGGATGCTTTATATAAGAAACAGAGTGTATAATATTAATCTATATATATATATGCACTGTATAACCAATTATAATTTCACAAAAGGATATGTCAAAGTTAGAATAATAAATTTAATATTAAGATGGTGGTGGTGGTATAACGGAAAAAGTTAATATAATAATAATATTTTTGTTACAGCAATACAAAAATATTATATTTTTTTTTTATACTGATGAAGCAAGAAATGACAGATAATTTTATTGAAATTCATCAGTTACAATTCAAGGACAAATTCAAGGACAAATTCAAGATATTATTTTTAAAATAATTTAAAATTATATTTTTCAAATAAAGTGGCGTAGTATATATATATATTGTAATAGTATAGAGTTTTTTATTCAACCGTATTTTTTTATTATTTAAAAAATGGTTCTGGAGTATAGCTTTAGTAGTAGACTAATGGTCAGTGTATTTTAATTTTATTTTATTTTATTTTCTCTTTATAGTAAAAGTAGTTAAAACTATTTTCGTTAAGAATGTGAGTTAGGATGGATGGTGAAATATTATTTTAGAAGAGAAAAAAACTTAAGAAGTGAATATTTGAATTCAACGGTTACAAATTCGATACGCTTGAAAGGACTGTTTGTTTCATGTATATATATTAATTTATTAAATAAATAAATAAATAAAAATGCAAAATCATTTTTATTTTTTTTTAAATTGATTCATATTTTAATTTATTTTTGATTGGTATTTTTGTATAAATAAAAAATGTCTTATGTTTTTTGTTTATGGGGATCTAATGTGATTAATATAATTGTATTTTCATTATGTTTGATTAATTAATTGCCGGTCAAAGTTTCAATACATTTTTGTCTCATTTAGATATGTTTTTATGATTTAAGACTGTTAAAAT
>OZ012681.1:127474303-127638676 GCA_963942445.1 Argyra leucocephala
ATTTCTATGGCACTTGAACTAATTATTATTGAGAACTGAAATTTTGGATTTCACCAAAAATTTTATTTCCTTTTTTTTTTAATTTTTTATTTACAAAATCCTAATACCATTGAAAAGTCATGAAATATTATTATGCTAATGTATATAGTATTATTAAAAAAAAAAAAAAAAAATCTATATTAAAATGAATAATTGTGAATTTTTAGTTTGGTCACCAATCTATAAATGGGTATAGTGCGGTTGAACAAAATTCCACATAATAGAAAATATAAACCATAATGAATCAATATCCAAATTATTATCAATTATAATAATAATAATATATTCAGCACTTTCGTTATTGGCCAGAATATTAAATTTACTGCGGAAATAATATTATAAAATATTTCAATTTCATATTTTTTTTTTAAATATTTAAAATTAGAAATTCAAAACTAGAGAAAAATTTTAAAATTAAAAATAAAATTTGGTTTGTTTTATTTTTTTTTAGTATTGTTATATGGCTTTCATTTAGTATAATCTTAATTTTCTTGTTAAATATACCCATAATAATGACATTGTTTTTGAATTTTGATGATTTATTAAAATATTTTATTTATTTATACTGCTAATAGAGTTTGGTATCCAATAAGTGTCCAAATGTTGCAAAATATGTTACTGCTAAAACATATTCAATTCCGGATGACGACTTGGTATGATCGCAGTTGTGATATTCATCAAAATGTAATAAAGAAAGATGTCAATACCAAAGATTTTAAAATTGGGTTTGTGAAATGATTGAAGCAAATAAAATCAACTTAAGTTAACTTAAAACATTTTATTTATTAAAATTTTATTGAATTTTTGTAGACTAAACGATTCAGAATTCTCGTGAAAGAGAAATTGAACAGTAGCGGCTCTACCTAATGGGCAAGATGGGCATTGCCCACGAACCCACCCAATAATCTCTATTCAAATTTTAAAAACTAAAAAAAACGTTTATATTTTCGGAAGCTCAACATACAAAAGAACGTGCAATCACTTTTTTTGAACATTACACATATTATTTACGAACTATTTAAATATAGCAAAAAAAAAGCATATATGTATATCGGGTTGTCCAGAGCATGCGTATCAGCTTTTTACGAAGGGAAGAAGCCGTTATTTTATAATTTAACAAAAAAATATTATTAACTAAATCGAGAGTGCTCTATCGATTGGGGATATTTCCAACGTCTGGGAAGTACCAGAAAAAAGTTTTTTAAGTCCAAAAATCGCCGAAATTGGCCGAAATCGAAATTTTTAAACAGAAAGGGGTTTTTTTTTGCAAATTCGGATTCTACGACAAAAAATAAAAACTCATGTTTGTTATTTTTTGCCGTAGAATCCGAATTTGCATAAAAAAGTACGCCTTCCTATTTGAAAATCTCGATTTCGGCTAATTTTTGCTATTTTTGGTATTTAAAAACCCTTTTCCGGTCCCTCCTGGCAGTTAAAAATACCACCAATCGATAGAGCTCCCTTGATTTACTCAATAAATTTATTTTAAAATTAATTTAAAATAACGGCTATTTTCCCGCTTAAAAAACTGATATGCATGCTCTGGAACACCCGGTATATAGGATTACGAAGAATTGAAATATAGAAAGATAATAGAAAAATATATAAAAGCAAAATTACTTTCAAAATTGAATTTTATGTTATTTTTGAAAATGTTCAACCGATGGAAATATTTTTGTTATATTTCAGTAAGCATACAAAATTTTACACGACGATCCTCTACTAAAGTTTAATTCTCTTTTGTACTAGGATATACCAAAATTTAATATCTTTTACTTATCTCTATATTTGTTGTTATTTTTTAACATACATATTTGTTTTAATTTTGGAAGTGCCTCCTTTTATATACCGGGTGGCCCAGAGCATGCGTATCAGCCTTTTAAGAGGGGAAGGAGCCGTTATTTTAAGATTTTAAAAATGTTATTAACTGAATCGAGGATGTCCTATCGATTAGTGATATTTTAAACTTCCGGGAAGGACTGAAAAAGTATTTTATGAGCTCAAAATTCGCCGTAAATGGCTTAAATCGAGATTTTCAAAAGCGAAGAAGTACTTTTTTATGAAAATTTGGATTCTATGACAAAAAATAAGAAACTTTTGTAAAGAAAAATTTTTTTTTTTGTTTTTAGGGGAACACGCGGTATATTTTTATTGAGATCTGTTCAAAGCATGAATTATTATATTAGAAATCTGTCATTATTATACATATAACTATAATTATCATTGGTGAATAACACATACATATCTGTTTTATTGACGACCTTCTTTTCTATAAATATTCCAATTCTTGAAATTGCAAATTATTTGATTCAAAGAATCAATCGGAGCAATCTATAGCTCCGCTGAGATGTTTGAATAGCATTTTTTCATCTGTAACGCTTTCACAAGATGTTTTTGTGGTGCACTTAATTATTTAAACGAACGAAAGGGCACCACTACGTATAGTATTCTGTAGCTTACGTAGTGTTTTCATTCATTAAGTACTGTACTGCAATTTTGCTACATAAAGTTGAATGTTTAATAGTCAAAGACAAATTTAAGCAATTTGTTACTGTATCAGCATATTCAATAAATAAAATAATTCGATATGAATATAAAAACAGAAGTGAACAGAACTGAATATAAAAACAAAAATATTAGTGGAATATGTCAGATGAAAAAATATTTCTACAATACCATCATAGTTTGATTTGACTTAAGTTGTTACAAATGTTACAATTTCATTATCTTATTAATAATGAAATAAAAAACTTAGTTAAACTTTCATGTATAGATCATGATTTGAACGTAGAATTTTCTGATTTATAAAGTCAAAGGATATTATAATCACTACACCATTGTAGATCAGTCAATTTGAGCAAATTATCTAGTATAGAGCTATAACGATTTCTAAATTTAATATTAATTCAGTTTTTCTTGTTTACCGCTAATCGAGTGTGGTAACTGTGAAAATTTCATTGTGTATAATGCTACTGACATACGTATGTGTAGTATCGATATTATAATATTCCTGATATTGTGATATACCTATATGTGTGTCAACTAATATCAGGATATTAAGGCAATATAAACATAGTATTGATATTACCAAACAAAGGAATAATATTACGAATCAACGCGGCAATGATGTTAATCAGCGTAGTCTATCGTCAAATAAATAATTAAATTAGTATTAAAAAATATTTGATTTACAAAATTAAACAAAATTTTTCATTGTCAAGTCAAAATGCAAAATGAATAAGAATAAAAAAATGGAGGCAAATTTAAAATTTAATTTAAAGACTAAAATAAAATTTAAAAAAAATATCATTTTACATGTCATCATTAATTCGTTAATACTACATTTATGTCTGTCAAGGGGTAATATCTAGAATAAATATTACAATATTGATATTATAGTATTGATATTACATGTCTGTCGAAGGCATAATCTACGTAGCCTAATAACAAAATTTAGTCTATGAAAACCAATTGTGAAAACTAGTAAAAATTTTATAACCTGCTTATGCTAATTTCATTTAATTTGTTAAAATATAATAATTTATACAATTAAGTAGTCTTATAATATTATAATATCTACTTTAAAACAAATTAATAAATATAATATTATTAATAAACATATTTTTCTACTTACAACATATTAATTTTATGTTTATATTATTTATTAGTCAATTTATTTATATTATAATTATTAACGGTATCAGTGTTTTACTAATAACTTTCAAATATGACATATTGCACATACAAATAATACTATTTACAAAATAATGTTTCATCAACTTATGCAGACATTTGATTGCTCAAATTATAATTTTCAAACAATTAACTTCAAAATACTAGCTAAACATTCTAAATTATTTCACAGTATTATTAAATTTTTCAATACAAATAAAAAACGTCAGATATTTAAAATAAAATTTTGTACTAAAAACCTATATACCTAATTAACAAAATGTGCAATACAAAATTTAAACTAAAAAATAATAATTTAAATTATTGTAAATTTTATTAATATCCTTTTACCAATACTATAATTCAATACAGCTTCAATTTTGATTTATCTCTAACAATAATTTCACAAAAAAAAAACAAAAATAAAAAAGACAATAAACTAAATAGTAAATAAAATTTGTACTAATTTTCATGAAAACGTACACTCTGTTAAACTCCGTTATTCATATAATAAAAGAAAATCCTCTGCAATAATATTCAATTAAAAAAAAAATATCCTTGAAAAATACCATAATATCGTGTATACATAGATTTGAATACCGTTAAAGATAAATAGTAAAATTATTTTAGAGCATGTCTATGAATAATAATTATTAATGTAATATTCTACCCACAAGGTTTATTTAAAAAAAAAAAAAAAAATTTAAATATCACATATTTATGGTGTTACATCAGGTAGGGCAACTTACTAACAATAATTATACTAATTATAAAAATATAGGTTATCTTAGATTATTTTCAATAGATCATAATAAATTTAATGCATTTTTAAAAAATAATCCATAAAACAATATTAAAATTTGAATACCTTAACAAAGAGGGCAAATTTTTGATTTTTTGTATTATATTTTTTCGTCGGAGTATGCCAGAGAATTAAAAAATAAATTAATTAAAATTTTGAATTCAAAATAATGATTTTGCAAATTAGGATTGGTGGTAAATATGTTCTATTTAATTTTAAAATACTTCCTTGTATGTATAGTAGGGTAGTACCAAAGATTATAATATAATATACTGTAAAGTAGAGATAATAGGGAACTACCATTGATTATAAATAATACTATATGTATAGCGTACTCCCAAAGACGGGTACTACCGAAGGTTATATAAGTATATCTATTAGCTAAGTATGTATATCTATTAGTCTAGATCAGCACCCGGCAAAGTATGACCCGCGGATCACGGGGTGACCCAAATCATCATTTCATGTTATCCGCTTCGAAAATGTAAAATTGATTTCAAATCAATAAATATATTTTTTGATTAAAAAAATCTAAATATAAAAAAGACAAGTTGTTGCTGTTGAAAACTTAAAATGTTCTTTTTCACAAATAACAGCCAAGTTGCTCGTTTATCTGCGTTTGGGTCAAGCTATAATTGTGAACAATTATTTTCACAAATGAAATATATTTTGAATAAAAACAGAACCAGTTTGACTATTAAGCATTCCGATGAATGTGTTCGGCTTAAAATGTCAAAATATGAATCAAACTTATCCAAATTAATTTCAACAGTACAGCATCATGGAAGCCATTGACTTTGCCTACTGATAGCAGTTGAAATATGAAATGTTATTTTTGTTGTTTTTTTATTTATTTTTACTATTGCGTACTGAATTTATCCAATTTATATATATATAAAATTTTTTTTGATAATAAATGAATTCACTTTTGGTTTAACTATTTTTTTTAAATTATTTTCATATAAAATTGCCACTGACCCACTATGAATTCAAAAACATCTCATCTTAGACGAATTTTACCCATGACCAAAAAAGTTTGCCGACCGCTGGTCTAGATTATAGTATATTATCTATTATATAATCTTTGGCACTACTCTACACAAAATAATATTTTAAAGTCAAAAAAGAACATATTAATCAATTCTAATTCATATATCCAACATTTTGAATACAAAATTTTAATTAATTTATTTTTTTAATGTTCCGACATACTCCGACGAAAAAACAAATCAAATAGAAAAAATAAAATTGTTTCTACTCTTTGTACTATACCCTTGTTTGGTAGTATCCTATACCTATAGTATCATATTATAATCAATTATAGTACAATACCGTATTATAGTACACTATACATAGAAGTATTTAATATACAGATTTACAACTGTTCAACTTAAAAAATACGTAATTGAATAACTCTTTTGCAAATACCTACATATTTCAACATCACTATCTGAACTACAGCTTTCTGCAATACCGGAGTTAGATTTGTTCTTAAATTACTACAAAATTATAGTCTCAACAATTTATTTTGTTGCATATTACATTATTTTATCAATAATGACAGAAAAAATGTAGTTAAACATCCATGCATTGGTCTGGATTGGAATTTGAAAATTTTCAATATACAATAGTTTTTATATATAGTCTACTTTAGGTACAAATTGAAAATTTCAGTTAACCTCTGATTATAAAAATTTTATAAATAGCATTTTTTAATTATTACATATTGTAACAAATATGTAGTTGTTTATCCTAGATTAGATTTTTAAATAAATTTAACTTTTTCTAATTGAGTAATTCAGATTGGGTAAAACTGATTAGGTAATATTAATATACTCGTCGGTAAAGGGGTGTGTACAAAATAATTAATGGCGTTGTATTTCCAATTAGAAACCAAAAATGTTATTAGAAATCTCTTCTTTATATATTGACCAACATTAAACAAACTAGCAGTATCAACAGTAGGTAAGGCCGTCTGTATCTTGTTTTTATTATAAATACATATCCGTTTTAGTACTGACATATTGATTTATAATTTGTCTTTTATTTT
The DNA here is from genome assembly GCA_963942445.1 of Argyra leucocephala. Lineage (NCBI taxonomy): Eukaryota > Metazoa > Arthropoda > Insecta > Diptera > Dolichopodidae > Argyra > Argyra leucocephala. The sequence continues at coordinate 127,480,867 of OZ012681.1, forward strand.
GCCAGTAAAATCCCAGTAGATAAGAGACGAAAACAAAAAATTTATAGACAGTAATCATGCTTATACAACATTTTTCATTGTTGATTGATCAAAAGTGCAATTTTGTATGGTGATACTGATACTGATACAGACTGTGAATATATATATGAAATTATAAATGTGAAGAAGAGAAAAATAATAGTCAGTATGGCGGTGACAATGAATTTGTTGTCAATCTAACAAAATAACATTGTCACTATCATAATATGCCAAAAAAAGGATTTGTGATTATTATTTTTTTATCACTATCACCTTACAAAATCCCAATGCAGTTTAAAGGTGGACCAATTTTTTTTTTGTAATGTAGTTTAATACATTAAATAAAATTATGAAGCTGTATAGACACTGCTCAGCCTTTAAACTTACATAAATTATGTTTCAAGAGTCACAACGTTTAAGCTTCACACTAAATTTGTACTTTTATCTAAACAAGCTCTGCTTATAAACAAATATTTATTTGATTTATTCACTCAAACGCTTGTCAAACATTTTTTGATTCCATATAATTTTTATAAACCTCATAATTGACTGTGATAAAATTTCATACAAATTTCATAACAATTTCACAACAATTTCATCACCTTAACATCCCTATACATTTAATTTCAATAACAATGTCCTTTTTATGCTTATTTAATTTATTTACTTTTTACTCATCACTACCTAAAATATTATTACCATAAAAAACAAACAGTATAATTATATATTATATATATATATATATATATAATTATAATTTATATCCATAGACTTAAATCATCCATCTAGTCACCACCACCATCATTCAGATCAAAATTTATCAAAATTTTGGTATATTTTCCACTAATACAAGATTGTAATTCATAAATTTAAAATAAATACAATTTCATTGTAATTATAAAACAATTTCAAAATCAGATTTAAGGTATTATCAATTGGTTGAAAGGATTAGATAGAAAGCAAAAAAAAAAAATAATAATAACAACAACAAAAAAAGAAAATGAAAATAATTTTCAAATATAAAATTACATAAACAAGGACGAAATTGCAACATCTGCACTATGTTAATTAAATAAATTGTTTAATTATCCATTGTTTTTGTTTTTTTTTTTTTTTTGTTGTTTTCATTTATTTTTATATTGTTGTTTTTGAAATTTGCTGATTGAATATTGTGGAAAGAATATTTGTTTTGGTAATTTTTTTTTTCCCGAAAATTAATATTTTGTTTTCTGTTATTTTTTTTTTTTTTGTTATTGTTATTGCATGAATATTAAAGTAGTGAAAACAGAATTTTTAAGTTGACATTTTTTGTTATCGTGTATCTATTATTTTTTTTTTCTTATTATTGTTGTTTTTTTTTTTATTTTTATAGATTTAGGTCATTGGTAATATGATATTAAATTTCAATATGTATAAGTAGTTTTATTTTGTTTCATATGAAATTTAGTATTTACAAAAAATAGAAAATTAGGGTAGTGAAACAGATACATTGTAGTAATGAAATGAACTTGAAGCACTACTGAATTATGTGAATAACCAAAAATAAATTGAGGGCAATTAATGGAATACGCACTTTTATGTATTCATATTACATAGCTATAAATTTTTTTGTTATTATTTTTTTATTGTCTATTTATATTTGTTTGAAAATGGCAGACTAAATTGTTAAACCAAACTTAAACGTATTTTATAATAAACGTCTATGAACGGTCCGAATAGTTTTAAATCTATTAAATCTATTTTATATTTTACGGTTATACTATTTAACAATATTTACGATTATACTATTTAGCAAAAGACCGACTACTGTTTTAATTCAGCTCCAGCTTTTTTTATTATATTTGTATTTAAATTAACTTTCAACAATACAGACATTTTTTATTGATACTTAATCCGTACATTGTCAAATTTAAATAAAATATATATCTAAATGTATGTATATAAATAAAATTAGAAATAATATTTAAAAAATAGGTACATTTTTTTATAATAGTATTAAAAATTATTTATGATATATGTATTTAGAGGATTTTATAGTATTAAATTATTTAAAGGATCAATTATTCTATATTACAATTATTATTATTTCTATTTTATATTATTTAATTTATTTATTTTTATTTTATATTTATAATTTTTTTTTTTTTTATGTTTTTAATTTAGAATATTATAATGCTGGATTCGTGTTTTTTTTTGTTTTAATTTATAATGAGAACAATATTATAATTATTATAATATTTCAATTTATAAAAATAAATATAAAATTGCGAGCTTACAGTGAAAAAAGGATTAAAATTTTGTAATAAATTAAAAATGATATAAACACAAATAACAGAACATATTATTATTATATTTGAAAGTTTAATAGTAAATTATTTGTAAAGAATAATTTCATTATTGTTATTATTATTATTATTTATTTTTTGTTGTGGAAAATATTGAAAATTGATCTTTTTAATCTTATGGTATAATAATTTCACAATATAAAAATTATTATTGTAATTAAACAATAATATATATAAGCATGGCAAATCTAGTAAAGCTAGAAAAAAGTATGCATATTACAACTCAAAACAATGTAAAGTAAATATGTATCATCTCTCATCATAATGGATTAATATTATTTTCTAACTACAATTTACTACTACACTACTACTTACACCTTGACAAACTTCTATAATACATTTTTGAAAAAATTGATTTATTCTCGTAATTTTCATTTTGACATTCATATAATTAACTGTTTTTTTTTTTCATTATTATTGTTGTTGTTATAAAAGGCTTCAGACAACAAAACAAAATTAGTATATGTAAAATATTTTATTTTTGTTTTAGGTATAGAGGTTGTAATAGATATATTTCAATTCTTCGGAATAGACAATTATTAACATTAAGTAGTAATTTTAGATATTTGGGATTGTTGTCTTGAAGAGTATTCGAACCAGTATAAGTAGATTGAAATTAGAATTAAATATAAATATAAGTTAGAATTAGTCGGTACTTATTGTTTTTATTGTTATAAAAGCTTGAGACAACAAAACAAAATTAGTATATGTAAGACATTCTATTTTTGGTTTTAGGTATAGAGGTTGAAATAGATATATTTCAATTCTTCGGGATAGACAATTATTAATATTAAGTAGTATTTTTAGATATTTGGATTCTTGAAGAGTATTTGAATCAGAATAAGTAGATTTAAAGTAGAATTAAATATAAATATAAATTAGAATTAGTCACTACTTTTTTATATTTTGAATTCATATATTATAAATAAGCTATTTGAATATTGTTTTTATACAGATATGGTATGTTATTAGATAAAGATTGATTAAACTCATAATGTAACTAAATTTTGTAAATTTATTCATTTAGAATTATTCAACGAGGGACATTGAACGTAACATTAACCTACATTATATTATCATTCACTTATTTTATATTTTTTTTTATACTAGATATGCTATATACTATACTATATACTATACTAGGGGCCCCTGTTGAGTAATTATAATTCAAGTTGAAGCCAGTGTTTAAAAGAATGGTAAATTATAATTTTAATATATACATAATTTATACATATTAATAATTTTTTATTTCAGATGAATTGGTTATTTTGTTATTATTTGCCATATGTAAATAGGTTCATTGCAAGCAATAATAATAACTGATTTGTTTGTTTTTATTTAATTTTTTAATAAGAACTCACATATGCATAATGTATTTGGTGAATATAATAAAACCATATGATTAAAAAAATTTTCAACTGTGTGCGCATTATTGTTATTAAGGAGAAGCGAAATAATATGAAAAGGTGTCTACTGCGCAGGTCCTTAAATGCTTTTCTATTATAATTATATATAAAAAATTAATTATAAATTGTAACTGTTATGGAAAATAAATAAAAAAAAACTGATTGAAAAAAGTTATAGATCAGATGTAGAATATAGATATGATAAGATGGTCATCTTTGAAATATAAAAAAATACTCTGCAATTGTGATATAAACATCAAACTTCGATTAATTTATTTAATGTATTATAATTGGTCAATATTTTTGTATAGTATAAATAAATAGCATAAATACGCATAGTATTATTACATTTTTATACCAGGTAATTAATTATTAATATTATTAATCGTACAAACACCATTACAACTTTGATCTTACAAAATATTATTAGACTTGGAGGTTGTAGCTTATTGTGGTAATTTCAGTACAATATAACACTATTTGTGTATAATAGAAGCTTAGATTTGAAAAATGATAACATTAAATAGAATGTAACAGGATGTCTCAGACTGATATAACATGATGAAAATGATTGACTGTCGTGAGTAGACGTTTATTTAATTTTAAAGTTGACAGGGTATTTAATATACATATCAAAATATGCTTAACAAAACACGGGATTATATCCTAAGGTAACTGTATGGTTTTACAAATAAATAATAATACCTATAATTAGATCTATAATAATACCTATTATTATATTATACACTTTGTACGAGCAATCGGGCTCATTTGAAAATACTTAAATAAATAAATAAATAAAATAAATAAATAGTATGTTAAGCAACATTTGTATATCAAATTTCAATTTTGTCAAATACCAATTTTGCATATCATACATGGGTACTTGCTATTATATAAAATTGTATATATATAATATATATATTATAAATTATTAATAACGAAAGTATAGAAAACAAAAAATATAATTTATATACTTACCAATTGTTGTTATTACAGTTAACGAATATAAAAATGAACTTGAAAATGTCCAGTCATTCTCTGTATCATCATTCAGACCTTCTAATTTAGCTTTAATAATAATTCGCTGATATTCTAAAAGTTTATGATTAACCCTTGACAAAATAAAATTAAATATTACAAAAATTATATTTTAAAAAATAAAATAATGTTATATTAATAAATAAATTCTAGAGTATAAGATTGCAGATCACTCATTTAGTCTTTAAAGAAGTCCAATCGAACAACAGAATTGAGTAAGAGTAGAAATGTATTACAATTTCAGAAAATAAAAATTTATTAATCCAGAAATATGAATTATAGTCTAAACTGGGATCGGACGTATACGTATTTATTCGTTTATAGTCTGCTGTGGCAGAGAAATAAATTGAATTAAATTGAAAATAGATCAGCTTGTTGCAAAACAGATTTTTCAAAAAAATTCACTATTTTTCTGCTCCTTGACAACTTACAAATGTTCAGCTTTAATAGAAATGAATGAGTGAAATTAAAATTTACGGTAAAGTCTCTTCAAATACATACAAGAAATGTTTCTAAGAATAATCAAAAATCCGTGGTAAAGTCCATGCAGAACTCCACAGTTATTTGTACATAATGTAGAGTCCTCTAGCGACATTTTTATTTCAACTTTATCATTTTTACCATTTTTACCACTCTCCAACTTTACCATTTTATTTTTTTTAGAACATCAATTCGAGTTAAAATTTTCATATTCCATTACTGATATTTTCCACTCACAATCAAAATTATTTTTTTCTATTCTTTCAAAGTTTTTAAATTCATATTTTTAATATTATTATTATCATTCCATTAATTTTGTTTTGTGGTATTAAAGTAAAAATATTTTTCTTCAAGTCTTAAAAACCAGTGAAAAATTATGAAACTAGCTTATTATGGTTAAAAGGAAAAGGATGACAAAATAATAAAATACTAGAAATTAAATAGGAAATGAATGAATTCGCAAGAAAGCAAAAAATATTTGAAATAAAATGGTAAAATTTAATTAATTACAATTGCAATTGCAAAAATACAAATGGTTTTAATCAAAATAAAAGGATATTTTTGAAAATTTTAAATAAAATTTTTGATTTTTTTTTTTTTTTTAATTATTTTATCGTAAGAAATTTTTAGAACCAATTTAAAGTAATTTGACAAATTAATTTTTTTTTTAATTGTTATAACAATTCCAAATTCGTCAAATACCTATTGCTTTTTGTGGTAGCTATTTCTAGGGAATTCAAAGTCTATTGAAAATAAATTTTAAAGCCCGCACAATTAAATTCAATCATATTTGTAATTCTAACCCTCGAGATATATCACTGCTTAAACTTTATTCAGCTGGCATTTCGAAACCCTTACTTCAGCTGGAAAGGTACACCTGTACCTTCAAACAATTTTTATGGATTTTACTATGATTTTTACTATTTTTGTATAATTGCTACTTTTACACTTAAATTTAGTTTCATTACTTGTGGGAATCTATTCTATAACATATTTTTTTTTAAAGTAACGCTATTTTAGGAAAAAGAAGGTCTATTAAGCATTTCTGTTTGTGGCGAAGTATTAAGTACGAAAATCGGACTTGAAACAGAAAAAGTGCATCTAATTTAAAAAATATTATACAAAAAACAAACATTGCTCTAGAAAGGTATTTGTTCATACTACAAAGTTCTGTAACCAGATGGACAAATTTTATTTGCCGCTCAGGTAGCAAGGAAAGTTAATTATATGGTTTGTCGTATAAAAACACAAAACACGCAAGAAATGTATTTTTCATCAAAAAACCTGTTTTGTAAATTTTATACATTTTATGTTAAATATTATTTAATTTGATGATAAGACATCTTCTGGGTACCCAAGTACCGTTAGAATTTTTATTACTTTCATGTACCTACTGATGATGTCTCAGAACCAAAAAAATTGTATTTCACATCAATAACAAAATTAATTATTAGGTACTGAACTATTCTTGTTTTATATTTTGATGATAAGACATCTTCTGGGTACCCAAGTACTGTTATAATTTTTATGTCCGTTTATATAACGTTTCATGTCCAGAAAAATTTTATTTCATTTCTATAACAATATTATCATTAGGTACCGAATTATTCTTGTTTTATATTTTATATTTTGATGATGAGACATCGTCTGGGTACCCAACTACCCTTAGAATTTTTATTTATTTCAAGTACCTACTGACGATGGTATACGTTTCAGTTCCAGAAAAATTTTACTTCATTTCTATAACAAAATTATCATTAGGTACCGAAATTATCATATGGTGAATTTTGATGATAAGACATCTTCTGGGTACCCAACTACCATTATAATTAAAAAATTTTTCATGTACCTACTGATAATGGTGTACGTTTCAGATCCAGAAAAATTTTACTTCATTTCTATAACAAAATTATCATTAGATACCGAAATTATTATTAGGTGTATTTTAATGATAAGACATCTTCTGGGTACCCAAGTACCGTTATAATTTTTATTTTTTTCATGTACCTACTGACGATGGTGTACAGTTCAGGTCCAGAAAAATTTTATTTCATTTCTATAACAAAATAATTATTAGGTACTTAGTTAATTATTAGTATACTTCTCTCATGTTTTGATGCTGAACTGCCTTTTGGGTACCCAAGTATCGATATTTATTATATAAACTTTATGTAAATGAAAAATGTAAAATAATGTATTTAAAAAAAAAAAAAAATTATTTCTGTGGTTATTTTAACACAAAAATGCATATAAAATCCAGCTGACCATGTAAACAAAAATAAAATGGCTGGTTTACCCACCCCTCAACTATTTTTTTTACTTCAAAAAAGTTTGAAAATATAAATTTTGATGAAAAATTAATTCTCACAAAACTTCAAATCTCTAATTCAATTTGCACCGAAAATATTCAAAAAGCAAAATGCAAAAGGTACATGTGTACCTTTCCAGCTGAATAAAGGTTAAAAATGCCTTATATAGATTTCAAAATCTGGTTCTAATTTGTAAGTTTTCAAAGAGCAGAAAAATAGATTTTCTTTAGCTTACATCAATGCAACTGTAATAGTGGGGGTTCAAAACAATTTAAGTGCGTTTATTGCTTTGTTTCATGAGTGCGTTGATATAAGCCACTTAATGCTAGTGGCTTATTATATACCACAGGTCAACGATATCAATTTTTAAATAATTAAATATTTTGTTCTATTTTTATAACCTAATTTAATAGGGGGGCGTATAAATAAATTTAATTATTTTAATTTTACTACATTTATTAATATGTTAATATTTTGGCTACTGTTATCACCCAGTAATACACAAATTTTCCCCCTTCTATATAAAATATGTCTGTAGATTAGATCATTCCTTTTTTCCCCAAATATCGAAACCACCCTTGATATTCACAATGTTAGAATTTCTAACTTATATAAGAGAAAAAAAATTTCGTTACCACTGACTGAGAATGAAAATGAAGACACATTGGTAGTTAACACATGTTAAAAAAAAATTTCTTCTATTTTTATAAAAACTTGTTTCTGCGGATTTAAATTTCACCATTTTTGAAATGTAATCTTTTCTACTATTTGTACTGATCACAATAAATTAACGAAAACTTCTATACATGAAATGAATTAATTTTGTAAAACGAGGCTCCATTAATCCACATTAATGGATTAAACATAATCGCGCATTAATCCACACAAAATTATGCCCGTATCAATATAGGCTTTGCAAATTCATACATTGTTTTAACAGCCAAATAGGAAGTTTTCTTAGCTCTTATTAAAAGTGCTAACAACCTAACTGTTGTATTACAGGTGACCAATTTAAATTTATATATATAAATATAAATGTGTAAAGGGTACGGGACTGCACAAAATCAAAAACATCCTTTTTACCAATCGAAGAAACGTAAACTACCAGCCACCTTCTTTGGATGGAGGTACACTATCGAATTGATAAAGAAATCAAAACACCTAGAAATAATACTTTACAGTAAACTGTCACGGAATCTTCATATACATTACATAAACAAAACATCAGTTGCATGTCAAGATATCTATACGAAAATATGGGGATTATCTCTACATATGATATATCTTTACAAGTCTATAAATATCTTATGCGATATTTTTGTGGTGGCCAAATATAGAACAGACCAAAACATGTGTCAAGCTTACTAAAGTATAAAGAAAGTATTGTGTTATGGCTACTACAGTTATTTTAAACGTGACCTCTCTAGCGTTAGAAAATATTCTGGCACTGTTACTGATTCATCTATACTTGATGGGAGGAATATTTGAAGACTGCATCTAACAAATAATTACTTCAAACAAAAAAGACCAGGTCACAGCATAAACGTGCAGAAAATAAATTAAATTAGAAATTGAAGCAATATTACTATATGATAACAGTAATTACTTGCTGCATGAACTTCACTACTGCACTAACACTTAATTAGTGATTTAATTAGTGTCTTACATGCAGGAGCTTTGGTATGCTCTGAGACTTAATCCAATGTCAAAACACTGACATGGCTTTTCAGAGTCTTACATTCAGGAGCTTTGGTATGCTCTGATACTTAATCCAATATCAAAACAATGATATGATGGCTTATCACAGTCCATTATGCATTTAACAAACATCTGTTCAAAATTAGTAGATCGAATGCAGATTCTACTTAGAAAGAGGATAATTCTTCATATCAAACATATTCTATTTGTTTGCGCCACCATCGTTCGAAAAAAACAATAAACACTTGCAAGAATACACATCGCCTAATTCAGAAATTTTACATTAAAACAATAATAGTGTTCGTCAAGGTCATATACATTCAATTCGCATTAGAGTTTGTCTGGGTAAAAATAGAACACCGCAATCAGACGTAAAAAAATATTATTCCAACAAGCTTATATATATTAAAGTAGTTAATATAAACAGATTCCATAATTTTTTTATCAATCTGATTCGCAGGTATTTCGATAGATCAATGACAATTGCAGCAAATGGTTTGATATCACATGTATATTATCATAATGATGAATACATAAAAATTAGCATACAGAAAGGTTCTAATGTGTCCCCAGAGTTATAGATAAGAATGGTTATATGCAAAACCAAAACTATGTCCCAATATTATTTCATTATAATAGACGGACTACATGTAAAGTTATCGATTCTGATCCTCAAAATTTAATTCAGGATCAATTAAAATTTGATATATTCATTCCGGATAGGAACAAAAGATATAAAGTTGATTACTGGTGGTGGAAGGAGGCTCCATTAAATAGATTTGTATAGTTTAACTATAAAAAGTAGTTGTAAGCTTAGGTTAGGATAGGTTAAGTTTTATTTAGTTTTTAAGGTTTTTTTTTTTTTAGAGTTAATTTGGGTTTTAGTAAAATTTTACCAAAAATAAATAGTTAGTAACGATTAGTAATGTGCGAAAAGTATCTACTCGATACTTAGTGTCGAGTATTGACCAAGAATAAAACTATCGGTTACTTTTCTGTAAAAATATCGAGTATTGGTATTGATCAAGAATAAAAATCTCGACTGTTACTATTAAGTATTGGTATTGTTTAAACTCAAAATATTGATAAGAGTACCAACAATAACATTTTTTTTTCTTGTTCAAAAAAGAGAATTGAAAAAATAAAAATGTTTATAGTGTATACATATTATTATGTGACTACTACACCTCATGTAGAATAGACTAAAAAATATAGATATAAAAATATGTATACTCTGCTGCTGAATATCAAAACATATACAAATGGTTAATATTGTATTAATGTTTTTATTGTGTTCGTTGATCAATACTTTAGTCGTAATCGAGATTGATAGTGTAGTGGATACTCGATACCGAGTTCGTTGGTCAATACCAACGAATTAGAATTAAATGGAAGTGGCTATCCCATACAAAAATACAAACATTTTGTCCATATTTTTTTAGTACTTCTCTTTCTGTTTGGTTTGTTTGGGTTTCCAATTGTCAAAAAAAAAATTTTTTCAGTGTTAGGCCAATATAGTTTTTTTAAGTAGAAAATTAGTAAAATCTTTGAGTATGAATAAAATAAATGGTATCAAAATATAATCTTAATAAAAATAACAATGTTTTTTCAATTTAAACTCTCTTTTACTTTATTACCGTATTCTATTATTACACAGAAAAGTATTGCTGTTAAATTATTTGAAAAAAAAAAAAATCATTCATGTTTCTGAAATATTGAAAATGTAGCAGTAGTGTGTAATATCGTTCCCGCAATGACAAACTATCGACTCTGCAAAATCAGCGAATTTGAGCTGACATCGTAGTTTTACATGTTTTTTTAAGTTCTTTACTGTGACAAAGTCCCGAATCTCTATCTTGTCTCTAAATCGATGTAATTGCCTGTTGTAATTTAACGAAAGTACATATCTAACATTTATCACTACAACAAACTGTCGAATGTGCTTTTGGGTTAATTTAATTTTGTCATTATTTTTTAAAATGCTAATTTTCACTTTGAAAAAGTAGCGAAAGTGTCAGATTAGTTTCTTTGTCGTTGTGAATTTTTAATTTAAACTTAAAATTTACTTAATCTACACTCAGTAAAGTGACGAATCTTTTAATTATTATAATATTTCTACAATAATGCCTATTTATGCATAATAAATAGCTATTATAATTTCTTTGACCTTATTTATGTATTTCAAAATTGTTTTAAAATGTTTAGTTGATTTTAAATAGAGAACCAGAATGAAAAGATTTTGTTACAGCATGAAAAAATGTCACGTTAAAACTTGTGATTTGCAAAGAATAATGAAAATTATAAATAGATGTTGTGGGTGGTCTTTCGGTATTCAGTTTATAAAATTGAATTGTGATCGATTGTGATCGAGTTATAATTAAATGTCAAGTGAAAATTTATAAATTTTAAACGTTTGAGTAAAATTTATTCCGATTAAAAATTTTAGAAATTTTCATTCATTAAGTTTACCAAATTCAGGTAACGAAAAAATTATTATTAATTAAAAATCGAAAGCCCTGTAAGGTTATAATGTAAGGTTGCAATAAATGATATGTAACATATATAATGAAAAACAAAAAACAGGTGAATTGTCAGTTATAGAAAAATACCAACTTGACATTCACATAAAATGAAAAGAAGCTGCTCGTAACTTAAAAAATATTCAAAAGGAAAAGACTCAAAAAGATGGTGAATGAGAATACACTTTTGGCGTTTGAATTCGATTTACAAGCCGTTTTGATTACCCCTAAGAGAGCCACTAGTCCATTTTTCTACGTAAAGCTAGCAGTATATGTTTTAACAGTATATAATTTAGGGGATGCTTCAGTAGAATGCTTTTTCTGGGATGAGACCGAAGGAAAAAGTGGAAGCATTGAAATTTCTACCAGCATATATAAAAATATATTATGCAGTATCCTGAAGTAGAAACTGTATTTATGATGTCTGATAATTGTGAAGTATACAACAGAAAAATACTAAATTTGTGTGTATGTGTTTAGAGTCAGTTAAGAGACACACATGTTACGTTAAAATAATAAATCACATATATTTTGAATCAAGAAAAAGCTTCATACAATGCGATTCAATACATTTATGACGGAAAATGACTTCCGGTGTGTACTCCAGAAGAATGGGTTCAGCAAATAAGAAATTCACGGAAAAATCCATCTCCGTATAGCGTTTCTTCGCTACCACACACATATTTTATAGACTATGTATAATTCAGAGAAAGTTTTTTTATAGGAGAAGAAAACAACAATATTCCCTTTCAAAATTTTTGTTTGGTTTCAGTATTCAAAGGTCACCCCCGGATAAATTGCATATAAAAACTGATTATGAGCAAGTTTTTATACAATACAGTTTAAAGCAAAGGAGAGACCCTTCGAACTTAGAACAAATATGATAGGCTCGTATTTGTTCGATAAGATTTTCAATATCTGGTGGTAAAAAATGGGACTTAGAAAAACTGTGCGATGAATTGCAAATCCCAGCCCAGCCCAGCCTATCACATATTTTATGAGAATTTGACGCCCTTTGATTCAGTAAGAGATGCTTTTGCAATAACAGATATTTCTGAAGAATCCGATTATGAACAGCTTTAAGATTGAAGCCCTTTCATAAATAAACTTATTTAACTTTTATACTTAATAAAATGAATTGTTATGTTTTGTTTATTATCCGTTATTATAGATAAAAATTTTAATTGTTGTTTTCATTTATTTTTATATAAAATGTTTTGGAATAAAATTTATTTTGTAATTTCTATTCCAATACAAAATAAATTCTATTACATTCTATTACTTATATACTTTTTGCTAATTTTTTAAATATTAATTTCAAGTTTTTCAAAAATTATATGCAGATTCGATACTTTATGCAAAGCATTTAACCCGAAATTTTTAAGAACTCTGACAAACTAACTACAGCAAACTAACGAAACTGCAATTGCTTTTCGTCTCTTTCGTAAATCTTTGCTTTACCCAAATATTTTTCACACTTCAAAAATAAATTAATAAACAACTATTAATAACGAAGCCTATGCCAAAAAAAATCAAAAAGAAAAGTATAAAACCTGATTTTACACGAAAGGTTAAAGTTTGTTTTTGTCCTCCTGAAAATTGTGAAATTTACACATTCGCGAGTTTGCCATTGAGGGGACGATATATGGATATATGAAATTTTCAAAAAGTACGAACACTAGCAATGAAGTAGGCACAAATAAAATTTGTTATTGTCAAATAAATATTAAAAAAAGTCAATAAAATTTTTGATTTTTATTATAAATTGTTAAAAAATTACAAATTTTAAGGAAAAATGGAACGTAAAAAGAAGATTTGTATCATTCCAGGCTGTAAGTCTCATTTGGAAAAAGAAAATTACGTGTCTTTGCATATGTAAGTATTATATTTTATATCTTTTGAATTTTTAAAAACTTCTAAACAAAACAGTGTAGTATTAGGATAATTTAAATATCCGGACAAAGAAATTTTTTTTTTTAATATCATTTTAAATATTTATTTTGAATATAATGATATAAAGATGGAAATATAATAAAATGGGAATATGTAGAAGCATTGCATAACTTACAACAAAATGAATTACTGCATTTAGGTAATAAACTAAAATTGCGTCACATAAAATACCATGATAGTAAAATGAAGGTTGGTTTAGCTACTCAAATATTTAGCGATTCAGTTGCAGATGCGTTACAGTTTTCTTTGGAAAGGCTAAATCTTCCTCAATTTAGGGGATGTGAAGCCACAATTAAATTTTTTAGAAATATTAATAAATGCTTTGATATTTTAAATAGTCGCAACCTATCAGCTAAAAACTTAAAAAAAGCTTTGAACCCAAATAATTTTGAATGTAAGTTAATTCAAAATATTTAAACTCTTCAAAATAATTAATACTACTTTTCCATAATTTTTAGGTATTTTTCAATTTATTGATGAAGTAGTACCGTATATTCTTTCGATTATACCAGGTAGTCGTAGCACAGGATTTGATGGTCTCGTAATTGATTTGTTAAATATCAAAGATCTGTATAAAGAATTGGTATTCTCTCAAAAAATTAAATTTCTTCCCAGTTATAAGATCAGTCAAGATCATATAGAACTATTTTTTTCTTCAATAAGGATGCGTCTTGGAAGAAATGACAATCCCACTTCAAAACAGTTCAAAGCAACTTATAAAAGGTTATTAGTTCGTTGTGAAATAAGAGACCATGGAATAGGTAATTGTATTCCACTTGAGGAAATACCAATATTGACGAATGAGCTTAATACTTCATCAATATTAAGAATTAATGAATCAATTAAAAATAATTTTGCATCTTATTTATTTAATGAATCTGAATTTGAAGATAATGTAGAAGAATTTCAACCACTTTCTGCTTGTGCTGAACATATTGTAGAATATATTGCTGGCTTTGTTGTATATAAGCTGAAATCAAAATTGAAATGTGCAATATGTATTTCTGCAATCATAGCAAGTGACGTGGAAATGAATACAATGGAATATTCATTAATTTCATATAAAACAAAAGGTTACTTAACTTACCCTTCTAAAGATGTAGTCGATATATGTAAGTTTTGCGAATTATTATTTCGACAAACGAATAGTTTAAAAAAAAAACAAAATTGTTATATAGTTTAATTTCCAAAGTTCTTATAAATTTTATAGGTTCTAAAATTTTTCAAAATTTCTATAATCATATGTTTGACCAAAAACCTTTAGAAAATCATTTTTGTTTATTAATAAAAAGTATTGCAGAAATTTATTTTAATACACGAATACATCATTACTTAAAACTACATAATGAAAGAAACAGTGTAAGAAATAAATTAACAAAATTAATCCATTTCAAAGGGCACTAATCTATATTTTCTAAAAGAAACTTTAAAAGTGTAAAAAATGATTGCACATAGTCCATATTGTAAAATGAAGTGGAATAGGCCTCTTGGGGAAACCACTTTAAAAAAAACGCTCCTATTTCTTTACCTCAATGGTGGTGTGGAAAAAAGAAAATGTTTTGATACAAATATATTAATAACATATTATTTACATATTTATAAGTATAGGATAGACAATCGGCAATAATAAGTTTATATAATTTTATATAATAAATATCAAATATGTAAAAAATTTTATAATCAATCTATTGAAAAAACTTATAGAAAAGAATTTAAAATCTAAAAAAAAGAATAAATATTTTAAAATTCAAAACTAGAAAGCGCTGTATTTCTCATATTTTTTTCATATATGTATTAATAATAAATTTTGATTAATTTATCCATTATTGTTAGATATTTTTACTCATCATATTTTTTAAAAAAAATGTAAGTCAAAATACATACAAATTGAGGCATATTAAATTCAGAGCACTATCCTGTTTATTTATCAAAATAATTTCCATTAAAAAGAGAGAAAATATATTGAACGAATATATTCGTCTATTTCTGTTTTTTGACAATCGGAAATACCAAAGAAAGAGAGGAA
Organism: Argyra leucocephala; assembly: GCA_963942445.1. Lineage (NCBI taxonomy): Eukaryota > Metazoa > Arthropoda > Insecta > Diptera > Dolichopodidae > Argyra > Argyra leucocephala. The sequence goes on from OZ012681.1 coordinate 127,496,662, forward strand.
TATACCCAAAACATTGGACACTTTTTTGTATGGATAGCCACTTCCATTTAATTTTAATTCGTTGGTCAATACTTTAGTGGTACTCGAGATTGATATCGAGTTGGTTCAAAAAATAAAATATCAGAAAAATAACAGGTTTTTTTTTCGCTAATCAATACAACATACATATTTCGAGTTTAAAGGAAGTTTTTACTATTTGATTGTGTACGATAAACATATCTATGGAAGAAAAATTAGCTGAGTAACAAAATATGAAATTTCATAATTTACAGTTACAAAGATATTGAGTTGAGATGTTGATGATGTAATGATTGTGTTTTTTTTTATTGGTTACAGTTTAAAATGTCAAATACAGATAGACGAAAGAAAAGTAATTTGTGGCTACATTTCACCGAAACTGAAGATGGCAAAGCTAGGTGTGATATTTGTAAATTTGCATTTTCTTTTAAAGGAGGTGCAACATCCAACTTAAAAAAGCATCTAGTAGCAAAGCATCCCACAATATTGATTGATGAAGATATTCCACCAAAAGTAAGAAGAACAGTGCCCCTGACGAAAGTGCCCCATGAAACAATTGAAACAACAACTGAAGTGGAACCAGAGCAAGAGAAAGAAGATGACTTTCTGTTTACTAAGTTTGATAAGAAAATTGAACAAAGAACAGGAACTCCAGTCTCTGCTGCAATTCTACAAGTGCACCAATACGTTGAATAGCCATACTTAAATCGCAAGGAAGATCCACTGGCGTGGTGGAAAAGCAGGGAGTGAATAAATCCTGGTTTAGCTAAGCAAGCAAAGCGATATCTTGGGGTAGTAGCCACCTCTACGCTAAGTGAGAGAACTTTTTCAATAGCTGGCGACCTAATTTCAAAAAACCGATCAAGATTAAGTCCCAAAAATGCGGAAAAAATTATTTTTCTAAATGCCAATAAGAAATATTTTCCAGATCTAATTTGAAATAATTTGTCGGTTCTATTTATGTCGGTTATATTTATATTTAATTTAAAACTAGTTCCTATCAATTACTGCAATATTTAAATTAGTTGAAGTATTATGAATTTTTAAATTTATTTTCGAATCTTTTTGTTAATTTACTATTTATATTTTCGTAAAGTATAAAAAAAGGAAAAGAACTGAAATATAACATACTGTGGTACAAAAAATACTTAATATTTAAATTAGAATAAGTAATATTAATAATGTTTTTTAAATGAACAATTTTTTGGATAAGTTAATACTTTTGTTTATGAAATAGAAATAAAAAAACAAAAAAAATTAAAATAAAAAATCGGTGATAATAAAAAGAAAAAACCAAAAGTTTAATAATATAGTACAAAAAATATTTAATATTAATTAAGTAATTTTAATATAAGAAAAGGAAAAGAACTGAAGTATACTGTGGTACAAAAATATTTATTATATAAATTATATTAAGTATTATGAATTTTTTAAGTTTACTTTTTTTTTTTATTATTTTAAGTATTATGAATTATTTAAGTTAAGATATTTTTTTTGTTTGTTAATTAACAAACAATTACAAACTGAACTGAGATAAAAAAAAAACTGAAATATAATACAATACCAAAGGTATTAATTTTTTAAACTAAAATAAGTATTATGAATTATGTTTTATTTAATGTTAAATTTTTTCATTATTTAATATAAAAATTGTTTTATTCATACAAAAAAAACCCAAAATATAAAAACAAAAAATTAAATGAACTGAAGTAACGAAAAAAACTAAAAAAAAGCATACAATATACAAATAAATTGCTTTACATTTTTCCTCAATAAAATTTTCAGTTAACGAATCTAGAAGTATCGGTTAAAAAGTATCGAGTAGAAAGTATCGAGTATTGATGATGAAAGTATCGAGTAGTAATGATTACTGGAAAGTATTGAACATGCACATTCCTAGTAACGATCAAAAATACATAAGTTAAGTTGTAACTTGGTATAGACATAGATAAGAAAAATACTAAAAATATACAAATCAGAATGAAAATTTATAAAAAATTTGATTAAAATTAAGTTAGTAAGGAAATAGCCAGCATTTTTGTAAATAATTTAAAGAAAAAAAAAATATATACCTTCAATTCTAAGATAATAAACGGGGATAATAAACAACAAATCTGAAGAGGTATAGAGTTTAGAACATAGAACACTTTCCAATGAAAAATAAATTTAAAATTAATCAACCAATCAATGAATCCATCATTAGAAATCGTAATTAATGTTAAACAGAAAAATTTCAGATACCTATGAATGTAATACAACCTGACTTTATATATCAATCACTACAGACACGAATATGGTGAATACTGATGAATAACTCAAATTCTTAACTTCCAAACAGATGAATAAATTTTGTTTTTATTTCTCTAAATAATATCCTTTGCATAGAATCTTAAAATATTTGTGTAGTTTCCAGACAATATCCTTAATTAAAAAAAAAAAAAAAAAAAACACAAAAATGAAATCATAACAAGTGTTAATATCATTATAGATATTTTGAGGTATCCTTAAAAATTTTATAATTAAAAAATCATATAAAAGACATTTAAAATTTTAAGATTCTTCAGACTAGACCACATTAATGGTCAATAGCTTTATCTAATATTGATTTTGGAAGTTCTTGAAATAGCAAAAGCCAAAAAAAAAAAAAAACAAAAATATAGCTAGAATAGTTTTCTGTTATCGTTTTTTATTTATATTTTTTCTTTCTTGTTAAATTACAAAGTATTTTGCAGGATTCACATTTCCTGCTAATTTAATTTTTATTCCAAAAGGATTTTTAAATTCTGTTTTTGTCTCTTACTATTTTAAAATGTTCGGAATTCACATCACATCCTTTTACAGGAAATAAGGTGAAATTCTTAAAAAAAACAAAATCTATTACTTGTCTTCATCTGTTTTCTTTTTATTATTTTTACTATTGTCCTTTTTTTTTTTTTTGCTCCTTTAATGAAGAAATGTAATTAGAAAAATAAAAACAGCAAAAATAAAATAATATAAAAACATTCTTTAATTAGTTTTTGGTTCTTGTGGTTTTCCGATATTTTTGTTAGGACATTTTACTATCTCATTATTTAACACATTAAAATTTTATTAAAAGACGAAGAAAAAGGATATTTTGTTTTTCGTACAATTTTTTTTTGTTTTTTTTTTTTTTGTCTTTTAAAATAAAATTTTTCTAAATAACAGGAAATTGTTAATTTTTAATTGAAAATTTTCATTCAATTCAATTTGTAGATAGTTTCACTGAAAAATCGAAATTATTTCATGTCTGATAATTAAAGTAAAAATGACAAAAGAGTGTAGAGTTTGGTAAATGTATCCGTTTAAAAAGTGAAATTGTTGTACATATACTTATAATTTTTATAATTTATATTATTATAATATCAAATATTACTTAATCAATTATTACAGGCTGAAAATGGCTTAGAAAATTTACTATCAACACTTACATGAACATTAACATTCATGATAGATAAATAGTAAAAATGAAGAAAAATGGCAATGAAGAAAATATGTACCAAAAAAAATTTAATTTAAATTAAAGCTTATAATTGGATTAAAAATATTCAAAAAATTTTTAATTAAGTCTTATAACTCACAGATGTTTTTTTTTTTTTATTTAGAATTTCTTTATTTCAATCCTTAAAATTCTTACAAATCTAAAGTACAAAAAGTTAGATTAGTTTAGCTTAAATTACTACAAACTACAGAAAACAAATTAATTTATAGGATGAAATAGTAATAATCGTTCTGTTGCAAAAAAAATATGAAAGAGGCGAACGAATTAATAAAAACTATATAATCTATATATAATATATTATATTATGGGAATTAATATATAATTTATAATAATATTTTAATTGGATGAAATAAAGGTAAGATAATATACAAAATTAAGAATTATAATACAATTCTGCTACAAAAAAAATATAATACAATTGATATTTATTGAAAAACGAAAGAAGAAAAAAAAAAAATGAAAAAAAGAAGCAACAAAAAAAGAACAAAATGACACGTGATCAAGAACAAGTTCAGATGCTGTAGCCAGATTTTCAGATTTTTGAGAAAAATATTTAACATTTGAACATTTCTGATACTTTCAGGCAACTTATTGTAAATTCTAGGTGCAATAACATCATAAAAATTGCAGAAGTGTTTTTTTTTTATAATTAGAAATATTTACAAATCGACTTTTATTGACTCTTAAGTTATAGAAATTAGAATATGTAATATCATAGAGTAATCATATAAGTAGAGTATTCACGTAGAACAAAATTTGCTAGTCACTTTTTCAAATATAAAAATTCTGTGTTCACTCAAAATAATATTACTCAATTTTTAACTGCTTATAGGTTGAGCGCAATGTATTTTGTACTCATAAATAAAAAGATTTTGTGTACCTACTACTTATGAACATATTTATTTGTTATTATGCTGCCAACAGTGTCAACAATATAAAAGTTGTATGTACAGGTACTCAAAATTGTATAGCTATATGCGAATGTGCATGCTAGCTACAGTATATACATACTTCTTTATTTCGATGCTCGCATTTCTACTTTACTTATGTGATAAAAATTAAAAATTACACAATGTGTATAAAAATATATATACATGCATTTAAAGTCCTTTCAATAGACCACAAATAATATTACAAATCAAATTGAATTTTTTTTTAGAAATTGAAAGAATTCAAGATTATTGCTGTATTTGTTGTTATTTTGCTTTAATTTTTAAAATTTGAAGAATTAATATTTTTATTTGGACTTGGTCAATGTGATTTATGAAATTTGTGATTTCAAATTTGATAGAAGAAAGGGACAAAAAAATTAATGTTGGTTTTGTAAAATTAAAAATAATTCAAATTGATTTCTAATGAAAAGTATACTGAAAAGTAGGTACCTACATGTATTTTTAAATTTTCAGCAATTTTGGTTTTGTTAATTTTGTCTGTTTCTTACCGTAGATAATAATATGAATAGTATATATATGAATACATAATATAATTATGAATACAAACAAACAAACAAGCTATCAAAATTTAAAAAAAGTAAGTAAAAAAAATAAAACTGGACATTTTATTCTTTATATGGATTGTTGGCTGTTTTTATTTCTTCAGAAATTATTTCATCTGAAATAGAAATACGATTTTTAACCAACTTCTGAGAAAAGAAAACAAAACGGTATTCCGTACAAACTTCACGATTTGCAATGCATTACTAATAAATTTTATTCTTTTATTAGCATTATTTTTAAAAAAAATTTCTGGATTATGTGATGCTATCATTGACCTATTATTGTATGGATACAATTTCATTCATTATCTTTGCGATTAATTGTGTTTTTTTGTTTACATTTTTCTATATACATACATATATTTTTTGTATTGAATTAGATATGTAAATGTATGGTGAACACATATACGATATTAAGATATACACTCTTCATATAAATCAAAAGTACATAGGTATGTAAATACTTTTCAAATTATCAAACAATGCCTCTATACTCCTAGCCTAGTCACTGGGAGAGCAAAACTTTATACACAAAACTAAAACAAAACTTAAAACGAAATCGTAATTCGATAAAATTCCGAAAAAATCATTCTGTGAATAGGCTAGAAGTATAGTGGCATTGTATGAAATATTCTTCTCAATAAAAAAAAAATTTTGAGTAAAAATAATTGAGTTTCGAAAATTATATATGAGTGTTTTGGGGTATTGAGTAAAAATGGGACGGCATTTTCGTGTTTTGAGTAAAAATGGGACGGCATTTTTAGAAGAAAATGATTAACAAATATTGTTCTACGTGAATACTCTACTTATATGATTACTCTATGGTAATATTTAGATTTCAAAATTTAATGAAAAAGAATTTTAGAGTTTTATATAAATACAAATTTCCTATAGGAATGATCTTCTTAAGTTTAAACAAGTCAAAACTGGGAGTCAAACGTCTTTTTTGTGCAAATTAACAGCATGTTTTTGACTTATTAAAATTTGATTCAATTTTTTGAAATAAACTCCTCCGTAACAGATAATTCCATACTGAATTTTCGAATGAGAAAGGGCATAATAGACAATAATAAATATATAAAGAAATAATAGACAATAATAGTTGAAATTTTTATAGATCAGTATAAACTAATAAATACACTATGTACGAGCTAACAGCTCTTTTAGAGATACTGAAAAATAAAAATAAAAAAAATAAAAAATAGAAAAAAAAGAATAAAAAAAAAATGTAATAAAGTTGTCTGATAACAGAATTAATATAATTCTTCATGTTGTAGTTAGTGTGAGCTGACCAATTTAATTTTGAATCCACTAATAAGCCTTGGTATTTAAAACAATCTACTTTTTCGATCTTGAAACAGCTTATATCACAGGAGGTTAAAATAAAAGTAGACTTATTAGAGCATTTTGGGAAGTGGCTTATTAAATTATAATCAACAGTAGTAGGCAAATCAATACTAAAGTTTATGTATTTAAATTTATCACTAATAATTAAAACTAATCACTAATCAAAAACAAATATTTGATAACAGCCAGGTCAGAATTAATATCATTAACAATAAGAGAGCTGGAAGTTCCTTCATAAGTAAAAGTAATCATCAAAAGATGTAGGTTTGACTTCAAAGTTTAAATAAAAAGAGAATTAATATAAGCAAGAAAAACAAAAGGCCTAACACTGATCCCTGAGGTACTTTATACTTCAAAACCAACTCATAACATAGAGTAATCATATAAGTAGAGTATTCACGTAGAATAATATTTGTTAATCATTTTCTTCTAAAAATGCCGTCCCATTTTTACTCAAAACACGAAAATGCTGTCCCATTTTCACTCAATACCCCAAAACACTCAAATATAATTTTCGAAACTCAATTATTTTTACTCAAAATTTTTTATTTATTGAGGAGAATATTTCATACAATGCCACTATACTTCTAGCCTATTCACAGAATGATTTTTTCGGAATTTTATCGAATTACGATTTCGTTTTAAGTTTTGTTTTAGTTTTGTGTATAAAGTTTTGCTCTCCCAGTGACTAGGCTAGGAGTATAGAGGCATTGTTTGATAATTTGAAAAGTATTTACATACGTATGTACTTTTGATTTATATGAATAGTGTATATCGTAATATCGTATATGTGTTCACCATACATTTACATATCTAATTCAATACAAAAAATATATGTATATAGAAAAATGTAAACAAAAAAACACAATTAATCGCAAAGATAATGAATGAAATTGTATCCATACAATAATAGGTCAATGATAGCATCACATAATCCAGAAATTTTTTTTAAAAATAATAGTAATAAAAGAATAAAATTTATTAGTTATGCATTACAAATCGTGAACTTTGTACGGAATACCGTTTTGTTTTCTTTTCTCAGAACTTGGTTAAAAATCGTATTTCTATTTCAGATGAAATAATTTCTGAAGAAATAAAAACAGCCAACAATCCATATAAAGAATAAAATGTCCAGTTTTATTTTTTTTACTTACTTTTTTAAATTTTGATAGCTTGTTTGTTTGTTTGTATTCATAATTATATTATGTATTCATATATATATACTATTCATATTATTATCTACGGTAAGAAACAGACAAAATTAACAAAACCAAAATTGCTGAAAATTTAAAAATACATGTAGGTACCTACTTTTCAGTATACTTTTCAATAGAAATTAATTTGAATTATTTTTAATTTTACAAAACCAACATTAATTTTTTTGTCCCTTTCTTCTATAAAATTTTAAATCACAAATTTCATAAATCACATTGACCAAGTCCAAAACAAAATATTAATTCTTCAAATTTTAAAAATTAAAGCAAAATAACAACAAATCCAGCAATAATCTTGAATTCTTTCAATTTCTCTTCAGCAAAAATCTTGAATTCATTCAAAAAAAAATTCAATACTTTGATTTGTAATATTATTTGTGGTCTATTGAAAGGACTTTAAATGCATGTATGATTGAAAGGACTTTAAATGCAAAGAGTATTTCGTGTGATATTGAATAATACATGCTCCAATTTGTATGAAATTAAAGCAGGAGTTCCACAAGGCTCGGTACTTGGCCCAATTTTGTACAACACTTACACTGCAGATATCCCTAGGCTAGAGTTTACAAAAATATCAGTATTTGCTGATGACACTGCAATTTACTCTGCTGGCACTAATCCCAATCACATATTAACAAACCTACAAAATTCACTCAATAAGCTCTCTAGTTATTATGCAAAATGGAGAGTAAAAATTAATGCTTCCAAAACAGTATCAATTTATTTTACGAAAAAAAGGAAAGCCTCTCTTTTACCTTCTATACCATTAAAACTGCAAAATGACGAAATTAACTGGGCCGATACTGTTAAATACCTAGGCATTACCTTAGATAAAAGGCTAACCTTTCAAAAGCAAACTTCTAACACTATTGATAAAATTAACAAATGTACTCGCATGTTGTATCCCCTTATTAACCGAAAATCAATCTTATCCACAGAAAACAAATTGATACTTATTAAGGTAATTTTTCAACCAATAATGTTATATGCGGCACCAGTCTGGGGAGATTGTGCAGCTAGTCATACCAAAAAATTGCAAATTGCGCAAAATAAACTTTTGAAACTTGTATTCAATCTTCCCAGATGGTATTCAACCAAAAAGCTGCATGATAAAGCCAGCATGAATACAATTTTAGAAAAAATAAGTTATTTAACTGTAAAGTTCCACTCGGAACTGTTCATGTCAGAAAATCCTCTGATCAGAAATTTAAATTAAGTTAAAAAAAAAAATTAGGCTAGTTTAGTTCGTACGTAGAGATTTTACTATAGATAGGTTTTACTGTTTAAGTTAGCGTTAAGTTTTACAAAACAAAAATTCAAAAAGGTTTTTCATCTCCAATTTTCCTTTAAATTTATAGTATTAAACTCGAAAACTTCTAAATAAAAATAAAAAAATACAAATCAACTGTAGTAAAGATAATTATATATCTGTATCTAAGTAAATAGTTTTAAAGAATTAATTGTACAATATATGGAGCATAATAAATAAATAAATAAATAAATAAATGCATGTATATATATTTTTATACACATTGTGTAATTTTTAATTTTTATCACATAAGTAAAGTAGAAATGCGAGCAGCGAAATAAAGAAGTATGTATATACTGTAGCTAGCATGCACATTCGCATATAACTATACAATTTTGAGTACCTATACATACAACTTTTATATTGTTGACACTGTTGGCAGCATAATAACAAATAAATTTGTTCATAAGTAGTAGGTACACAAAATCTTTTTATTTATGAGTACAAAATACATTGCGCTCAACTTATAAGCAGTTAAAAATTTAGTAATATAATTTTGAGTGAACACAGAATTTTGATATTTGAAAAAGTGACTAGCAAATTTTGTTCTACGTGAATACTCTACTTATATGATTACTCTATGCTCATAACTAAAAATATTTTTAACCCTTTGTATACGATAAGAGAGATAAGATTTAAGTCAATCATATATAAAATCCCTGAATCCGGTTCTGTATAACTTTATCCATTAAAATATCATAATCAACCATATCCAAAGCCTTGGTTATATCAATAAATACAGCAGAGCAGAATAAGCCTTTATTTAGTGAATTATAAATTTCTGAACAAAATTTATGTAGAGCATTTTCAGTTGAAAATACCCTTCATAAAGCCAAACTAACAATTACTGAAAAATTTATTTTGTTTAGGTATGTTAAAAATTTATTTTTCATAATTATTTCGATAGGTAAAATTGATCAGTAATTATTTGCATTTGTAGAATTACCTTTTTTAAAAAGCGGAACAGTTTCAGTTTCCTTTTTTTCCTTATTTTGCCCGTTAGAAACACAATAATTTAATTAATATTTAAGTATATATATCAATTATCTAAAACGAAATAATTTTTAAAATTCTAATCCAAAGTCTTTGAATCAGAATTTTTTAGTACTTTTATTTAATTTAATATTTTAATTGCTGTAATTGGGGAAAAGTAAAAACTTCCAGTTATAGAAAAGGATCATCAATAATTAACAAATTGTTTACAATATCTTGATATAAAAGAATGGAAAAGAAAAAAATATGTACAATACTTTGCAAATTAAAGCATATAAATGGCCTAAATATTTAAAAAATTTTAATAGATTTTTATAACTCACAGATATTGTTTCGAATATCTTGATATAAGTTATGGAATCAATTAGAATTAAAAATTAGAATTTGTGTAGGTAATCTAAAACTACAATATCTATACTGATGAGTTCCATTAGTATCAGAACACTTCTTTAAAAATTTATATAAGAAACTATTGAAAAACTTTTAGATACGATTTACATATTCAAACCCCTTAAATTATGCACTATGTAAATTGATAACATAACATAAAGGTTAAAATTATATACAGTTCTATACTAACTTTATTAAATTTAATCGCGTAAATATCTTGCGAGTATATTTTTTAGATAAAATAGTAACACTATTTTCCATCCAGTTAAGGTTTAGCATGTAAATCAAATATAGGGTTGCATGAAAAAAAATAATAATCTAATACTATTTATATAAATTACTTTCAAAAAGCCTGAATGTAGTGGTTTACACAACACACAATAATAATATTACAGTAGAATACGCGCATTCTCTGAGTATTCATCTTATATATATATATATATAAAATTTCCTATTTACGAGTACTCTGATTGTGTGCGCTTGTGTTGTACATATCCCATTTTTGGGTATAGTTACTTTTTTTTATTTTATTGCATTTTGTGTGGATCAAAATAAATTTTTATTTTATGTTTGCATTTTAATGAAATAAATTTAATCGGTTATGAGCGCAGTTGGTTAAAGAGGCATTTTTATATCACAAATTTTGTGTAAATTCAATTCTCTGTTCAAATGAGTTCAATTCCATGTTCTCTGAGTCAAATTTTTTTTGTCATTATATTATAATATTAAAGAAAAAATATTTTTGTAATAAAAAAAAATAATTTTTAATTATTATTCTCTTCTCAATTATTTCAATAAAACACAAAATCGTTTAGAATAAATCCAAGAATACAAATTATGTATATACATGTATTTACTATATACCAATGCCATACCGCCCAATTCATTCAATATCATATATTTACCTACTAATCGAGAATTTAAGTACGATGGCTCTCTCATTTTAAGTATGTATGAGATAAAATTAGTTAGTCCGGATTTTACAAAATAGTTTACCAACAATTTTTCTTTTCCTACCGTCAGCAAAACGAGGATTTCAATAATATGGAGAGGAGATATTTTGGGGTAGCTCCCAACAAAAATAAAAAAATGAATTAATATGTAAATTTTGCAACTTTATAACAATAAAACTAAACTCCCTCTAAAACTAAACTGTATCACCGTGTAATCATTTTACGCAATGTTTAAAAATAAATAAAAATTTTTGTCAACATTAAAAAAATGCATGCAAAAATTCAGAAAAACTTCAGATTTTAATTTTTCAAGAGCCTTATGGAACAGTTTATTGAACAAACCTGGTAATTGAGAGTACTAATGTAGCAAAAATACATACATATGTATTAATGTATATGTGTAATGTACATACATTTTTGTTAAATTAAAAAAAAATATATTAAAATCATAAATTTTTGTGTTGAAAGTTTTTTATTATTTTTTATTAAAACTTTAAGTTATAATAAACAATAATTTTTTTAATTGGAAAAGCGTACATATTTTGTTTGAATTCTTACAAGAGTTCTGACAGTAGAATTTTAAATTAATGGCAATGGTTTTTGTCCTGAAATATAGCTTTCCAGGCATCGAAATTTTGACCCTCTTAAATTATTTACAAAAACAGAAAGGAAGCAGTACCATAATAACAACATTTAGTTGCCTCCACTAGTATAGAACCTTTTGGATCTCTTACAACACAATATGAACAAAACTTGGACCATTACATACTATACCAGCAGATAATAAACCTATGAGAAATATTTGTAAGATTGTCAAGCATATACTCTACCAACCAGCTACATTTTGGCTAAACCTAGCCAAACGCAAAGAATATGCAAAATATAAAATTTTTATTTTTCAAATTCGAAATACTTAGAATTTTACTGTTATTAAATTTTCATTCCATACAACGAGTAAAAAAAAAATAATTGAATGTTTAAATGTAAATGTAATGTAAAAATATAATGTAAAAAAAAAAAAAGTGAAAATAATAATAAAAATGCTTTTCCAATGCACCATACTGACTCGGTAATGGTAAAATTTTAATAATTATTTTTTCTAATTTAATTTCAATAATTAATAATTTAATAATACTTACTTAATATTAAATTCTGTTCTATTTAATGCACTTAAACTACTACTTATATTAAATAAATCTTCTAGTATCACAGCTGCAATATGTGAACGATTATAAATTTGTACTACGTTAATTTTTTTTGCTTCATTTAATTCAATTGCACGAAACATGAATGCACCTAAAAATATAATTTAAATTTTAATAAAATATTTTTATTGTTTTTTTTTTTTATTTTATTTATAATAAAAATAATAATGTAAATATTTAAATTATTTCTTTAAATTTTAATATACTTATTAATATTTAATCAAAATAATAAAATATAAATAATATTATAGTCATACGTGATAATAATGATGTCCTTGTTAGCTAATAATTCTATACTAGCCACTAATATTAGCCATTATACACTAATATAAAACTATATTAGCCACTATTATTATTATTTTTATATTTATTTTTTATTAAATGCTGTTTCTTTCAAATAAGTCAAATAAAAAAATTTTTTTTTCATACTTCAAACATAAAATTGATCGATATTTGTTTAATTAAACTGCAAAAATTTAATTTTAATACAAAACAAGATTTGTAAATAAAAATTAATATATAAATATAAGATTTTATCGAAACAAAATTAGCCCCCTAAAACGTAGAAAATAAAATGAATGGTGGTCAATCCTGAGATTCTACAAATTATAAGATAAATTAAATTTCCTACAATATTGTTGATGAATATTTTGGAATATTTGAGGCTTAAAAAATGATAAGCTATTGAGGTTCTGTATTTTGGTTTCATTGACAAAATCGTATACATATATACATACATACATTCACAATATCAATCAATTAAAAAAAAAAAATCATTTGTACATGAAAAAGTATATTGAAATTGGAATATTTTCTTCTGTTCTACTGATTGGTGTAAGCAGACGAAGCCCACTTATAAAAAATATTGTATTGAAGCAGCGACTATAATTTTGTAATTTTTGTATCTGGAAACAAAAAATTAACATTAAAGTGTGTAATGTTTTTTTATTTGAAAATCATTGCAAAATCTGTTTAAGGCCAAATGCTGATACTATCATTGTACTATCAGTATAAAATTTCTCAGTACATTATTGCATAATATAATCGCAGCTTTAATATAAATTAAGATTTGCCAAATATTATTTTAAATTTCTATTTAAATTATAGCTTAATATAATTTATAAAAATAAAAAAAAATAAATAAAAAAAATGTGATAAAGTTGTCGGATAACAGAATTAAGATAATTTTTCAGGTAGTTAGTGTGAGCTTAAATTATAGCTTACTTATAACTATACTTTCTCCGATTATAAAAAAAAAACTCAAGTCTCCACTAAACTAAATTATAATTTGACACAAATTGTAAAGAATAATTTTAAAAAATTTCTTAGCCAAAAACAAAAATTTTACTTAAATATCCTTTTTTTTATATTTTTAAATTTAAAACCGCATTTCATAACCGCAAATTCATAACAGAATAAAATTTTACAAAAAAAAAAAAAACCCAAAATAATAAAGTTAACAAAATTTGTACAAAAAGTTTAACGAACTACCATTGACTGCATATAACTTTTCTAACTAGGTAAAAAAAAAAATGAATAGCATTCAACTATTTTGAAATATTTTTTTTTGTTATTTTATTTTTTTTTAAATGTTTTCCAAAGCACATCTATAATTTAAGGTACATACAAGTATAATTTCCACTATTTTGTTATTCTCTTTGCCTTACTATTTCCTATCCATCTCTCTACTACACTCTCGCTATACAATCTTATTATATGAGGTATGAAATTAAATTACCAACACGATTAAAAAGTAAAAAAAATAAAATAATAAAAACAATCAAAAACAATTAAAAAAAAAAAATTTCTATGTTTACCTATAAATGACTCTGTTACTAGATATAAAGGACGAAATAAGAATAAAAAATTTGGAAAAGTTTTTTCTTTTTTCCTTTTTTGTCGAAAAATTGAAATCTGTATAAAAGTAATATAAAAATGTTTGTATAATCGTTTTTACAGTTGGTATTACAATATGTAATATAAGTACAGGGTCGAGTTAAAATTAAAAAAAACAAATTTTATTAGAATACTGTTTATTTTAATTTTTTCTGTATTTTTTAATCACCCTGTTTATTTGTTATTCGTTAGTAGTTTTGGCTCGTAATGGTATTTTAATTGTTAAAATAACCCTGTATATGAATTTCGATATTGCAAATAAATAATTAGATTTATAAAATAAAGTTGAGTATGTACTACAAATGTATTGTTAAAATAACCCTGTATATGAATAAAATAACCTTGTACATGGAATTGTATATTGCAAATAGATAATTAAATAAATATAAGCAAGTTGAAGTTGTACTATAGTATTGCCAAAAAAACCCTGTATGTGAATTTAGATATTGCGAATAAATAATCAAATAATAATATAAGCAAATTAAAGTTGTGCTACAACAATGTCGAAATAACCCTGTATCTGAATTTTGGATATTGAAAATAAATAATTGAATAAATATAAGCAAGGTTTTATAAATATAAGCAAGGTATTTTAATTGTCAAAAAAACACCTTGTATATGATTTTAGATAATGGAAATAAATAATTAGATTTATATAAATAAGTTGAGTATGTATTACGATGTATTGTTTAACCCTGTACATGAACTTTTATATTGCAAATAGATAATTAAACAAATATAAGCAAGTTGAAGTTGTACTATAATATTGCCAAAACAACCCTGTATTGGAATTTAGATATTGCGAATAAATAATCAAATAATAATATAAGCAAATTAAAGTTATGCTACAACAATGTCGAAATAACCCTGTAAATGAATTTTGGATATTGAAAATAAATAATTAAATAAATATAAGCAAGGTTTTATAAATATAAGCAAGGTATTTTAATTATCAAAAAAACACCCTGTATATGACTTTAGATAATGGAAATAAATAACTAGATTTATATAAATAAGTTGAGTATATACTACGACATTGTTAAAATAACCCTGTACATGAATAAAAGTCAAAATAACCCTACATCGCAATTTAGATAATGGAAATAAATAATTAAATAAATGTATAAGCAAGTTGAAGTTGTTGTACAATATTGCCAAAATAACCCTGTATGTGAATTTAGATATTTCACATAAATAATTAGATATAAGAAAGTTGAAGTTTTTGATATCAAATTGAAGCTCTGTGGACTTACGACAACCATCCGGGTAAATTTATATAAATGATGAGTAATTGGGTGCATGTAGCTCAAGATATAAATTTAAATATTTCAAATAAATTTAAATTAGATAATAATATAAGCAAGTTGTGGTTCTATATTGAAGTTGAAGTAATTGACATCAAGTTGGAATTCTAGGGACCTTCAATAACTACCCGGACAATTTTTTTTATATATCATGAGCACAATTTCAAAAAAAGGTGCATCATAGCTCAAGATAAAAATAAAATATTTCAGAAAAATATATGATCACGAACATAACACAATAATTAGTGGATTCAGCAGCTAATAAAGGAAACGTTGCAAACAATTATCCAAACAGTAATATTTTATCTTACCTCAAGGTTTGTTTTTTGATCGTAAGGTGTTGTTTGTATAGACAATATTTTCAGATCTATTGTATTTTTGAAATATTAATGCAATTTATATGTCGTTGGCTGCATTACTATGTGTCAAACATACTATTTTTTCCTAAATTAACTTTTTAATGAAGTATACCGTTTTCGGCTATGCTCTATCCAAATTTGCATTCAAAATAAACGTATCTCTTATAGTTTTCAAATATTTGTTTCTTATTTATCCAAACAACATATATTTTGCTGCTTTATAAGCCTTCAAGTTGTGCCTATTTATCTAAACTACAGTTTTTGTACTAATAAGTCATAAAATTTTTAAAATCATTCCGAATGATTGGGTATTCTAAGTATCTAACAGACCATTTTTATTACTAAATGTCCAAACACATATGAAACTTTAAAATAATATATTTCAAAAAATGTTAGTATGTATAGTGATACTAACAAAATATTAAAATTATAAAACTATGAATGTTAGATGTTAAAAAATTACTGTTTGGTTATTTTTAAATTTTTCCAATCAAAATTTCTGTCAAAATTTGATTTCTTCAAGATATTGCTTTTAGTAGATTGAGTACATAAGAATGCAGCCGTCCTCGTTAAACAATTTTGTTTATTATTATAGTTGAATTAAGCGATGTGTATACCTAAAAATATTTACATATTTTTGTAAATCAACACCCAGTAGTGTCCTAAAGCACTTTCACGTATAATTTTGACTAATTAAATAAATTTCGCACTCATTTAAGTAGATCTATACTTTTTCGAACATGTTCCAATACTAAATACAAGATATCTATAAAATGTACTTATTATTCCTGGCTTATATACCAGATTAATAGTATACAGTACATAGCTATAATTTAGTAGAATGCAGCTGAAGACGAACATATCAAAAATTATATTTATTCATTTTCTTATGTCACTGTATTGCAATTAAAATGACGTAAGAAAATGTATTTTAAAAAATATAAAATGAATTTATATTAATTTTATTAATTAATATAAATAAATTTATATTAATAATATAATATTATATCATATTAATTTATATTAATAGCATATAGTACATAGCTATATCGCAGTAGAATGTACTAGAAAACGAAAATATCAAAAATTATTTTTATTCATTTTCTTACGTCACTGTATTAAAAATACAGTGACGTAAGAAAATGAATTTTAACAAATATAAAATAAATTTATATTAATTTTAAACCAAACCCAAAAAACAACGAATTTGCATCAAAAAACTACAACCTACCACAAAAAAAAATATATTCATTAATTTTTATTCGTTACTGTACACATATGTCCTTCTCTGTACATTATATAGCAAAACTGACAAAATAAAAATATAAAAAAAACAAAAAAAAATTTTATAAATAATATAAATTAATTTTTATTACCTGCAATTGTATATAAAATCACCAATAATATTATACCAACATTACTGAACAAAAAAGCTGTAAATTTCCGGCAATGATCTTTGGCTCGTTCAGCGAACGGTGGTTTTTGGCGCCGTCTGAATGAACGTTTCCGATTCATTACGTTGTAATTTGATTTTTATTTTTATATATTATATATATATATATATATATAAATTTTTAACAAGTACAGCAATACTTTTTCTTTATTTTTGTTTGTTTATTTGCTTTTTGGTTCAAATTGGTTTATAATCACGTTATTTTTACCTATTTTAATTTTTCCAGGATATATGAAAAAAAATTTCTTCTTTTACTACAAGTTGAATTGTGTAATTGTAGTGGTGATTGTGTGAGTTTATGAAAATTTTCAAAAATCAATTTGTTATTGGTATCGTGTTTGCTTTTTTTTTTTTTTTTTTTTTGCTATATTCAATGGTAGTAAATGCAATTTAAACGAATTTAAACTGAATAATGTTATGTGAAACCTCTTCAAGGATTTTTATTTTGGTTTATTTTTAACAAAATTTTTATTGTATTTTTCAAATCTAAATTTAATGCTATATTGGTTTCCTTCTTTTCATATAATGCCATATATATATATGTATATAGTATTTAAATAATATGTTGAATACTCTTCTATTTTAAATTCACAGAATTGTTTTCAAGTAGTATCTCTTCTTAATTTGAGTGAGTAAAATGTGTAAGTAGAGTATTGTTATCGTTTGCCAAAAAAAAAAAAATTGAAAAGAAAACTTGTGTGGTAAAAACAGGATAATTTAAAATTTGGTGATCTTTATGGTTTGTTTGTGGGTATATTTTTCGTTGTTAAATTCAGCTTTTGTTAACCTATAGGAGAGTAGAAAAAAAAATAAATACAATAAAAATTATATGATTATTAAATTTTATTTATTTTTATTTTTTATATTTTTCTATTTAAATTTTTTTTCTTTCATTTTTTAAATTCAATATTTTTTAAAACAAAAAAAAAAATTTGTTTTCAATTTATTTTATTATTCTTATTACCTAGTGAATTTTTATATTTTCAATTGAAACTGCTATTTCAATTTTATCGATAAATAGAGATAAGCTAGAATCACGTTTTAAATTCGTGATTTTTTTTACTAATTCCATTTGTAATGATACAATCATTGTAATTTACGATAATAAAATTTAAAATTTATATTTTAGATTATTTTTAGAAATTTAACATTATAAAAAAATGTATTTTAAAAAATCAAATATTAAAATATTTAAATTTGAAATCAAGTTAACAATATTATTTAAATTAATTTTGTTTTTCTATTGTTATTAATTTTTATTTTTTACATGATAAAATTTAAAGGAATTGTTTTGGTTAGAATGCACTAAAACAGTTTCGGCTACGAAAGAAAAATATATCCAAACATGTCACACTAATAATTAGTTGACATCTGGCTTTGCACAAGTCTACAATAATTGGGTTAATATGAATGTCAATTTTATTTAAACCAAGAAAGAACGTATATTTACTATCATATGCACCGCAATTTGTTTATTTTGAGTTGGTGACCCAATCCACAAACCGAAATCCAGAAAAAAACATCCAAAAACCAAAATCCATAAAACCAAAATTCACAAAAAAAAACATCCATAAATTCAATACCCATAAAATTATGGCAAAATTATTCTAGAAAAAGGATATCATCTGCTTTGTATCCAACAGCATTAAGCGTTAAAAACGATGGGAGCTATCGCTTATAAGTTCCCGCTGGAATTTTGGTTTGCTAGCTTTCCATACGCTCTCGTTGATAAGACAGAAATTTGATAAAATAAATTATTTGAAAAAAAAACATTGTAGTAAAAACTTGCAGGGCGGTAAATAATAAAATGAAATGTATAAAATCAACCCACGTAACATTTTATTGTTATAAAAACAAAATAAGTGCTATAAGACTCCTATATGACTCCTGATAAGTCCTAAAGGTGTTATAAGCATGATTAATATCTATCTCCCTTCCTAATGAAATAAATATAAACTCCATAAAATTATTATTTTATAATAAAAAATAATACCTATCTCACTCTCGCACAAAGCAAATTATTTCAAATGAATTTCATTTCAAAATAAAAACATATACACTAATACATATGTATGTATAGTAATCCTATAACAATATTACAGCAATTGCTCCGGTATCATGTAGGATTTTGCATTTTAGTGCTATAACGTATTTATAACGTTTCGCAACAATTGCGGAGCACTCAAATTAATCCTAATACTGCTATAAGAGTGTTTATAATAGTATTATAAGAGTGCGCGAGAGTCTTATATCAATCAAATTGTTATGAGGGAATAACAAACAAGAATCGTTTTTTGCGGATTTTTTTGTGTATAGATTTCCTTTTTTTGTGGCAAAAGTCATTATGAATTTTAGGGCCCTATTACACATCAATCATTAAAAAGCACCTCTTCCCATTTGAAAATCTCGATTTCGGCCAATTTCGGCGAATTTTGAACTTTAAACACTCTTTTCCGGTCCTTGAAAATTACACAAATCGATAAAGCACTTTCGATTTAATTAATAATTTTTTTTTAATGTTAAAAAAACGACTCGTTTCCCTCTTAAAAAGCTGATACACATGCATGAGAACACCCGGTATATTTATATTATATTGGAACATCCGGTATATATTTTGAGCATTGTGTGAACATTAAAATATTTATTTTGGGTAATTTTAAATTAAATAATCTGTAATAATAAATAATTAAAAAAAGTACGGTGAATCATTTCACAATCGATTTTCATTATTAATATTTAAAAGGAGACGTAGCGAAATTTAATTAGAAATTTCAATTTAAAATTTCACCCCATATATAAGTGTACACATACATTTTAAAATAGAAAAATCTTAATTTATCAAATTGCACTTCACCAATATACCGAATTTCTTTCTTTCATCTCCAGAATTAAATTTAAATTCAATTTTCTTTTTTTGTAAATAGATTATTACATATGCGGTTGTTGTCTAAGATAAATCAATAAAAAAAATAATTATTTAGTACCAAGAATTGGAAAAAATTATATTTTTAAATTAATTTATATGGACTTAACGTAGAACCATTCTAGCGGTTCAATTTCATTTTATAGATCGCTAAACTGTTACTTTTCAGAAAATAATAACAAGTTTGACTGAAATTATTCCAGCCCTGAATAGCATTGCATATGGAGTATATTGCATTGAATATGGTCTATAGAGCAAACCTATTATTGTCATAATTTGATAGTGTTATAATTTCCTTTTATTTTTAAATAAATTATCACATATGCGGTTGTTGTCTAAGATAAATCAATAAAAAAATATATATTTAGTGCCAAAAATAAATTTTACTCATGAAAAAAATTATATTTTTGAATTAATTTATAATATGGACTTATTGTAGAACCATTCTATGTGGTTTAATTTCGTTTTATTGATCGCTAATTGCATATGGGGTATATTGTATTGAATATGATCTATATAGCAAGCCTATAATTGTCATAATTTGATATAGTGTAATAATTGTCATTAGATAAATGAAAGATTCTAAACATGATAACTAAGTATGAGTATCATTAGTTTTTAAGTAAGTGTTAAAAAGGTATTAAAGAGAAGTGGATTATATAGCAAAATGTATTCTTATTGTAGTCTCATTAAATAATGCTTAGCATATAATAATACATACTACAGCTGTTAATGTATTAGAAAACATTTCTATCTAATAAATACTAATAAGTCAAATACCTATTCTGGATGATTCTAAATTTAATGAATCAATCTCTAAAATTATTTATCAAAATATAGAAACTACTCTAATAAATAATAAAATCAAATTGAAATTACAATTAATTATTATTACATTCTAATTTTATAATATAGATACTATAATATTTTTTTCACAACCTATTCAATCAAAAGCCAAATTTATTTAATAAATTGCCATGTATAAAAAATATCAATTTTAATTTCAATTAACTTTGTTTTTCACAAAAATAAAAAAAAAAACAAATAAATAAAATAAATAAATCAATAGATAATAATATATAATTGCAAATTAATTTAACAATATGTTTATATTTTGATGATTTCTACAAACTAGCTATTAAAATAAATTTTAAAAATTAATTAAAAAATAACAAAAAAAAAAAAAAAATGATTTGAAATCATTAAAATCAACAAACAAATTAATTATGCTAATTTAGAAATTATTTTCAAAAAATCAATTAAATTATTATTTTAGAATTAATTTATTTATTTTCAATTAAAAAATATAAAAAAAACAAAAAAAAAAAATTAAATAAATAATAAATTTAATTAAATATCAAAAAAATATATCAAATATACTCACTTTAATTAATATTTTAAATCAAATGAACACAAATAGTTCTAATTGTAGTTGTAATGGTAATAGATATATATAATATATTAAATTATTATATTTGTAATATTTATTAATATTAAGAATTATATTATATATATATTTGAACATAATACATAATACACAGACATAACATCCTTTTTTTTATTATTAAAATACAGCAAAAGAATTAAATTTTATACTTTCTTTTTTTCGGCCTTTAAATATGTAAAAAACATTTATTTTTAATTATGTACAATACAACAATCTCTTGAACCCGTTTCTTTAATTTATTCTTTTGTTTTTTTTTTTTTTGCCTTTTTTTATTTTAAAAATCTTTATTAAATAGTAATATATAAAATAATATATATATATATTATTATACAAAAGAAAAAAATATATAAACAGGATAACAATAATAATAATAAGAATAATTATTATTATATTATATAAAAAATAAAAAGAAATATAGAAGATAAAAAATATAATAATAATTTTCTTCTTGTTTTTCTTTTTAAAAAAATTTTCCGTTTTTGATTTTTCATAAGAACAAAAATTTTCCAATTAATTTACTTTCTTATAATTTTTATTATAATTTTCATTTTTATCATTTTTTCTGTTTATTGTCCTTTTATGGGTAAATAATATAATAAATATATATTTTTTTTTTTAATTTTTGCTTCTTATTTTTCTTTTTCTTTTTTTTTAATACATAGTTATTTATATAATTTATATTATTGTTTTTAGGTTTTGATTTTTTATTTTTGCTCTTTTTCTACTTTATTTATTTTTTTTTTTTGTTTTATTTTTTTATTCAATGTCCTGTTTTGTTAATTCATTTAAACTATGTGATGTTGAAAGAATAATGATTTTATTATCCTGTTTATTTGTAAGGATTTTTTTGATGTTCTTGAAATTTAATTTAATGTTTAGTTATATTTTTTATATTATATACAATTAAAGTAAACCTGGACTTGAATTTAATTTCTGTTCTGTTCGTTACAAAAGTTTGTATTTTTTTACAGTAAAGATTTTTTTTATGTTATATTACCGTATAAATTATTGTGTTCGTTTCGTTTATTTTTTTTTATGTTTTTATGTATAGTCCTTATTTAGTAGTAAATTTAAAGGTAGATTATTGATGTTTTTTTTATTGTTATTGTATGTTTGTTATATAAGACCGTAATGCATGTGTATTATTCTGTGTTTTAAAAATTTGAACTTGAGTTATATATTTTGTTCGTTCACTTAATATTTCTGATGAAGTAAATTTGATTCTGAACCTGAATTTTTTCGATTGTAAATAAACTGTACTTCCTGGATAATTTCTCTTTCCGGTCTGATAACTTAACTTTATATCGTAAATGAATATATTTTTTTATCAAAAATGTTTTCAAGGATGTCTGATTTTTTTTTTGAACGTTTTTATTCTCGCTTATATTTTTGGCAATATTTATTTGTCTAGTTTACTATTTTGTAAATAATGTTTTTTTTTTACAGTAATAATTATTGTTGGATCGTTAATTTTTTATTATGTGACTAGCAAATATTACTGTAAACGCAGATTTAATATTTTTTGAAAAATTGAAATTAAAATTTTTATTTTTATCTTTAGAAGTATTTAAAAATGTTTTAAATTTTTTTACAGTTTACCGTATTCAAAGTTTTAATTGGCTCTCGTACTGATTGAAATTAATTACTGGATGGTTTTTTAAGGTTAAAAATCTGAAATTAAATAAAATATTACAATTAATAATTTTCTGTCTTAAGTTTGATTATTTTAATTTAAATTTCCAAAGTAATTATATTTTTTTTTATTCTATTAAAAATCTAATTAATTTCTTTTATTTTATTATTAAAAAAAATATATTTTAAATATACAAGAGTTTATAATAATGTAAACGTATAAAAGTTTATTCACAGTGTTTTGTAAACAATTTTCGAAAATTACTATTTTATTTTTTTTATTTTATTTTATTTTATTTTCAGCTCATAAGGCTCGTATAGAGTGTTTCATAATAATTCTCAATTCAGGTTCATAAATTTTCATCAA
This sequence comes from Argyra leucocephala, assembly GCA_963942445.1. NCBI lineage: Eukaryota > Metazoa > Arthropoda > Insecta > Diptera > Dolichopodidae > Argyra > Argyra leucocephala. Next base: position 127,520,487 of record OZ012681.1, read on the forward strand.
CAAAATAATTAAAAAATATAAGATAATTAGAGACATGTTGAATAGAAAAGGTTATAGAATCGAATCAGGTTGGGTATGATATTAAAACGTCACAATCAAGGACTATTCCCTAATAATAAAATAGTTTGATATTGAACACTGAATTAATTACAACAACTGAATTAGCTATAGGATATTATTTTTTCACTCATAAATAGAAAAGCTGTTGGCACATAAAATATAACAAATCTATGCATCGTGACTTTGCCCACAACTGTAATAAATTACAATACACATATTTTAAATTTTTTACACAATATTAAACTATTTTATTACTTTTTGGAAAGTAGCTCAAATTATAGCAATAATAACAGCAAATAAGTTTCAGAGCCTCCTGATAGTTATAGACCGATAAACTTACTTAACACCTTATCTATATTTTGATAAATGATAAAAGCATGAATTGCCGACATAATATAAGATAACAATACCTTACAAAACGAACAGATTAATTTCAGATCAGCTCAAAATTCATGTCATCCTTTATTAAGAATAAAAAAGTATGTAAAACATTATATTACAATAATAAAAGTGTTGGAATGGTAACACTAGATATAAATGCAGCATTCGATACCGTCTGGCACACAGGACTTATCTATAAATTTATTTCACTGGAATTAGCAAAGTATATAAACAAAGTAGTTAATAGCTTCATCACAGACAGAATTTAGAGGGTCTGAATTGGCAAAATATAATCCGAAAAAACTCAAATTCCAGCTGGTGCGCCCCAAAGGATCTACTTTGGATGCAGTACTATATAACATATGCGCATCTGATGTACCTCAAATTCAAAACTGCTTATTTTCTATTTTTACTGACGATACATCCATCATAATCCGACGATACAGCGATTCGACACGCTAACAGAACATGAAATGGAAAATAGCCATCAGCACTAACAAAACTAGTGCAGTATACTTTATTCGAAAACGTAAGGCCTGCTAGAAAAGCAAGCAACGACCTTTCACTAAATTGAAGATATGTAACTAGGGCTGACTATTTAGGATAAAATGAAAGAATAGGAAATAGGAATAGAAAATAGGAATAGGAAATAGGAATAGGAAATAGGAATAAGAAATAGGAATAGGAAATAGGAAGTAGGAATTGGAAATAGTAATAGGAAATAGGAAGTAGGAATGGGAAATAGGGATAGGAAATAAGAATAGGACATAGGAATAGGAAATAGGAGATAATAGGAAATAATAGGATAATAGGATAAAATAGGAAATAAGAGCACAATAAAATATTTAGCATTAACATTAGATCCAAAGCATACATTCAAAGCCAATATTGAAATAACAATAAAAACATAGTCAACAAAACAATTTTAAAATTCTTTATCCGTTTATAAATCGAAATTCCAATTTATATAATAAAAACCATTTTCCAACCAATTTTACTTTATGGATCAACCATTTGGATGGATTGTGAAAAAATTAACATTTTGAAACTGCACATTTCTAATATAAAATTTTGAAAACTGTAGATCGTTTTTTGACAAAAAAAACTTCACCAGAAAGCTAACTTGGATATCATACAGCGAACAACAATTCTAAAAATAACAGATCAATTTAGTTATAAATTACAATATTCTAACAACCCAATTTTACGAAATTTTTATTTACTGGTTTTAGAATAGGTTAGGAATAGGTTTTAAGTACACTAAATGTAAACTTTATAAAATTATCATATAAAGTTCTTGTGAGTCAAGTCTACTTGTCAATACCAACTTTAAAAATAAAATATTATTAAAACAAACTATAGTTAAACCGCAGCGCTGCAAAGCCATATCTGAAATAAGTCTGAACTATATAAAAAACTAATTATGTAGTTGTGTAATTATCATATAAAGTTCTTGTGAGTCAAGTTTACTTGTCAATACCAACTTTAAAAATACAATATTATTAAAACAAACTAATTAACAAAATAACTATTATAAAAAAAAACAAATATGTACATACAAAATTATGTAAAATAAAACATTAAAGTTAGTTTGCAGATTTATCTGTAAGTCTACTGAAAATATAAATAAATAAATAAATAAAACATAAAGTAAAAAAAGTATTAAAATGTGTGTTAATAAAAGTATTAAAATTTTAAAAAAATATCAATCTAAGCATAGGATCATAATTCAATTTGTATTGCACAACTACACTGACAACAAATAATACATAATATATTAAATTGAAAGAACATAAGCCCAAATGATAAATTTTCTTTGATGTACCAATTTTTGTGTTTTAAAACAAACAAATCGGTTTGCTTGTCTGAATATAAAAGAAAATTTTTTTTTTTATTCAACAACAAAAACAAACAGAAATTAAAAAAAAAAAAATTTTTCTTTACATTGTTTAGAAAATCCTAACCAGACATTTAAATTTAGTTTTTAATGCTTAAGGAAAATTTTTTTAATGAAATTCAAAGAAAATTCAAAATTCATTGACTTCAAAGCAATCAAAGAAAAAAAACTAACAGATATTATTCAAGCCTAGATCTAAAAATAAAAATATAATAAAATAACGACTTTCAGGATAATGTCCTGGAAAAACAAAATTTTTAATGAAATGGGTAGGCATAGTAAATCGTTTAATTTATAGTCATAATGGAAATTGTTTTAAATAAAAGATGAAATTAAAATTTTTTAATTAATTAATAATTAATTAAAAAATTTTTTGATTATTTTTGATTAATTTGAAGTGAAGTGTTGTAATTTTAATATAATATTTAAATCCTACTTCGAATAACTGTAAATTTTTTTTTATACTAAAAATAAATTTTCAATCTTTTCTCTCTTACTATTTCCAAACAAACAACAACATATATTTTATAAATTTACTACAAACTGTATAGTTAAATCTTCTCAAGTATGGAACCAAAGGATGGAAACATGCCAACAAACAACACAAAAGTATAACCATACAAAATCTTCAGAAGATCAAGAAAAATATTAACAAATTCAGTCAAAATTTCTTTGACACTGATCATAGACTATTTTCCTATGGTATTGGACTTTATTTTTTTATGGTCTAGGGACATTTTGCTTTCACAAACTAGTTCAATCTGTGCATAGTTCAATCTATCATTTCAAACTTAATGTGTTAAACTACAAAAAAAAGTCAATCTACTGGTAAGTGAAAAATTTTTATTATTATTATTTTTTATTAAATACAATTTAAATTATGTACAATAGTAATTTACAAGGACTATCTACCATGGCAATCGGATTTTGAAATTTTTTTAAAATTATATTAAATAACATTAAACAGATGAATTCAAATAATTCGTGATGACAAAAATTTGTTAGCTATGATAGAAAATTATCAAAATACAAATACAAAAAAAAATCCACTGCATTCATTTATAAGTCAAATCCTTATGTAAAAGTTAGAACAGAAACAAACTTACCGAAATATCAGATCAGGTACTGTAAACGATCTATATTATCAAATGAAATGAATTAGACAATATCATGAACAATATTCATGACAATATCAAATTTACAGCAGGAATGGAAGTAAATCAAATACTACTTTTCCTAGATATTTTAGTAATATTAAGAGAAATTAAAAAATAAAATTTACAATATATAGAAAGGGTAACCGACTATCACCTGAAGGATAATCCCAAGCACATCAAATCATACCTTCTAACAATCTAACATAATATCACCATTTTCACTTAATGATACATACCCACATAACATTTTATTGTTATAAAATCAAAATTAGTGCTATAACACTCCTATAAGACTCCCGATCAGCTTTAATTGTATTTTCACTATTTTTATTTATTTTTTTTTATCAAAAAAACTTTAACTAAAAAAATTATACGTAATAATTTTTTGAAAAATTAAATATTTATGATTTTTTTTGCAAGCGAAGAACGAACGAAGTTAATTTTCAGTTGATTTTCGGAATATAAATTGAATAATCATCAAACTTGAAATTATAGTGATAAAATATATTATAGCAATTGCTATGGAGTCTTATAGGATTGCTCTTACGTATTTATAACGTTTCGTAATAATTGCGGAGGAATAAATTTAATACGAATACTCATTTAAGAGTGCTTACAATGGTACTATATGAGTGCGAAAGGGAATTGTGGTGTGGTAGGTATTTACAATGGTGCTTATGGCAATCAAATTGTTATGTGAATAGACTCTAGTGCCAATTCCTGTAGAAAAGAAAAACTATAATGATAAAAAAAAATTGTTATATAAACAGCGACAAAACAGAAGGCAACTAATCGATATATATAATATTTATTTACTTCATATGACTATACAATTAAATATTGATATGAAAAGTTAAGATTAGCAAAGTTAAATAGCTAACGAAAAACTTCTGCATCACAAATATTATCAATGCTCTAAATGTGTCCCGGAAAAGTTATAATGAAGTAGCTCCCCACAATGTGAACGTAGATGTGTCGAAATGTAAGCAAACACATACAATATAGGATGTCAATTTGAACAAAAATATACAGCAAAGGTAGGTAGTAGTTAGGTAGGTAGGTAGTAGTGGACTGGTCCTTTGTGATACCACGGAAACTTTCTTCGCGTAGTACCCTACTCGTTGAACCAATTTGAGCTTTTAACGAAGCGGCGGAGGTTTTTTATACCAGTTCAGCAAAGGTAACTAAATTTGAATATTGGGATTGTTTAATAAAAATAATAATCGTCTTATGTACAATTTATATAACTAAATAAATAAATTTAACAAATTTTGGTTTAACCACAACTGTCTGGCTAAATTTTCATGCTGAAGAAATACAACTGAGCCCTATAACAGATGGTATTCAGTCATTTATTCCGGCCTATGTCCCACGAACGATCTTACAGGACAATGATGATGATGGCTATAACATAGAAAAATTAAATAGCACATACTATTTATATTATATACATCGAATTATATTACCCCCAACCCCATAATAATAAAAATAAAAATTAAATTAAAAAAATCAAAAATTACATAATCAAAAACAATTGAAATCTATAAATTTATTTTAGTATTTTAAAAAATATATATACATTTTTTTTCTTTGTCAATAAACATAAAAAATAAAATACTTTTAAATAAATGAACTTCACAACAGGATATTTTGTCACAAGGTTATTTTTAAATTCAAATAAATAACGGAAAATTTCTTATTTAATTCGAAATCTCAAATCCTTATTTGCTTTTTTTTTCATACATTTTTATGCAATACGAGACGTTACGATTTCAGAATACAAAAAAAAAAAATAAGAATAATAATAAAAACAGTGTGTTTATTCAGAAGAAGGTAAAAACTCCATATTTTTTAATTTTCTTAATGTTTTCAAAACCATTCGCACAGTCTTAGATAATACAAAAAAAATAAAATGAAACTACACAATAACAGGAACTCAATATTCTTCACATCATATTAGTAGATATTATAACTACAATTTTATTACTTATATTATTACTCATAATATATATATAATATATACATATATATATATATCTATATCTGTATTATAATGTATATTGTTTTTTAAGAATGACATACGTTAACATAACCAATCACATCACGTAGAAGAATAATTTCTATCGCATGTAATAAGTAAGTAGATATACCCATCCCATCCAACCTAACGTATATGAATACAAATAAAATGAATCCAAGTCTATTCATTCAATTGATGAAGACTGATATTCTTTGATTCTTTAAGATTCTAAAAATTCTTTCCTTTAGAATCAATTTCAAATCATCTTCTTTTTTTAATCTGTATATATATATATATATATATATATATATATACCTTATACCTATATATATTTTACGATTCAAATATAAAATCAATATAACGACTTTAAGCACATCATACAAAACATACACATTGTTTCTACACTCACATATATGGCATATATAAATGCCTAGTGTATAAAATGAATGCTTATTGTGTATTAAATTGAGGAAGAATTTAGATGAAACAATTTATAGTCAGGAGGATAATAAATAAGAAAATTCTTGAGATCAAGAAATAACAACAAAACAAAAAAATTATAAGCAAAAAAAATAACAAGTTGGTACATCGTTAAACTAAAACTAACACATATATTTATTAGCGTACTCACATACCTATACAAATATATATATATATATATTTTTTTAAAAGAAATCATGCATAAAAATTACACAGTAATTGTCAAAAGTAAATGAATAGTGAGTCAATTAAATAATATAACTTATATATACTAAGAGTGTTTGTGTCTGAAGCCTTTTATAACGACAACAATAATAATAAGGAAAAACTAGTTCATTGTGAATGAAGATAATTGAGAGAATAATTTAATTTTTTTAAAAATGTATTATAGAAGTTTGTCTAGGTGTAAATAGTGTAGTAGTAAAATGTATTGAAAAAATAGTTTTAATGCATTATGATGAGAGATGATACATATTTACTTTACATTGTTGTTGGTGTTTTGAGTTATAATAGGCATAGTTTTTTAAACTGGACCCAAACTTTACAAGATAATCAATAACATTATACTACTTTATTCTATTTATAATAATAATAGTATTTTATTTGAATAATTAACTATATATAAAATTGAATGTATGTTTATGTCCAAAAATTTATTTCCCACTTCCATTTAACCTGGAAACTTGAAATTTTCCACAAAGGTAGGGTTTAGGGCCGTGATATAGGAAAAAGTCCAAAAAGTTGTCAGGGGAGGGAGTTATTTTAGGTTTTCTTTCTTTTTCATGACGTCACTGTGTGTTTGGATGTATATGCACATAATTATAAACATTTTTTTTATGATTTTTTTTTTTTTTTATTTCTCTTTTGTATATTATTTGGAATATATACATACAATGTTTTTGTATCTATGATACAATTCGTATATTAATATTATATATATGGTATATATTCATATATACAATGTTACTCTCATAGTCAAATCTGGTCCCATCATATCATAATGAAATTTGTTTTTTTTTGTAATTTTGTTTTTGTTTATTGTTATTTTTTCTATACAGATTTACACAAACTTTAAGAAATAAAGTGAAATTTTATACTACTATTTTTTATTTCTTTTTAAACTTATAACTCAATAGCGAAACTCTTACAACAATTTTTTTTTTTCACCTAATTAAAAAAAATTAATTTCCTTCAAAAAAAATCCTCGAACGGCTATACTGGGACCAGTGTTTCAGAAGTTGTGAGCTATTTTGTCCCAACACTTCCTGCTTTTTTGCAATAAATTTTTTTATTTTCATTTATTTTCATAGATACACGAATTTTATTTTATTCATAAAAAAAAAACAATTTCATTAGCAGGTAGGTAGCAAAGAATATCAAACATATGTGAACATACATTAGGTATATGATTTTTTTATAATTTATGACTGCTACTTTTGTACTTGATTTGTTTTTATTTTTTTAAATGCACATGCAAAATCGAAACTAATTTTTTTTGCCTGTAGAAGAAATTCAAATTTCGTCACAATTTCTATAAACGTTTTTGATTTTGTGATGAATGATGAGTTCAAAAATTACTTCAAATTAAGTTCAATTAAGTGAAAAAAGAATAATATGAGCCTGTCGATACACCTTTAAAAGATGAAGATACTATAAATTATCAAACAGAATTTTTGCAGTTCCTTCAACCTTCTGGATTACCCCTCCACAAATTAAAGTCAAAAGTTGGAAAACCCATTATGTAATCCAACCTACTTTGAGTGCGCTCCTAAAGACATGTAAGAATGCTCTGCTAAGAGTAATTTTTTATTTTTATAAATAAATCTGACTACCCATTTCAGTCTAACAGCCATCAATTTCCTTAAAATATGGTTTGCTATTTTTATAACTAAAACCCAAGGAAAACTTTAAGTGTTTTGACTAAAGAGATACATGCTTCTCTCATGGTCAATTTTATGTAGCTTGCTCGACAGTAGGTAGCAAAACAATATTTGTATTTTAATTCCTGCAAATAAAACAAAAAATATTGTCTATAAAGAAGCTTTAATTTGACAGAAACAATAATTGTGCAACATGCACGTAGGGTGATATATACATTACGAGCTTAGTCACTTTTAATAAACTTCAGGCAACAAAATTTGGACGTGTCTAACGTATTTATATAAATATTGTTATTTGACCCAACAGATGATTAAATCAAATAGGTCTGGTACAAATATACTTTATCTTATCGTGACCATGCCCCCGATTTTTTGTGTGTTTATTTGGTTTGCATGGGAAGTTCCATTTGGTGAACATGAATATGGCAGCGCACGCTGGGCCTTTGATATATATTATATTTTAAAATTAGAAAGTTTATATATTTTGTGTTGAATCCGAGCAACGTCGGGTGACTTTGCTAGTATATATATCTAATAGATCAATAGATATAACGATTTTTATACAAAAACAACAAAACAACAAGAATACTTTCAAATGTCCTTTTCGTCCTTAAAAATGCGGCACTAAAGATATATATATTTTTATATAAGAGACCAGCAAATCCAGCTATTCTTGAACCATTAGGTCCTACGCCGATACAACATCTCCGTCAGAATCCCCTAAATAAATAAACATTAAACAACAACATACTAAAATTATTATTTGGTTAGAAAATCTGTATTCAAAAACATTTAATAAATCACTGTCTTCAATATTTTCCATTATTTTGTATATTAGATAACTTCAGTTATAACGCTTTCCATTATTTTCTTACACTGCAGAATTTTTCACATGTTTACTACAAAATCTAATATCAAAGAAAACATTCTTCATCGCTTTATTTTAATCTTTATCATTTCTCTCATTTTACCTTCCTCTATCTCTCTCTCTCCTGAACCTCCACCATTCTCATTATCTCATATTTTCACGATTATACGACGACGATGATGACTGACATTCAACAAAATGTATTGCAACGTTAGCATTGACTTTTCATTTAAAAAAAAAAATGTATTTTTTGTTTTTAACGAACACAAGAAAATATTATAAGGCATTTTTTTTTTTTATCCTTATGTAACCAAAACCATATTTTCTATTTTTTTTTTTTTTTTTGTTTCATTTGTATTGCTTTTTTTGTTTGCTTTTTATGTGTAAATGTAATTTTTGTGGTAAATTTTTGTGTACATAATTTTAAGAATTTTTTTTTTCCCTCTTATTTGGTTTATGAAAAATATTTAAGTCAAAATATTGAAGGTAAATTTTTGGATGGTTGTATTATAATGTCATAACAAAACAAGGATACAATTATTATAGATCATATTTTTATTATATAAATTTTGTTAATAAGAAAAATAAAAAAAAATAAAAAAAATGACTTATAATAAGAATGTGGGAAGAAAAATTTCTTTTGGTAGTTTTATTTTGATTTTTTTTATTGACAATTATCGTTATATTATATAGATATATATATATATATATAAATATATAACGTAGTTGTATAAAGATGCAGAATAATTGAAAATTCGATAGGAGTTTACTGAGATTTATAAGGCAATTAGTATTAGAAAAAAATGTGTCAACTTAAAATAATAAGTATATTTAACTGAATTGAATTGAGTATAGTAAAATAATGAATATATAAAAAATATATATGTAACATTGATGATTTACAATTATTTCTGGCTCTAGTACGAAACCAAATATGTTAATAAATTGTTTTCATTTCGGCAATTTCTTAGACAAAGACTTTATTCGAATTCACATTTTTGTTCTTATCATAAATATTATCTTATAGATATATGATAGATATTTTATATATCTGTCACAGATATCTTATAGATCTATCATAGATATTTTATAGACCTTATCACAGATATATCACAGTTTTCAACTATTGTTAATAAATTGTTTACATTTTAGACGATTCTAGTTCAAATTTTTATTCTTATCATAAATATTATCTTATAGATATATCATAGATATTTTATAGATCTGTCATAGATATCTTATAGATCTATAATAAATATTTTATAGATCTTATCATAGATATATCATAGCTTTCAACTTTTGTTAATAAATTGTTTACATTTTTGACGATTCTAGTTCAAATTTTTATTCTTATCATAAATATTATCTTATAGATATATCATAGATATTTTATAGATCTGTCATAGATATCTTATAGATCTATAACAAATATTTTATAGATCTTATCATAGATATATCATTGTTTGCAACTTTTATTAATTAATTTGTTTTCATTTTTGACGATTCTAGTTCACATTTTTATTCCTATCATAAATATTATCTTATAGATATATCATAGATATTTTATAGATCTGTCACAGATATCTTATAGATCTATCATAGATATTTTATAGACCTTATCACATATATATCACAGTTTTCAACTTTTGTTAATAAATTGTTTTCATTTTTGCCGATTCTAGTTCACATTTTTATTCCTATCATAAATATTATCTTATAGATATATCATAGATATTTTATAGATCTGTCATAGATATTTTATAGATCTGTCATAGATATTTTATAGATCTTCTCACAGTTATATCACAGTTTTCAACTTTTGTTAATAAATTGTTTTCATTTTTGCCGATTCTAGTTCACATTTTTATTCTTATCATAAATATTATCTTATAGATATATAATAGATATTTTATAGATCTGTTATAGATATCTTATACATGTATCATAAATATTTTATAGACTTTATCATAAATATATCATTGTTATCAACTTTTGTTAAGAAATAGTTTACATTTTTGACGATTCTAGTTCAAATTTTTATTCTTATCATAAATATTATCTTATAGATATATCATAGATATTTTATAGATCTGTCATAGATATCTTATAGATCTATAACAAATATTTTATAGATCTTATCATAGATATATCATTGTTTGCAACTTTTATTAATTAATTTGTTTTCATTTTTGACGATTCTAGTTCACATTTTTATTCCTATCATAAATATTATCTTATAGATATATCATAGATATTTTATAGATCTGTCACAGATATCTTATAGATCTATCATAGATATTTTATAGACCTTATCACATATATATCACAGTTTTCAACTTTTGTTAATAAATTGTTTTCATTTTTGCCGATTCTAGTTCACATTTTTATTCCTATCATAAATATTATCTTATAGATATATCATAGATATTTTATAGATCTGTCATAGATATTTTATAGATCTGTCATAGATATTTTATAGATCTTCTCACAGTTATATCACAGTTTTCAACTTTTGTTAATAAATTGTTTTCATTTTAGACGATTCTAGTTCAAATTTTTATTCTTATCATAAATATTATCTTATAGATATATGATAGATATTTTATAGATCTGTTATAGATATCTTATACATGTATCATAAATATTTTATAGACTTTATCATAAATATATCATTGTTATCAACTTTTGTTAAGAAATAGTTTACATTTTTGACGATTCTAGTTCAAATTTTTATTCTTATCATAAATATTATCTTATAGATATATCATAGATATTTTATAGATCTGTCATAGATATCTTATAGATCTATAACAAATATTTTATAGATCTTATCATAGATATATCATTGTTTGCAACTTTTATTAATTAATTTGTTTTCATTTTTGACGATTCTAGTTCACATTTTTATTCCTATCATAAATATTATCTTATAGATATATCATAGATATTTTATAGATCTGTCACAGATATCTTATAGATCTATCATAGATATTTTATAGACCTTATCACATATATATCACAGTTTTCAACTTTTGTTAATAAATTGTTTTCATTTTTGCCGATTCTAGTTCACATTTTTATTCCTATCATAAATATTATCTTATAGATATATCATAGATATTTTATAGATCTGTCATAGATATTTTATAGATCTGTCATAGATATTTTATAGATCTTCTCACAGTTATATCACAGTTTTCAACTTTTGTTAATAAATTGTTTTCATTTTAGACGATTCTAGTTCAAATTTTTATTCTTATCATAAATATTATCTTATAGATATATGATAGATATTTTATAGATCTGTTATAGATATCTTATACATGTATCATAAATATTTTATAGACTTTATCATAAATATATCATTGTTATCAACTTTTGTTAAGAAATAGTTTACATTTTTGACGATTCTAGTTCAAATTTTTATTCTTATCATAAATATTATCTTATAGATATATCATAGATATTTTATAGATCTGTCATAGATATCTTATAGATCTATAATAAATATTTTATAGATCTTATCATAGATATATCATAGCTTTCAACTTTTGTTAATAAATTGTTTACATTTTTGACGATTCTAGTTCAAATTTTTATTCTTATCATAAATATTATCTTATAGATATATCATAGATATTTTATACATCTGTCATAGATATCTTATAGATCTATAACAAATATTTTATAGATCTTATCATAGATATATCATTGTTTGCAACTTTTATTAATTAATTTGTTTTCATTTTTGACGATTCTAGTTCACATTTTTATTCCTATCATAAATATTATCTTATAGATATATCATAGATATTTTATAGATCTGTCATAGATATTTTATAGATCTGTCATAGATATTTTATAGATCTTCTCACAGTTATATCACAGTTTTCAACTTTTGTTAATAAATTGTTTTCATTTTTGCCGATTCTAGTTCACATTTTTATTCTTATCATAAATATTATCTTATAGATATATCATAGATATTTTATAGATCTGTCATAGATATTTTATAAATCTATCATAGATATTTTATAGATCTTATCATAGATATATCATAGTTTTCAACTTTTGTTAATAAATTGTTTTCATTTTAGACGATTCTAGTTCACATTTTTATTCTTATCATAAATATTATCTTATAGATATATAATAGATATTTTATAGATCTGTCATAGATATTTTATAGATCTGTCATAGATATTTTATAGATCTTATCACAGATATATCACAGTTTTCAACTTTTATTAATTAATTGTTTACATTTTTGACGATTCTAGTTCAAATTTTTATTCTTATCATAAATATTATCTTATAGATATATGATAGATATTTTATATATCTGTCACAGATATCTTATAGATCTATCATAGATATTTTATAGACCTTATCATAAATATATCATAGTTTTCAACTTTTGTTAATTAATTTTTTTCATTTTTGACGATTCTAGTTAACATTTTTGTTCTTATCACAAATATTATCTTATAGATATATCATAAATATTTTATAGATCTGTCATAGATATTTTATAGATCTGTCATAGATATTTTATAAATCTATCATAGATATTTTATAGATCTTATCATAGATATATCATAGTTTTCAACTTTTGTTAATAAATTGTTTTCATTTTTGCTGATTCTAGTTCACATTTTTATTCTTATCATAAATATTATCTTATAGATATATCATAGATATTTTATATATCTGTCACAGATATCTTATAGATCTATCATAGATTTTTTATAGACCTTATCATAAATATATCATAGTTTTCAACTTTTGTTAATTAATTTTTTTCATTTTTGACGATTCTAGTTAACATTTTTGTTCTTATCACAAATATTATCTTATAGATATATCATAGATATTTTATAGATCTGTCATAGATATTTTATAAATCTATCATAGATATTTTATAGATCTTATCATAGATATATCATTGTTTTCAACTTTTATTAATTAATTTTTTTCATTTTTGCCGATTCTAGTTCACATTTTTATTCTTATCATAAATATTATCTTATAGATCTATCATAGATGTACCACAAATATCTCATAGATTTTTTATTTTTGTATAAAATGTATTTTGTATAAAGAGATCAAGCTATATATTATCAAAAAGTAAAATTGTAACACCAATCTATTTCGTATAAACCAACATACTCGATTGATATACATATACCTTTTTTTTTATTGTACTAAAATGAAGTTTATTATATAAGTACTTATAACTAATTACACATATATTAAGATTGTATTAGAATTAATTTCAGTCGCAGCTTAATTTCAGCTTAATTTATTTCCCACAAGCAACTGGACTTGAATCAATTATAACCTACCTCCCATTTACTATAAATATATATTTTAACTTGTGTAGGTCGTTTTTATGAAAACTACTATAAATGAAAATCCATTCATACTAACTTGCTTAATTCTTTATTACGGATTTAATCTTTTTTATGCATTATCCATATTTAGGTACAACTTCGACATTGTGTTAACCAACGCAATATTACATGATGACAGCATTGCTAACCTTAACATCATTATCTTTTATTTTTTGTTTTGTTTCACTTTTTTTTTTTATATTCATATTTATATTGTGATTATATTAGAATTAATATTTCAGTCACAGTTTAGCTTAAATTATTTCCCCAAAGTTGACTGGAATCAATTTTAATAAACCTACCCTTTACTACATACCAATTCCAACTAGTTTTACATTTAAAATGATTTTTACGCTATATATTTAATTAATCCATTACCACTGTTAGGAAATATTTGAACTTGAAGGGGTCCCACAAAAGCAATTATGCATAAACAGAAACAGAGTTTTCAACTATTCCATAAAAAAATCCAAAAACTGTTGTAAATATGAATATATTAACAATCATAATATAGTTCTACGTTGACGCCATAACTTTAGTAAATATCTGGCTTCATAGGGATCACCATAATATAAATTGAATCGTAAGCTATTCCACAATCAACCTGAAAACTGTGATAAATCCAAATATATCTAAAATATATATATAATATCTATTTATATTATCAAATATATATTTTAGGATTAAAAATAATTGAGCCTAGCACCAGCCAGGATCGAAAAATTGAAGAAAATCTAGATCTATTTAATATCGTGCTGTATATAAATAAACTCACAGGCTTAACAGTTATCAATATTGACAATAACGAATAACCAGATAAACATTTTTCATACAATTCTAGCAAACAATATTGACTGTGAAGTCCAAAATTCACTCAAAGACTAAACCAATTTAAAACCATAACGTAATTCATCCAAAACATATACTGAATATCATTAAATTGTTCTCAGACGTATATACACACAAACAAAGTAAGTACGTTAAATTAAAACTCTAAAATTTATATTAACACGGTTATCTTAATTAAAAATCATGTTTGAAAAAACTTTTATAAAAGAAGCTGGTTAAATTTTTTGTCTATTTTCTATACTTAAATTGCCATTATTTCTTCACAACAATATTTACGAAACCAAACAACAGAATCAAGTAAATAAACAATACAATTAAAATGAATGTCCTTTATTATAATTGTACATAAAAATAAATATTTCATATTTTTGTTTTTTTTTGTTTTTTTTTTTGTTCTTTAACATTTTTCTCTACTTTTATGATTAATAACCCCTTCTTTGTTCAAAGAGTTTGTTCAAATCTGCTGAAGAAGTATTTAAGCCGTCAACACACCATTATATTTATTATTACACCACTTTTTACATCCTTCTTATTGTATATAATATGTATGTATGTAATGTACTACCTACTATATCAACGATAAAACAAAAAAATAAAATAAATAAATAAATAAAAGTTTTAATAAATTACCTTGACTTTAGACTTTTTAAGGTTCATATTTTTCAAACAAACACAAAAAAATAAGAAAAAATCCAAAATAATTTTACAATTGGTCTAATAAACTATAAATCTCTGTAGCAAAATTCTGATGTATATATACATATTATATGTATATGTGATTTATACCACAAAATAATAACTAAAATTAAATTTCATTGTTTAGAGAGTTTTGAGAGTTCGGTCGATGTTAATTTTTGTTTTTTGAAAGAGTAGGGAAATGATTTATAACAGTAAGTTAACTGTTCTGTGATTATATTATAAAAACGCTTGGGGAAGCATTTTTTCAGCATAGACAAATAAATGCATGTACTCTGTTTGGCTGTGTTGCATGTAGAAACTGATGATAAGATACATTTGTATCGAAATCTGTCAAATATCCTAATCCTATTAAGCTGAAAACAGAATAAAAACTGGCGACAGATTCAGTTGCTAACCTATAACAAAACATGCAGTACCGTACTTAATTAAGCACGAAAAGGTTAATGTCAGGAACATAAAAAAAAAAATTGATTCCACCGACTTAAAAATTAGTTACAAAAACTAGTAAATGAACTAATAAAATTATATTAATTTAATTGTAATACCAGTGAACCCTTTGACCTCGCAACAAAAATCAATTTCTTAATAGATACAGGAGCCCAAGTATTAATTATGCCAAAAATTTTTTTCCACATACATCCCAATTAGCTAATTCCATCCAGCCACCGGTGAATCTATCCCTACATATGGATTGAAAGCCCTTACGCTAACTAACAATCTTCGATTAAAATTTCAACCATGTTTTCTTTATAGCGGCAACCGACCATGAAATTGTAGATCCAGATTTTCTGTACAAATACAAAATACATGTAGACCTTAGAGGAAAAAGACTGATTGA
This sequence comes from Argyra leucocephala, assembly GCA_963942445.1. Taxonomy (NCBI): domain Eukaryota; kingdom Metazoa; phylum Arthropoda; class Insecta; order Diptera; family Dolichopodidae; genus Argyra; species Argyra leucocephala. The sequence goes on from OZ012681.1 coordinate 127,537,009, forward strand.
CGAAACAATTTTTGTGAACTATATGTCGCTACAGCGTTGTTTTACAATTAAGTCGGCTGAAAAATAGAAAATAGAGGCATTTTTCATTGATTGAAAATCGGTCGATCACATACAGACTTTGCCATTATCTGCGATCTCATTTAAACACATGTAATCTAATGGAGCTAACTAAGTGTAATACCGGGATCAGAGGATAATATTTTCCGGTGTTCGATACGGTATTAAAGCATAAATAGCGCGATATTACGGTATTAATTTTTAGTTCTCAGAACCAAAAAAAATATTTTAATTTAAAATAGTAGGCTTTGTAAATTCAGTAATTTTAAAATAAACCAAGTATACACTTTCTAAAATTGAGTAGTTTTACGGAACTCAGGCTAGAATTTTAAAATAATAATCGTAGTAACATTCAAAGTAGTGATTGGAAATGTCGTTCATTTCAGTGATCTCCAATCTGAAAGGATCATTCATTTCTACGGAACGGGTTAATAAACATCGGTCAGTCGGAAAAAAAACTGATACAATTCAAGATAATGTTTAACTTATAAAAACAGAAATAACATTATTTGAAGACGCGAGCGTACTAGGGGATTCTATATCCAGAAAATGTATGATCTCCTTGTTACAGTACGTCCAACAAGCGCAGAATCGGATCGAGCATTTTCTGCTGCTGGACAAATATGAACAAAAATTCGCTCCAACTTAAATGATTGTGTCTTTTAAGGGCATACTTCCAATCATTAAAACAATAATTAAATTTTTCTACTTAACTTTGTACTCTTAATTTTATTTAATATCTTATGTTTTTATTTTATTTTATATGTTGAAGAATGAATTGTTTTATTAATGTTTTAGTTTAGTGGTCCCGGTATTGAACAGCGGGATTCCGGTATTCAATGTTTCAATACCGAAATACTGGTATTAATTTTTCGCTCCGGTATTGCTCTGCCCAATTTGAATTTATAAATTTAGTCAGTGTTTTGTTATCAACTTTGCTACTGTTTAGTAGATTTTATTACTAGAAAATAGAAACATTAAGACACATACTAGAAAAATAGCAAATAGAAGCATTTTTCATTGATTGATAACCGGTCGATCATAAACAGTATTTGCCATTTTCTGCGATCTCATTTAAACACATGTAATCTATTGGAATTTGTTGTCGCTGAAAATCAGTCGATCACAAACAGTCCTTGTATTTGTCTGCGATCTCACTTATACACATGTAATATATTAGAATAATTTGCACATTTAGTCGCTGAAATTAATCAATCTTTTGTTTTTGACTTTACTACTGTTTGACAGATTCCATTACTACCCATCCCATCAGATCTATTAAAAAAAAAATTACAAACCCTATCAAAGCCGGCTTTAAACATCTTCAATTTGATTAGAAACTGTAAAAATCTCACTTTAACTACCCAATCAACATCAATTTACATCCTATCAAATCTTTTAGTACATAGGCATACAATATTGTAAATCCAATTACATTTTCAAAGCACATTCCATAAAGAGACAAATTTTAAAATGACAACTCAACAATAATGTTAATCCATTTCACTTTCTATTATAACATTTAAAGAGATTTTCTGCCAAAAACATTCAAAATTGATTTAATCCTTTCTGTTATCCTTAAATAAATACACATTTCATCTTACACCATACAATTTTTATCTTTAGATTATTTTCAAAAAATATTTACATCATAAATTCTCTCAAAACATTATGCTAGCCTATATATACAGTATTTCACCATTTAATTTCCATCACATTTCATATTATTCTCATAAAAAAAAAAAAAAAATATGTTTGCATTCCAGTTTCCAAAAGGAAAACAAAATTGTTTTTTTTTTTTTATTTTCTTTCGTTTACTACGGTTCGTACCAAATCTGAAAATTTGCAAATGAAATATTTCTATAATTTGAATTGGTAAAACAATCATGATTTCGCATACATAACTGAAATTCTCTTACTAAAGATAATAAAACAAGAAAATTGATAATAAACAGTTGTAAAAAAAAAAACAAAAAACATTAAAAAAAATATTAGAAAACGGCTTGAAATTCCACCTATGTGTAAATTGCTGGCAACGACATTGTCATACCAGAACATCAATCAAAATCGCAAATCACTTCGGTTAATTTCAATCGACCATGAATAATAAATGGATCTGGGGAAGTATGAAGGTAGAGAGAGAGAAGGTAGGTATAATAAACAATAGGAACAAATTTAGAATATGAAAGAAAATAGATTGAAAAATTAATGTTTTTTTTTTGTTTTGTCCAATAACAAGTGGCGGTGTGGAATTTAATCAAAGTGCATACAGTGATTCAAATTCAAATGCTGAAAAAAAAATTAATTTCGGAGTAAAATTTTTAAGTTTTTAAAAACTTAATTCTGATGTGTTTAACTTATTTTCGTTAACAGAATTGTCATGTCCTGTTCATATCCTGTTCATGTCATGTCCAACAATCATCAAATTTAACAGGAATTAACTTCTTCTTATGTTGCTAATCCACTACTGGATGGTAAGAGGTCACTCAATTCATCACTGTAAGCTTGCTATGATGTTGGCATATTCTTCTATACATTTTGCGTTGTTAGCTAGTTATGTTAAATTTCGAATGCTTCTAAGCCATCGCATTTGTTTTCTTTCGATATTCCTCTTACCTTCAATCTTGCCTTGTACAATTAATTGTTAAAAGCAAAAGCCTCATATCGGGTGACCAACATAACTTATTTTTCTACGTTTGACATTTAGAAGTATTTCTCTGTTTATTTTCTTAAAACTTCTAGTTTCGTGACTTGGTCGGTGTAAGAAATTTTTAGCATTCTACAACAACGCCAAATTTCTAAAGCTTGTAATTTGTTTAGTACAGTCACGTTCAAAGTCCATGTTTCTACTCTGTAACAGTACATACCGAGAGACAGTTTATTTCTCTGTTACGTAGTACATTTTTATATTTTACAAAACGACTTTCGTGCCATTTCGATTCTACATTTTACTTCCTTATCTGACTTCAGCTTTCATCGAGATAACAACCCAGATATTTTAAGGTAGAAACGCGTTCAATGGGTTCATTAGTGATTGTGATGACACCATTATTATTCCCGTTGTTTCGTTTACTGACTATGATAAACGTTCTGTTAATGTAAAGGCCGGAATAATTGCTATGCTCATTGATTTTGTCAACTAAATATTAAAAATCATACAAATTGTCAGTCATTACAGTTGTGACATCCGCGTATGAAAAAAGAAATCAGGGTTGTTATAATGAGACTGATATTTGGATCATATGTGTGAAGTTACAGATGGGGGAATAGTAACTGCAAGATAACTGTTTCCTGAATTTAAACAAAGTTTTCTTGGAATTTATAAACAGATATCCAATGAAATATTAAGACAATTCATTGAACATCTCTATGTTAATTTGAAAATATACTTATACATTATATTTTTGTTTGCAAACAGCCATCAAGCGTTAGTGTATAAGAGTTAGAGTATAAGAGTTTTTACGTATAACTCTTGGTTTGGGATAGTACAGTAGGTATTGTAAGAATTATGAAAGCTATAGTGTGAAATAGTAGGAAGTTACAAAATGTAGGAGTTTATATTTTACTTACGTTTATGGGAATTATAAACTGCGATGGTGTTTGAATGGGAATATCTGAAGTCCAGACTATGAACGAATTTCTTTGAAAGCTGTTTTATGTCATTTTGATATTTCTACTGCGTAGAATTTGACGGGCATACAATTTTGTACAAATACAATTATTAACTCAAATTCTGGACCTCCGCAAAAGTTTATTCAACATTCTAAATTTTAAAGAAAATTGAAGACATTAAATTTTCGCAGATCTTTGATTACTCTTAATAATAATATGATCAATTAATCAATCAATTTGATCAAAATTATATTAACATTAAAAATATTGTAAATACTTCCAATTACATTCGAGTACTTTACCACTCGGCTGTCAAAGCCAAAAATAATATACAAAAATATAAATAAAATATTTAATATAATTTAATAAAAAGGCCCACATTTCGAAAGGGAAAAGGACTTATAAACTTGGCCTACAGATTTATTTGTAGGATCAACTGGTAAAATAATTAAATAAATTTTCTATTATTTTCCAAATGATTTTCCAGAATCAGTCAAGCCGGGAGCGAACACACTAAGTCATTCTGCGAATCTTCTTCAATCAAATTGTTTCCATACACTTTCCATGCAATTTCTTACAATTATGTAGATTCTATCTTTCGAATGGATATTAATTCATAAATTTAGTATATACTCAAATGAATTGTTTCGTGTGCAATGGGGGGCTGATTCATCAATTAAATTCAATTAAAATACTAATATTTATCCTGATGTTAATTCACAAGTTTTATATAATTTTTTTTAATTACATTTACAGTTATCAATTACAAAATATATTGAGATGTTCAGGATGGCTTCAAAGAAACACAAATGTATGTAATGCATATAGGTTTCAAAAATTATAGATGAAAATATACCTCAGTACTGCTTCTTCAGTAATTCGAAGACACGTCAAAAAAAACTGTTGAAGTAAAACCTCAACAACCACTGCGGAAAGAATTGCTTCCGATGGAAGAACAATCGAATTCAAAGCCAGAAGAAAATTATCAGGAAAATGAAGAAGAATGGAAAGACTTCCAAGAAGCAGAACAAAAAGACTATAGTGGCTTAAAAATCGGTCAATTGACATTAAATGATGAAGAAGATGAATTAGGTTCAGGACAAGAGGCAGAATATGATGATAATGATGCAGATGGTGAAGGTGGTAGTTTTGGTAAAGAACGTAAAGGAGATGGTCGTTGAAAAGCAGTACCTGCTGAAGAAGGTACACAAATATCAGTTGAGCAACAGCAAAAAGCAAAATATGATTGGCCGGCTATTAAAGCAAACAAAACAGTTAAAGCTCGTAATCGAAATGCCGCACATATTACAAATGAAGAAAATTTTCCAACATTAGGTGCTGCACGGCCCGAAGAACAACGTAAAAAGAAAAATGATCCCAGTTTTGAAGAAGTCAGACATGGCTGTAGAATGCAAAAATTACAAGAACTTCAAAGGAATGCAGATGCACCGGTTATACGAAATCGTAATGATTCATTAGCCGAAGAAGATAGCTAGATAAAACTACTGATTTATTATTACAATTATTTTTCAATAACAAAAAGGGAGGAGAAATCAAGTTTTTTTTTTTGAGCAAATATTCAGAAAAATCGCAGATTCAACAAATTCAAATCCTTCTTTTTTACACTCTGATTCTATATTTAGAGTCGGTTCTCGGAGATCTGAAGTACAAAGAACCTCTGTCTTGGGTTATATTTATATCCCTAATTTCCTTCATCATATCATTTTATTGTTTTTGAATTTGAAAAATTAGTTCGTCGTATGTGAGAGATTCCCTAGGCAGAGCCTGACTTTTACTTCACATATTTTTCTTTGCGATTTCCTATTTTGGAATAATTTATATTTTGGTGATTTGTTTTATAGCCTGACATCCCTTGACGATAAAGTATAGTAAGAACGAGCTAATAAACGTATAGGAATAGGACTCGATATATAGAATAAGCTAATAACTTTGATTTTATAGAATAAGCTAAGAACTGTGGCTTAGAGTCATGGGAATTTTTTTTACATGGCATTTTTACATTGATATAGTATAAAATATACTGGCCCATCGTAGGTTTTCTCTATTGTCAAAACAGTGAAAAATATAGTACTATACTAAAATATACTATAGTTATCAAAAGTGAAAAATATACTTGTCCAATTGGCTTTAATGAGTCTTCAAACCGTAATTTCGAAATAATTCAAAACAAATATTTAATAATGTTTGACGCTCCAACACATATACACATTGTTATATATATACAAATTGCTTTTTTTCACATAAAACAAATATATTTCAGTACCTAGAGTGAAGCCTAACACAAATGATATTTCAGTACCTATTGTTTACCTTTAAAGTTGTCGCTCATTGTCAAATATCTATATATATATATATATATATATATTTAAAAATTAAGAATAATATTATTAAAAAAATTATATAAAAAAAAAGAATAAATTGATAGAAACAAATCTAATATGACACTAACAACATTTAGATTTGGCCAATGTCATACAAACACAATATGATTCATACAAACACTTCATTGATTCCGTCATTTATGGTTGTATTATAAATCTAGTTAAATAATAATTTTCTTTAACTTTCATTACCACATTTTCTATACTTATTCTGTATAGTTTCAAGTTTAAACTTTATTGAAATATTTACCAATGATAGTGAAAAACTTCTTATATTAATTATTTGAACAATACCTAATCAATATACCTTATAAATAGTAAGTAAACAATATCAAATCCAATATAAAAAAACTACAAGATTAACTCAAAACCCTACCAATTGTTCAAAATGACACACCCCAAAACAAAATTCAATGATATGCGCAAACAGTACAAATCCAATTTTTCCTATTTCAACAATGCAACAGCAATAACAACAGCAACAGCATCAGCAACTACCTCAACAACAAATCCAAAGATCTAATACACATCATCAACAACCTTCTTTGAATACACCAACAGATACAACATTGAATTTTAACTTCGATTTACCACCAGCTGACTTTTTTGGAGGACCGTCAGCGCGGTGACCATAGTAAAAGTAAATTTGTATTTAATAAAAAAAAAAATTATCTATACACCAAATCACTAAAATCAAATTCGATTGCCAAGAATAAGATTAATGATCATCTGTAAAATTTCTAATTTATGACCAGTTTTTTTATATAATTTGAACCACTGTGCCTTGCTATACGTACAAATTCAGTACAACAAAAAAAAAACAAAAAACAAAAATAATCAAAAATATCAGATAAGAAAAAAATTAACGCGTTCCCATCTTATGTTTGTATTGTGCAAATAAACGGACAATTTTTTTTTATTATTATTTTTTTTTCTTCTTCTATTCGTAGTAGCTAGTAGCCATAGCCATAAATAATCTTAGAAAGGTGTTTTACGATCTTTGAGAGAAAAACAAATGAAACGAAAAAAAAAAATGCTTTTTTGCTGTTGTTGTTTTTTTGAATTGCTGTCCAAAGAACAGATTCTTCACATAAACTATGACGACAGCAAACATATACAATGATTATAACGGTATATGAATGTTTGTATATATATTTGATGTATGTATGTAGATATACTTATAAAATGTAGACATAGATTTTTCATTTTTTGATTTCCACCAATTTTTTTTTTTTTTTATTTGAAATTCTAATTTGAGGGGGTGGAATTGTATTATTTTTATTTTTTTTTTGTTTTTTTTTTTTCTTGTTGTTTTTCGATACGTACTACATGTATCTTTTATGATAGTGGCAAATAATTTCACTTCATAAACATACTGGATAACAAATCTTTGGAATTTAATTGATGATTTATTGAATGTAGGTATATCAAAATGTGGGTTTTAACTGAATTTTTTAAGAGATGACGACTATGACAAAAAAAAAGTGTTTTTTTTTTTGTTTTTGTTGTTTAGACAGAATTTTTTTTTTTTTTTAATAATTTTGTGGTTTTTATTATGAGCATTTTTTTTTTTATTTTGTAGGTAATAAAATTTAATGAAAAAAATGCTGATGTGATTTTTTTGACGTTTTTTGTTCTGACTTTTTTAGTTTTAGGATTTTTTTTTTTTGTTTTTAGGTTGTGACAAATTTTTGTGACACATATTTCGAAATGTGTTTAGTGTATTTAGTAGAAGGGAAATGTTACTTTAATGTAGAAGGAGAATTTTATTATAATGGACTAAATGTTAATGGTCTTTAAAAAGTTGAATCTTATATTCTCGTCTGATTGGATTAATTTTATGGAAATTGAACAAAATTTGACACTTGTTTCTATTGACAATTACCATCCACACTTAGGCTTCTCATAACACTATTACAATTATTGTCTTACCTATTGAATAACTTTCCCTTACAAGCTCTATTTCTCTAAAACTAACTTTGCAGTACTTAACAAATACTTTTCGTTAACCGACTTTGAAAACTTAAATGTGAAACATCAGTCGATAATTGAATTTTATCGAATTATTAAAAATGGTTTTAACTCATTCGTTCCAAAGACACGTGTCAAAGATTCTAACTTAAGTTCAATTTGGTTTACAGATGATTTAAAAAATTTAAGAAATAGAAAAAATAAATCTTGAAGAAAATATCTGAAACATAAAAGTAATGAATCATACCTAGAACTTGTTAACCTTTTCAATTTTTACAAAGCTGCATTTAATACCGAGTATAATGACTATCTCATCAATACTGGTTCACAACTATAATATGGAATCCGAAATCATTCTGGAAATTTATTTATTGCAAACGAAAATCAGATGAGTATCCCAATTACATGATTTTTGAAGATGCAACTAGTAATACTTCGGAAGCTCAGAACAATCCTTCAACCAATTTTGATTAATTGTCTGTCAAGCAAATGAAGTAAAACACTGTTTAGATAATATGAGTAGCAATACTTTTCTAGGCCCCAAAATTCCGTAAATAATCTTAAAATAAATGTTCAGAGTCACTTGCAAGCCCTTTGACAATTTTCTTTAATCTCTATCTTAAAGTTGGTCCATTCCCTTAAATTTGGTAAACGGCCTATATTAAAAGGATTCATAAAAAAACAGGTCAAAAAATTATATCGCAAACTATCCTCCAATTGCAAGGTTATTTAGCATCCCACAACTATTTGAACTTATGGTATACGATACGATATACTATGACTGCATTACTTGCTCCAAATCAACATGGTTTTCTGAAAATAAATCAACGGTCACAACCTTGGTCGAATACTGCTTCACGTTTTTAAACTCAATGGTGACCGGTCTTCAAAGTGACGTGATTTATACGGATTTAAGCAAGGTATTTTATCTAGTACCACACAGTGGGATTTTGCTAAAGCTGCGCAAATTAGGTTTCCTCAACTTCTTGTGAAATTTGATAAATTCTTACCTTTCAAACAGATCCAATATTGTACACTTTAGATCAACCCTTTCGTACTACGCTCATTTTGGCGTTCCTCAAGGTAGTCATTTTGGTCCCTCTAATCTTTATCATTGCCATAAACGATGTAGTTACGGTCATCATTTATACGGATGATAAGACATTTTTTAAAGAAATTGCAACAATATAATGACTCAACCCTGATTCAAGAAGACCTAAATACATTCATGAACTGGGGTATATTTAACAAACTGACAAACGCAATGTTATTTCTTTCACTCCCCGCCGCACCTTATCTATTGCTAATTACACCTTTGATAACAAAATTGTCAAACGTGTAACTAAATTCAAGGACATTGGTTAGTTTTTACCTCTTTATCCAATCAATCGGATGTGATCGTAAATAATTCAACTCTAAAATTATTTACGATCAACTCTAAAATTATTTACGATCATATCCGCATTATTCACTTATTTACTTAGGTACTTACTTATTTACTTAGGTAGTCAACAGATCATATAAAATGCTCTGGGAATAACTTATCAGCGTTATCAATTTCAGTTGATTACTGGTGGATTTTTTTTGCTTAAAGATACCCAATTGTTTCATGGTAGGTAACAGACCATATAATATGCTCTGGGAATATAACTTATCAGCGTTATCAATTTCAGTTGATTACTGGTGGATTTTTTTTGCTTGAAGATACCCAATTGTTTCATGGTAGGTAACAGACCATATAATATGCTCTGGGAATATAACTTATCAGCGTTATCAATTTCAGTTGATTACTGGTGGATTTTTTTTGCTTAAAGATACCCAATTGTTTCATGGTAGGTAACAGACCATATAATATGCTCTGGGAATATAACTTATCAACGTTATCAATTTCAGTTGATTACTGGTGGATTTTTTTTGCTTGAAGATACCCAATTGTTTCATGGTAGGTAACAGACCATATAATATGCTCTGGGAATATAACTTATCAGCGTTATCAATTTCAGTTGATTACTGGTGGATTTTTTTTGCTTAAAGATACCCAATTGTTTCATGGTAGGTAACAGACCATATAATATGCTCTGGGAATATAACTTATCAGCGTTATCAATTTCAGTTGATTACTGGTGGATTTTTTTAGCTTGAAGATACCCAATTGTTTCATGGTAGGTAACAGACCATATAATATGCTCTGGGAATATAACTTATCAGCGTTATCAATTTCAGTTGATTACTGGTGGATTTTTTTTGCTTAAAGATACCCAATTGTTTCATGGTAGGTAACAGACCATATAATATGCTCTGGGAATATAACTTATCAGCGTTATCAATTTCAGTTGATTACTGGTGGCTTTTATCTGCTTGAAGATACCCAATTATTTCATGGTAGGCAACATATCATATAATATGCTCTGGGAATGACTTATCAGCGTTACCCATTTCTGTTGATTACTGGTGGATTTTTTTTGCTTAAAGATACCCAATTGTTTCATGGTAGGTAACAGACCATATAATATGCTCTGGGAATATAACTTATCAACGTTATCAATTTCAGTTGATTACTGGTGGATTTTTTTTGCTTGAAGATACCCAATTGTTTCATGGTAGGTAACAGACCATATAATATGCTCTGGGAATATAACTTATCAGCGTTATCAACTTCAGTTGATTACTGGTGGATTTTTTTTGCTTAAAGATACCCAATTGTTTCATGGTAGGTAACAGACCATATAATATGCTCTGGGAATATAACTTATCAGCGTTATCAACTTCAGTTGATTACTGGTGGATTTTTTTTGCTTAAAGATACCCAATTGTTTCATGGTAGGTAACAGACCATATAATATGCTCTGGGAATATAACTTATCAACGTTATCAATTTCAGTTGATTACTGGTGGATTTTTTTTGCTTGAAGATACCCAATTGTTTCATGGTAGGTAACAGACCATATAATATGCTCTGGGAATATAACTTATCAACGTTATCAACTTCAGTTGATTACTGGTGGATTTTTTTTGCTTAAAGATACCCAATTGTTTCATGGTAGGTAACAGACCATATAATATGCTCTGGGAATATAACTTATCAACGTTATCAATTTCAGTTGATTACTGGTGGATTTTTTTTGCTTAAAGATACCCAATTGTTTCATGGTAGGTAACAGACCATATAATATGCTCTGGGAATATAACTTATCAGCGTTATCAACTTCAGTTGATTACTGGTGGATTTTTTTTGCTTAAAGATACCCAATTGTTTCATGGTAGGTAACAGACCATATAATATGCTCTGGGAATATAACTTATCAGCGTTATCAACTTCAGTTGATTACTGGTGGATTTTTTTTGCTTAAAGATACCCAATTGTTTCATGGTAGGTAACAGACCATATAATATGCTCTGGGAATATAACTTATCAGCGTTATCAACTTCAGTTGATTACTGGTGGATTTTTTTTGCTTAAAGATACCCAATTGTTTCATGGTAGGTAACAGACCATATAATATGCTCTGGGAATATAACTTATCAACGTTATCAACTTCAGTTGATTACTGGTGGATTTTTTTTGCTTAAAGATACCCAATTGTTTCATGGTAGGTAACAGACCATATAATATGCTCTGGGAATATAACTTATCAACGTTATCAATTTCAGTTGATTACTGGTGGATTTTTTTTGCTTAAAGATACCCAATTGTTTCATGGTAGGTAACAGACCATATAATATGCTCTGGGAATATAACTTATCAGCGTTATCAACTTCAGTTGATTACTGGTGGATTTTTTTTGCTTAAAGATACCCAATTGTTTCATGGTAGGTAACAGACCATATAATATGCTCTGGGAATATAACTTATCAACGTTATCAACTTCAGTTGATTACTGGTGGATTTTTTTTGCTTAAAGATACCCAATTGTTTCATGGTAGGTAACAGACCATATAATATGCTCTGGGAATATAACTTATCAACGTTATCAATTTCAGTTGATTACTGGTGGATTTTTTTTGCTTAAAGATACCCAATTGTTTCATGGTAGGTAACAGACCATATAATATGCTCTGGGAATATAACTTATCAGCGTTATCAACTTCAGTTGATTACTGGTGGATTTTTTTTGCTTAAAGATACCCAATTGTTTCATGGTAGGTAACAGACCATATAATATGCTCTGGGAATATAACTTATCAACGTTATCAATTTCAGTTGATTACTGGTGGATTTTTTTTGCTTGAAGATACCCAATTGTTTCATGGTAGGTAACAGACCATATAATATGCTCTGGGAATATAACTTATCAGCGTTATCAATTTCAGTTGATTACTGGTGGATTTTTTTTGCTTAAAGATACCCAATTGTTTCATGGTAGGTAACAGACCATATAATATGCTCTGGGAATATAACTTATCAGCGTTATCAATTTCAGTTGATTACTGGTGGATTTTTTTTGCTTAAAGATACCCAATTATTTCATGGTAGGCAACATATCATATAATATGCTCTGGGAATGACTTATCAGCGTTACCCATTTCTGTTGATTACGGGTGGCTTTTATCTGCTTGAAAATACCCAATTGTTTCATGGTAGGCAACAGATCATATAATATGCTCTGGGAATGACTTATCATCGTTATCCATTTCTGTTGATTACTGGTGGCTTTTTTCTGCTTGAAGATACCCAATTGTTTCATAGCTGGAAATAATATATCTCTCCATCGAAGACTTATTCTGCCCCAACGTCTGGTACTGAATTAAAAGATTTTCTTGACTGAAGTATTTACACCCAATCGCTCTACATGTTGGAGCCACATTTATAGCAATCTTTCGACGTTAATTTTCATGAACATACAACAACTTTATTATACACTTCATAGAATTCGACATTCTATCTACTCTTCCCAATGCATTTGTTTTGACTAGTATAATCATGATTCTGATCTAACGAAGAGTATGACCGCGGTTACAACCATAGCATATTTATTGAATATTCAAATACAAAATGCTTATTACTATCTCTAATACGGCAACACAACCAATTTAAACTATAAATAAAGTCCAAATCAATTTTTTTCAAAATCCCTTTTTTTTATAGTTTTTGATTTAAAAACTTTTTTCTACACTTGAAGGAAAATTTCTTCTTTAAAATATAACTACAAAAAATATCTATTACTAAAAATTCTGTAACAAAGACATAAATAGATTTAATTCATTAGAAACTAGATATGGCATTTCATTTTTCCAATACATTATATAGACCTTAGAATTGTCCATGATTTTTAATATACATACATTCATCATAAAATTCAGAACATAATAATTGTGCTTAGTAAGCTGAACCAAAATATTATGATTCAAATCTATCTATACACAATATCATATCTAACATTACCATATACACACATTTATACAATTATAAAAATAGCACAAGTCATTTACAAATTTTGACTTAATTTAACTTAATTGCATAGATTACTTTCAAATATTATTATTTAGTAATATGTATATTAATAGTGAGAAAGAGATAGCAATCATAATCATCATCATCATGTCCATTGTTCATATAGTATGCTTTTGAAATGTTTGTTACGAAAAATATTCACTAAGGCTGAATAGCAGCCTACTTGAAAAAAAAAACTATACCTATTTTTCTTTAATAATGATTTCTCTTTAAATGTATATGTGGCTGTATATATGTATTTTTATAGAATTTGTAATTTAATATTCAATACAAATTCTGACTTTAACTAGTTCTATACACACAACACTTAAATAATAAATCCTTGAAAATATTCTCAATTTTGTTATATTTTAGTTTTTATATCCATAGTGTTTTATATAGTTAGAATACCATTGCAGTAGTAAATACCATTAAAACAACAACAACAACAACAATGTGAAAACAAATAATAAATTCCAATTCTATTCACTGTATATAAATATTCAAATCGTTTTCAATTTCAATTTAGGGAGAAAAAAAAAATACAATAAATGAATTTTATAACCTAATAATTGAGTATTTTGTATTCTATAACCCTGAAACTTCAAAATAATGGTGCGCGGCGCATCACATTTTAAAGAATATGTTACTTACTACGCTATTCAATTATAGGTTTCACAGTAGCTTAAAAGTTAGTATAAATTATAGTTTAATATGTCAATATATAAAACCCATAAATAATATGCCAATATTTAAATAAATTGAAAAGGTCTATGGCTATAATACAACATCGCTACTCTACTGTCTAACAAAGTCTGTATGTAACTTAATACATTCGAAATATATCAAAATATCTGTTTTAATCACGAAAATTATTCTTATTATTATTTTTACTACAGTTAATTTCTAGCATCAGTTACAGGCTTAACATACAATTAATACCACGTAGCAGGTCATCCGAAATCATTATTCTAAATGTATATAATATTAATAATAGTTTTATAGAACACAAAACCTACCCCGACACAGTTTTCGAATCACTGTTTTACTAATACTGTCTTATTTCTTTGGACAAAATTTATTTTGTCCTATTTTTATGCAAGTAAATTGGTACTTATGTACAGTACACAATAAAAATATTAATGCACTATACTTTATTTTTATTTTTGTAAATATATTTCGGGAATAGGTTATTATTATATGCCTGAATGTTATTTGCCTGTATATATATGTACAATTTATATGCTCGCCACGAAATCCCAAATGCCAAATACAAAAACCCAAAATACCAAAATTAAAAATCCTAAAATTTGACTTTAATTCATTCAGTAATTTCGAATTCAATCATTTTGCTGTGAGTATCCGCAACAGTGAAATGATTTGATGAGGTAAGTATTCTGTAAAGGCTCAGAACTTTGATTTTGAATCCAACTCTAAAATCTCTCCTAACTCAAAATCTCGAATATATATTCATTACTGATGTTCCAGAGCATGGGTATCAGCTTTTTAAGAGGGGACGGAGCTGTTATTTGAAAATTTAAAAAAAATTTTGTTAAGTAAATTGAGGGCGCTCTAACGATTGGTGATATTTTCAACTTCCGGGAAGGACCGGAAAAGTGATTTTCAAGACCAAAAATCGCCAAAATTGGCCGAAATCGAGATTTCTAAATGGGAAGGAGTACAAAAAAAGAACACTTTACAAAAGTTTCTTATTTTATGACGTAGAATCCGGAGTTGCATAAAAAAGTACCCCTTCCCATTTGAAAATCTCGATTTCGGCCAATTTCGGCGATTTTTGGTATTTTATAAAAACCCTTTTCCGGTCTTTAATAGAAATTTTTTTATTTAATTTTAAAATAACGGCTTCTTCCTCTCTTAAAATCTGATACGCATGCTCTGGAACACCCGGTATAAATTAATATATACAAAATATTTATCACATTTAGTATCCAGCATATCAAGTCAAAAGAAATATAGTCAAATGACATTCAGGCAATTGAAATACATATTAAATGCTTTCTTAGAGTGTCCATGATAATAAAAGTTTTAAATGAAGTACGATGTGATGAAATGCTTCTACTCCGTGATCATTGATATTTTGTTTAATACACTAAAAGCATCGATCGTGTTTAGCTGTCTAAAAAAAAATGATTAAGTGTACTGGTTACGTGTTTACTTTTAGTTGTGTTAAAGCAATCTAAGAAAATAAATTCTTGCTTTGGTCTAAAATGGTTAATAGAAAGCTTTGGTTATCTACTTTTGAATCACAAGCTCAACAATAATTACTTTCAATCGCATCTAATATTGAACTGGAATTAATATAACAAAACAAAAAATAAATATAAAATAATTTGATATGAGAATAAAAGTTTTGCCAATACTCGAAATTCAGTTGAGACAACTGTTATCTGTTAACTGTTAATTATTATAAAACTGTTATGTGTTAAAATGTTAATAACCTGAACAAATGGTAAATACTTGGGCAAATTACGATTTGGAAGGTATTTACATTTCCGTTATTACTTCAAAACCATCAATTGTTTGAGTACAAACTCATACTTGCAAATATGATCAGGTTAAAAAAACTGATATGTTGGTGACTTTGGACAATTGAATAGTATTGGTGTAAAAACAAACTTGCAAATATCATCAGATTAAAAAACTGATGTGTTGGTGACTTTGGACAACTGAATAGTATTGGAGCTATTTACAATTGTTCGAAAAATAATTGTTTTGCTAAAAGATTTGACTTAAATTGCTCAAATATTTAAAATACAATAATACTCATAGCCCATATTATGACAAGCAATAAATTCAATGACAGCAAAATAAAGTTATGTTGTAAATATTTGTATTGTGGATATTTTGTAAATATTAATCTAAAAATATATTATATAGCTATCTAATTAATTTTAAGAAGAAAAATATTAAATTTTAAACTTTATAAAACTATAATTAATTTAAAACTAAACCTACGTATGCTGTTAGTATGCTGTGCAAAAATTTAACATTATTCCATGTAATTTGTTGTTGTAGAAAAATGATAGCAAAAATTTTGCTTCAAATTTTGCTTTGTAGTACAGTACGCTGTTGGTATGCTGAGCAAAAACAAATGAAGTTCTTGTTTTGACCGCCAGGTATTAAGCTTCAAAATTTTTGCTCCTCATTTATATACCCGGGTATATAAAATTTTTTTTGCTCAGCAAAATTTTGATATTAGAAAATAAAAACGTTTGATCTAGTAAAATAAAGTGAATAATCGAAGTATACATAGTAAAATAAAGTAAATCTTAAAAAATATTATTTAAAAATATTATTTTAAAGGTTCCATTGTTAAATAGTATTTTTTAAGGTTCACTTTATTTGACTTACGATTTATTTTATTTTTAAATAATTTATTTAATATAACAGATAGATTAAGAATATATATATATTAATTAATAATAATTTATTTAAGATAAATAGTTAGATTTTATTTTCAAACGTTGTTGATTGTCAAATGAACAAATAATGCCACCTGTTATTTATTAAACGAATTTATGATCAAATTTTGCTACCGATTTTGCAAAAGTTTTTCTATTCATTTTTTTAACAGGGAAAAATTTTTAACAGCATACTTAGCTTAAAAGACCATAATGAACTTTAATAAAACCATCTTTTAAATCTGAAATTTTTTATAAACATTTA
Source organism: Argyra leucocephala (assembly GCA_963942445.1). Classification (NCBI taxonomy): domain Eukaryota; kingdom Metazoa; phylum Arthropoda; class Insecta; order Diptera; family Dolichopodidae; genus Argyra; species Argyra leucocephala. Next base: position 127,554,169 of record OZ012681.1, read on the forward strand.
AATATGTAATTTTTTTAATAATATAAATTTTTGTCCATATTTAATTTTGTCCGTACAAAGAAATAAACATCTTCTTGTTAGTAAACTTCCTCTTGTTAGCCTAGCTTCATTACACATGATTTTGATATTTTAATAATTTCTTATTTAAATTTGTATTATAATTTATTATAAATTAATATAAATCAAACAATTTATAATATTTATTTTATATATATTTTATTTGAATATTTGAAATATTATATAAATTGTTTTTATTTTAAATATATTTTTAATTTGTCAAATATTTCAATGTATGCCGAACGGAAACAGTGTTGGCATTTTACGGGTAAATTAACGTTTTTTATGATTTTCTACATATTTGACGTAATAAAGTGTAAAATACATGTAAACAACTCCAAACAACTACAAACAACTGTAAATAACGATAAACAACTGTAAATTACTGTAAAATTATTTGTTTTTGACTGTTCGATAAACACTTTGAAAGTGTTTCGTTCTGATCTATTATAAAAAATTCTAATCTAGTTCTAATTGATTATAAAAAGAAAAGGGGCTCAACGATGGAGCTCATGTGAGATCAATGAGCAATAATTATAACGGAAATGTATTCAAATTAACAAAACAGAAAGATAGGTTAAGTAGTTGACTTGCATTTTTCTTTAAATTTCAAGCTCTATATTCCTTTTAACCAGCTTGAGTGGCTGTCCAGCTTGAAAATAGCTTGAGTTTGACATTATGTATTTTTAGTGACATAAATTTTGATGCCTAGAATTTGTAAAAATTTTTATAAATTTAAAGATTCTACAAAACAGCTACAATTTTCTATTAAATCTTCTATTTTTTAAATTCACTCTGAATATTAACAAAACTTTGTAAATTTTTAACATTAAATGTCAACTCAAACTCTCAAGCTCTTAAGCTGCGTATGCCTTTAAAATTTTCAATTTGAAAATTGGTTTGAGTGAAGCTGATTTCAAGAAACTAGTGTATATACATGATGTCAAAGCGTACTTCAAGCTTACTTAAAGCTATCAAGTATACGGGGTAAATGATCGATGTATATAGAATATTGATTGTATGTGTAGATATCTCAATAAATTGTAAGTGAGGTTCTTAGCAAATTGTGCGATTTTAATTATTTTTTATGTCCTTTCATATTCTTAAGTTTTCATTTATTGATATACAATAATGTTGCAGCTTATGAGTTGTTTACGTTATTTACATAATTTTTTACACACTTACAACAACAAAAAACATCGTAGTAAATTACTAGGTTCTTTACATGTAAACAATTGTGTAAAAAACTAGACGTAATTTACTTTGCCAACACTGAACGGAAATCGTTTGGAAAAAAGCAAACGTAACGTTAATTCGGCACATGAAAAAATCCTCCATAAAAATAAAACATAAAAACCAGCAACAAATTCAATTACTTAGTGTAACTCTTTACTTTTGGTTAGCACTGTATTCACGTACACAGCTTTGTTAACAAAATCACAATTTTTTGTTATTTTTGTTATTATTATTTTTTTTATATCACTCATAAAAGTCGTGACGTATTGAAGTATATAAATTATTTGTTCTGGATGTAGTTACTCACTATAACAACTTTCAACGTTAATCCGATTCTCTGGCAACATTGAATTGAAATTTAAAGTTAAAAATGAAATAGTTTTTTTGGTGATTTTTTGTTTTTAATATTTTTTTTTTTTTCAAAAAAGAAAGGATATCCTTTGATACTGTACAATATAACGAAAAATATAAAAATAAATCTATACTATAAACGAGACAAGATTATGATTTTAAATTCTGATACGATGTATTTCAAAAATTTACAAAAAAAAAAAAAAAAACAAAAAAAAAACAAAAAAATGAATTACAAAGAATTGAAATCATTATTATTGAGCTCACTCTACTGTATGACTGTGTAATGAACTTGATTTAAAAAAAAAAAAAAACAAAAACAAAAAAAAAATGATTTTAAAAGAATTGAATAAAGAAGTTGTTGCTTCCTATTGATGCTCACTGCCTAAATTTCCAAGAATGATTTATTCATGTAATTTTTTTTTTTTTTTTTTTTGGTTCTGGTAGGATCAGTAACCATTGATAAGGAAATTGAAAAATGAATTAAATTGGAAAATTTTCTTATGGCAGAGTATTGAAATTCATTGTTTGAAAACTACAAAAGAAAATGTTCACAAAAGAAAAGTTCAAATGTTAAATCCTTTTTTGTATATATATATATATATATATATATATATATATATATATATATATAATATATATATATATATATATTATTTCACTGTAAATTAAGCTTACCAGTTATCAAATTGATAACTTAACTTTATGTAAATTGGTCATTAGTATATTTTATAGTAATGAAATCTATGTTTAAGGTCATTTTCAATGATAATAAATTCATACTAAATTTGTTAAATATAATGAAAATGAGTTAATATTCAAAGAGTATTGAAATTGTTTGACTTTTGACATTTAAAAGATAACTGTATACCCATTTTATAGAGAATATGTAACTAAAAAATGTCTTTGTCAGTATATGTGTTTATTAAATAAGAATTGAATTAAAGGAAATACAAATCAACAACAAAAAGTATAGTAATGTTAAAAAATTCAACTTTAATAGGCCAACAGGCACGAGTACTGGATATCATGTTTTATGTTCAATTGTAAAAAAAAATATAAATATCTATGTACTTACTGTCTATGTATTTTTTGGTATAAAATCTTTTGTTGAAATAATACAATACATCCTACGTGTAAATAAAAAAAAAAGCAAATATACTTATTTATTTATTAGAAAACATGACAAAATTAATTTACCTAATTTGCGTCTAAGGCTTTCGGTTATTTTGGAATTATTGAAAAAAAAATACAGATAATTTACTATTTATTATTTTTGACAAGGAAGAACAAAATGTAGTTATGTAATAATAATGTAAATAATTAAAAATAAATGTGAATAAATTTATTCAATATATTAAAAAAAATATATATATAAATAAATATAAATTCAATCAAATTTAAAAAAAATACATATAATATATAAATATCATGATCAGAAATGTTATAACGATTTAAATTTTATTTATTAATGTATGAATATTATTGTAATAATTATAAATAATTTTATATGAACTAAATAAAATAATAAATAAATAAATAAATATAAATTAACTGCAATTAAAACAAAGGGCTCCAATAAACCTTTAACAAATACCAAAAATAATTCTAAGTAAAAAATTGTACTAACAATGTTGTTTGTAAATTGGTGTGTAACTTTATTTTTTCATTTTTATTTATTTATTTCTCTACTCAATGAGCTTATAAAGCTCGTACAGAGTTTAGTAATTCATAGTATTTTATATCATAATTCATAATTCAAGTAATTCAATAACATTTGCAACAAAAACAATTTAATCTTACTAACTAATATTCTACAAAAGAAAATAAAATCATGTAATTTTTTAAATTAACTTTATCAGCCTAATTTATCATAACAATATACAACTAATTCATAAACACAAAATTGACTATCAATAAACAATTTTTTTTTTTTATTATTATTTAACTCAATTAACGGCTAGTTCAGTAAAAACATCTGGATAAAATAATCATTAATTTTACTTTTGAATTTTATGGTATCATTTATTTGTTTGAGCTCTACTGGCAGTTCATTATAGATTGTAAATGCTTTATTTATATATTATGTCCTAATTGTTGAATCTAATTTTAGAACGATGTGATTCGTAATTTCTCTGCATTCCTAGTACTATAATTATGTACTTGACTGTTCACTTGACGTTTGTGATAATGTTATTAGTACACATATAATGCACGTGCGTTGCCAACTTACTTTTAATTAATAAATTTATTGGTAGTAGGTATATTATTATTAAAATGAATCTGTCGAGTTGTCGTTCTGTTATTGTATCCAAATAAATTTTTTATGAGTCCGTTAGAGAACGCGGTGGAGAGTGGTTAATGTAAAATCGTGATAAAACAAAATATTAATAATAATATTACCAAATAATAAAAATTAAAGAATAAAACATTAAAACTTGGGTAGAAAATTTTTAGTTTTTATTTTATTTATTTTTTGTTTTACTTTATAAAACGGGAGTATACTTATTACAATAGTAGTGATTGACATTTATTATTTTGATTGCATTTATGCAATCAGAATTAAAAAAAACAAAAAATGAACTAAAATATAATTTAAGTTTAATTGATCGAGTCAATAATAATAGAAAAATAAAATTTAAAAATATAATGGCTAAGGCACGGGTCAATAAGAACCAAGCTGCTAGCAATAAGCAAAAAAGACAAGTCGACGACTTAAAACTAGAGAACAAAAAACTAAGAGGAGAAATAGATAAACTAAAAGAATTAATTAACAAAACTATATCAAATAGTAATAATAATGTTATGGATTGTGAAGCGGCTAATGAGCCGACTGATAAAAATTCAACATGTGCTTCTACATGCATAAATGAAGAGGAGGATGATGATTTTATTCAAATTCTCAGCCAAAAAAATGCAATTAAAAAGAATAGTATCCAAAAAGTGATTCCCAAAATAACAAAAAACAATGAACCTGTAAGTGGGATAAAGACAAAGAATGTAAAGCCAAAAAAAACTAGAATGCCACCGATTAGTGTGTACAACGCAGACACTAATTGTATTAAAAAAACTTTAAAAATTAATTTAAAAATAAAAGATTTTTTAATAAAAGAAATTAATCAAAATCACATAGTGATTTACACATTTGATATAAATGATTATAAAATGGTCTGCGATTTATTTAAAAAATCTGATACCAAATATTTCACGTTCACACCGAAACTAGAAAAAAAAATAACACTTGTGCTGAAAGGTTTATGTGCAGATTATGAGCCGACCGAAGTGATGGACATACTAAAAGAATTCGAAACAGAAAAAACAAAACTTGAAAAAGTAGAAAGACTACAAACAAAAAAAGCAATAAATGAAAAAAAAAATCTTCCGATTTACATAGTACAATTATCACCAGGGGCAATCCATAGTGATATTAGTTCAATAAAAGCGTTAGATCACCAAATTGTAAGTTGGGAGAATTTAAAAAAGAAAGATATAACACAATGTGTTAGATGCCAGAGATTTGGGCACACGGCATCAAATTGTAATATGGAGTTTAGATGCGTAAAGTGTGGCAAAAGCCACCAACCTGGGCAATGCGAAATAAAGAGTGAAGACCCAAGAGAATCGCTATTCTGCATTTTGTGCAGAAAAAATGGACACCCAGCATCATACAGAAATTGCCCCATTTACAAGAAACGGGAAGAATTAAAACAAAATATAAAAAAACAACAACAAGAAAAAATATTAGCAAGGCAAAGCATGTACAACAACTACATCACGCCGCAAATAAGTTACTCTAACACGGTAAGAAGTTATAATAACACAAATAATAACAAAGACAACATAATGAACAATAACTCTAATAATAATAATAATATAGACTTAAGTAATAAAATTCTCCTAGAAATAAGAAATAGCATTAATACAATTAATATTAAACTTAAAGAAAATGCTGATAGAATAGACTACCTGTTTGAATTAGTATGTGGAACGCCCAACCATCAGTAATCAACGCTAATAACAATGAGTTGAAATTAATATCAATTAATGTCAACTCATTAATTTCTCATAACAAAAGACTCTCTCTAACGCATTTCTTAGAAAAAAATAAACCAGATATTGCATGTTTAGTAGAAACAAAGCTGAAAACCAAACATTTTTTTAATCTAGCAAATTATGAAATAATAAGAAATGATAGAATTAATAATGGTGGCGGATCTGCCATTTGCATAAAAAAATGTCTAAAATATAAAAAAATAAATAATAATAATTTTAATAATTTTAAATGTCTCGAACCGTGCGTCATCTCACTAAATTTAGAGCAGAACAAGCTACTATTTATAATATCACTATATGCGACCTACAATAATAACTCATTATTCAAGATAGAACTACACCAAATTTTTCAAGACTTGGAATTAAGTAGTCCGAACAAGTACTATATCATTATGGGCGATATGAATGCTAAACATAAGCTCTGGCATAATACTTCTAACAACCACTCAGGTTTGCAGCTTTATAATTGGCTGGAAACTGAACAAATTCCTTACAAATGCGAATTACTAATTCCAGATGCACCTACATATCCTAGAGCGAATTCATACATTGATTTAGCTCTGATGGATTGTAGAATAAAAAATAAAAATTTGCATAACCGGTTACTAACTCTACCATATGATAGTGACCATAATGCAATTTGTTTAACAGCTGAAATAAATAATAATAATTTTTGTGTAGAAATACCCATACATAGAGATAATTATTTATTTCATAAAACGAATTGGAAGAAATTTCGCAGGTACTTAGATAAGAATTATGAAATAATGTATACGAGTTCCAGACACAAAATAAGAGATGACGTCAATATTGAAATCCCATATATTGACTATCATTTAGAGAAATTAGAAGAAATAATAAAAAAAACAATCAAAGAAACAATACCAATATATAAAAATAATTACAATAGCACACAAAAATTTAGTTCTGTTATTATTAAAAAGCTTTTAAAAATAAAAAGCAAAATTTTAAACGATATACACATAATTTATAAGCAAAGATTGAATTTCTCTCACTATGGAATTCAATCAATGAAAAGTCTGTTAAAGAATATTAATTGTCTAATAAAACAACAAGTGAACATTGAAGTTAATAAATACTGGACAAACAGATTAAAAAAAATAGTCCCTTCTAATAAAAATATGTTTTCTGAAATTAATAAAATTTTTAGAAAGAAAGAAAGGAACGATATATCTAGTTTGCACATAGACTGCAGCGAACAGGAAGTACTAGTACAAAATGATATTGATATTAATAGCCTTACTTGCAATTCGACAAACAAGTATATAATAAAAAACCCATCTGACATACAAAATGTATTAGGTACTTTTTTAATGCAAACACACAAAATTACAATGCCAACAAATAACAGGTTTCATTTACATGTAGAAAATACATCAAAAACGTTTAAAGAAAATAACGAAGAAGAGAAAAGAAATAATATTTCTATTACTCCTTTGTCTGCTAATAATAAGTCATCAGAACAGTATTATGAGAACTCTTATTTTACTAATCTGAACGAACTAACAGAAAAATTCAATGAACTAAAAAATAAAACTTCAGTTGGTTTAGATGGTATACCAAACATTGTATTGAAGAACCTAAGTAATAAGTTGATCGAACAATATGTAATCCTATTTAACAATGCCTTAAATTTTTCATACTTCCCTACAGTCTGGAAAAAAGCCAAGGTAATAATGTTAAAGAAACCTGGAAAAGATCCAAATAATCCAAATAACTACAGACCAATTAGTTTGCTCTCGAATACCAGAAAAATATATGAAACGTTAATTAATGATAAAATTAACGATTTCCTTAATAAGAAAAATCTCCTGCCTGAAAATCAGTTTGGATTCCGGCATGGTCATGGAACCATTCACGCAATTACAAAACTGACTTCAGATATATGCTGGCACATAAATAAAAAAGAGGGTGTGGGCGCCTGTTTGGTTGATCTTGAAAAAGCATTTAATAACGTTTGGATAGACGGCTTAGTTTATAAATTACTAAATTATGACTTTCCCAGACAGTTAGTCAACTTAATACAAGATATGTTGTCAGAGGGTGTATTCGTTATGGCGAATAATAAAATCACAGCGAATAAAATATTTAGCATCGAAAATGGATTACAACAAGGAGCGGTAAATTCACCAGTTCTGTTTTCAATATACATAATAGAGCTGATAGAATTATTAAAACGCATACAAGGTAGTAGTTATGTTTTAGCTTTCGCAGACGATATTATTCTGTATTCTGCAAATAAATCAGTAAGAGAAATCCAAAATAAAACTGCAAAGATGTTTAATATTCTAATAAAATACTGCAAGATCTGGTGTTTAAAAATAAACTTTAATAAATGCGAAACAATTTTATTCCGAGATGTTATAGGCAAAGTAAACCACAATTTAAAAAAGAATTGGAGAAAATTCAATATAAAAACTCCAAATAATGAAAACATTGTGAACAGGAAACAAGTCAAGTACTTGGGAATTTTGCTAAGTTACAACCGGAATTTCACTAATCAAGTTGACAACGCAATTTCGAAAAGCATTAAAGCTCTAATGGCAGCGAAAGGGTTGTTTTACAATAAAACAATCCAGCCCAAAGTAAAATTGATAGCCTATCAAACACTTATAAGGCCAGTGCTGGCATATGGAGCACCCATTTGGTATAATATAAGTGCTAGTAATATGGAAAAAATTAGGAAAATGGAACGGAAATGCATTAGAGTTTGTTTGGGGAAAAATAGAACACCGCAATCAGACTTTAAAAAATATTATTCTAACAAGTTTATATATAAATTAGCTAATATAAACAGATACGATAATTTTTTTATCAATCTGATTCGTAGGCATTTCGACAGAGCAATGAGAAATACAGCAAATGGCTTAATATCACATGTATATTATCATAATGATGAATACATAAAAAATAGCCTACAGAAAGGTTTTGTGTCCCCAGAGTCCTTTATTTATCTAGATAAGAATGGTTATATACAAAACCAAAACTATGTCCCAATATTATTTCACTATAATAGACGGGCTACATGTAAAATTATAGATTTTGATCCTCGAAATTTAAATCAGGATCAATTAAAATTTGATATGGTCATCCCGGATAGGGACAAAAAATATAAAGTGGATTACTGGTGGTTGGAGGAAGCTCAATTAAATAGATTAGGATAGTTTAACTATACAAAATAGTTTTAAGTTTAGGTTAGGATAAGTTAAGTTTTATTTTAGTTTGTAAGATTTTTTTTGTAAGAATTAATTTGGGTTTTAGTAAAATTTTGCCAAAAATAAATATTTAGCAAAGATTAAAAATACATAAGTTAAGTGGAAACTTGGTATAAATATAAATTATAAGAAAAATGTTAAAGTAAAAATCTGAACGAAAATTAACAAAAAATTCATTTAAAATTAAGTTAGTTAAATAAGGAAATAGCCACCGTTTTTGTAAATAATTTTTTTTCGGTGTAATATTTGATGTTGAAAAATAAATAAAAAAAAAAAAAAAAAAAAAAAAAAAAAAAAAAATTTTTATTGCTTTGTTTTGGGCAGTTTAAATTAATTTAAAATTCTTGTTATACACATTTCCCCATATCTGTATAGCATAAGTAACTTTGCTTTCCAGTTTCGTTTTTATATAGTTTCTCAGACTTTCAATTCTATTTATTTAGTATGTATAACTAATGTGACCCATATATTAAACATTTAAGAACCTAAAACATGTCTTATTAGTGAATAAATAGGAAAAACACAAACGGCTAAAATATAATATATAAATAAACTATTTCACGTGCATCAAAGGGTTAATAGTATTAATAATATGCCATTTTAATAGCGAAATAAATAGCTTAAATTTTTATTTATTTTGACTGTTATTTTACTTTGATAGCTTAATTTCATCCTTAAATTCGACTTCAAAACTATTTTGACCGTTATTTGATAGCTATGTTTTCATTTTCAGATAGGAGTTTAGAGTTATTTTACCGTTAATTTCTAATAGTTTTATCATATTTTACTTCAAAATTTGATTTTTAAATTTAATTTCTTACATTTATTAGAGTTACAAATTTAAGTATACAAGCTATAAATTTTCCGCCAGATCATATTAACTACTCATCAATCCTATTATCGGAGGTAATAGGGCGTGTTCTGACAAATTAGAGGTAAATCCAATATTTATCCATCGTTTTCAGAACCAAATGGGGTCTCATAGGACAATCTGTTGTTTTAACTGTTATGATAGCTCATATTTCAATTCATCCTTAAATTTGACTTTAGAGTTATTTTAACCGTTATTTGATAGCTCAATTTTCAATTCATCCTTAAATTCGACTTTAGAGCTATTTTACCGTTAATTTTTAATAGTCTCGTGATATTTAATCATTTGATAAACCCAAGATTTATCTGTCGTATTAGTAGCAAAATGGGGGTCCCATATAGCAATTTGTTATATTGTTTATATCTTACCTTTATTTTACCTTCATTTGACTCTTAAATTTTATTTTAGAACTATTTTAACCGTTACTTGAAAGCTCACTTTTCAATTTATCCTTAAATTTGAATTTCGGGATATTTTAACCGTTATTTGGTAGCTCATTTTACAATTCATTCTTAAATTCGACTTTAGAGTTACTTTACCGTTAATTTCTAGTAGTCTCGTGATATTTTATTGTTTTAATTTGATAAACCCAACATTTATCTATTATATTGGGAACCAAATGGGGTCCAATAGCAATTTGTTATTTTGACTGTTATTTTACCATGATTTGATCCATAAATTCTACTTTAGAACTATTTTTACCGTTATTTGATAGCTCACTTTTAAATGCATCCTCAGATTCGAACTTCGAACTATTTTACCGTTTATTTCTAATAGTTTTATTATACTTTCCTTCATAATTTGGTTATTCGATTTGAATTTTTAAATTTACTAGAGTGGTACAAGTGGAAAATTTTCCGGCTGATCATATTGACAACTACTTTCACCCCAACCAAATTATCAGAAACAAAATTGACAATTTAGAATAATTATAACTAAACCCAACATTTATCTGTCGTTTTGAGAACTAAATGGAGTCCATAGCGGTCTGTCGTTTTAACCATTACGTTGAATTGCTAGGTTAAGGTTCAAATCATCCTTAAATTCTACTTTAAAACTATTTTAATCGTTACTCGATAGCGCACTTTCCAATTCATCCTTAAGTTTTACTTAAAACCTATTTTAACCGTTATTTGATAGCTCAGTTTTCAATTCATCCTTATATTCGGTTTTAGAGCTATTTTAAAAGTTAAGAGTTATTTTACGATTAATTTCTAATAGTTTTATGATATTTTCTTACGGAATTTGGTTATTAAATTTAAATTTTAAAATTTATTAGGGTTAAAAGTGATATTGACTACTAATTTCTACTACCCAACCATATTTCCAGAAACAAAATGGATCATTTAGGAAAATTAGAACTAAACCCAACATTTATCTGTCGTTTTGAGAACACTAAATGTAGTCGATAGCGATCTGTCGTCTTAACCGTTACTTTAAATTGCTAGGTTAACGTTCAAATCATGCTTAAATTCGACTTTAGAACTATTTTAACCGTTACCTGATAGCGTACTTGTCAACTCATATTTAAATTCGACTTTAGAACTATTTTAATCGTAACTTTAAATCGCAGTTTTAAATTCATCCTTAAATATGACTTTAGAGTTATTTTAACCGTTATTTGATAGCTGAACTTTTCAATTGACCCTTAGATTCGACTTTAGAGCTATTTTAAAAGTTAATTTAAAGAAAATTAGGACTAAACCGTTGAGTATTTTATATTTCGTTTTCAGAACCAAAAAGGGTTAATAGCGATCTATGGTTTTTTACCATTTTAATTTAACTTCATAGCTCACTTCTCTATTCATACTTAAGTTTTACTTTAGAGCTATTTTAACCGTTAGTTGATAGCTCATTTTTCAATTCATTCTTAAATTTGATTTTATAGCTATTCTAAGCGTTACTTGATGGCTCACTTTTCAATTCTTTCTCAGATTCGACTATAGAGATATCTACTTCTTTGAAATTCAAAAAATTTAATATGTTAAAAAAAAAAATTGGGTTTAATTTAAAAAAAAAATAACTTCATATTTTATTGATTTTATAATACTTTTAGTATGCTTTGCCATTATTCAGATGAGTATTAAATATAATAATCTTCCTAAATGGGTTTTGAACTTGGATATATTTTTCCATAAATGATTTATTTGAAAGATAAACACAAAAACTAGTACTTTTATACGAATTTGGTCATCATATTTTCTTTTTGACATACTTTTCTCAACTAATTTCCAGAAAAAAATTATAATATACTCTACTTGTACTTGGGACCTCCCAGTTCATTTATTTTACTTACAAATAGTATATGAAATGTTTATTATTATTATTATTATTATTAATTTATTTATTATAATTAAAATTATAATAAAAGTAAGCACTAGTATTAAATATAATAGTATTCCTAAATGGGTTTAGAACTTGGATATGATTTTTCATAAATGATTTATTTGAAAAACAAGTCCAAAAATTAGTACTTTTATACGAATTTGGTCATGTTTTCTTTTTAACATCGTTTTCTCAACTAATTTTCAGAAACAAATTATAATATATATACTCTACTTGTACTTGGAACCTCCAAGTTAATTTATTTGACTTACAAAGTATATGAAATGTTTAGATATTCACTTACTGAAATAATTTTATTCAAACACAATTTTCCAACTAAATCATATATTTTTCAATTGATTTCATAATCACAATACCACACTAATTTACTATAACTGATGAGATCACACAAACAAAGTACTAATTAATTATTTAATCCAACTCATTACATTTGAATTGAAAGCTTCACAAACAATATTACTATAACGATTTGAATACAGTCCAGATCACTCTAATCCAATTGATTTCTAAGTATATTTATTTTGTAGTCAATTGAATTGAATCAAAAAATAAATTAAAATTACAAAAATATTCAATATCTTCAATATCATAAATAATATTTTTCTATTTTTCTTCTAAAGATCAACCACTATCTCCTACAGTATTATACAGAATTTAATGAAAAATTTGATAGATAACTATTCATAAATACAATAATAATCAAAAATAGTAGAGTGATGAAGCTAATCTTGTGTGTTAAAACCATTTTCATTCTTTTCTAATATATAAAGAGATTTTGAACACCATTTTGTAGTTTATAAAAATAAAAAATTCAAACACTTTATCAAAAATTTCACAATGAACACTAATGAATTTTTGTTTCAGTTCAGTTTTCTTTATTACGCAAAATTTTTCATTAATAGAAAAATTTTATTAAACCAGCTTCTATACAATAACAAAAAAATAATATTAGTACTATAAATAGTAAATTAGTACTAACCTAAATTATCAACACTATATAATAATGTCTGAATGTATATTGAGTGTCTGCAAAAAATATTGTAAATTCCACAATACCAGCTAACCTCTTTTAATATCCTTTAAAAAATTTTCAAGTGATGCATCCTTTTATAGTTATTAGTCTATATAAACTATACAGAGATAAGTGTTGAAACTCAATAAATATCCTCTTGAATTTTTCATTTTTTTTTTCTTCTTTTTTTTTTTTATTATATTCACGTTTATTAAATCCTTTGTATATATATATATATAATATATATTGTAGATATACATACATATAATACATTCAATATAATTTTCAAAAATTAAATTGAATTGAATTGAATTGAAATTTGACTAAATTAAAATTGAACTTCTTTTACTCTTCATATGTCTTGTTGTATGTTGTACATCATAATTATTATATATACACATATTTATATACATACTTTTAAATATAAATCTCTTAATATTACAAATAGACGAAACTCTTGAATAAATATCCAATTTTTTTAAAATAATAGTTTTAATATTGAATATTTTGTAAGTAATTGTGTAAGAACATATACCTTAATACAGGGTGGGCTGTCCCGACCTGAAAATCATCTTTTATCGGGTCTATACTAATACTTTATTCCATAAGAGTTATTCATAATACTAGTTATTATTCATAACACACGTCTAGTTTTAGAACTATCATTGCTATTATAAATTTAAAGATGATCCACCTCGACCTGTAATCCGCCAATGCAGTAATTTAAGAAAAAAATTGTTCCACAGAAAAATTTTCTATAATTAAAATCAACCGAGGGCTACAAGGACTCTTAAAAAAAATTCGGATACAAAAAATAATAATTAGCAAACTTAAACTACAACTACGAAAATATGTTGAAGCAATGTGCGTTCTGCGTTCTTCAGAGATATTTATTAAAATAAATGTGCCTAATTAACGGTATTTATTTAATGGTTACCAGGTATACCGAGACTAATCGAGTTATGTGTAATAGCTGCCTAAACTTGGATATGTTTTCGAACTTGAATATATTGTTTTCCTATAAATGATTTATTTGAAAGATGGACACAAAAATGTTTTTTATTATTTATTTTGATTGAATGCTCTACAATTTGTTGCCTGAGTGTCATTTGCTCAATACACCACTTTTTGACTTTTTGACTTATGAGTTGTTCTATATAGCTATATTGAAAAATTCTTTTTCTAATGCTCTTATCAAAATTATCCTATCTGCTTTAGTTTTCGAGATATACAGTGTGTACTTTGCACCATGAGCCCATTTTTTTTTTATTTTTTAGACCTCCTTTACTAATTTTCTCTTTTGTACTATAAACTAAAAATTAATTCTTAAATTTGTTATATTGTCTTTATATTGTTAATTTTCATTTGTTCCATATGCATTACACCATGCGCTAATGAGGCATACATAATTAGAATTATATTGAGTACTTATTTGTTGCATAGGTATTTAAGATTACGATTATTACCATTAAATTATCAATACCTATGAAGCAAACATTGAAAATGATATTTTTTAATGCTTGTTTGCTTCACGTGAATACAAGTATGTGTGCATATAAATACACCGGGTGTTCCACAGCATGCGCATCAGGTTTTATGCGCATCAGGTTTATGCGCAAAATTGTATGAACTAAATCGAGGGTATTTTTCCTCTATCAATTGGTGATATTTTCAACTTCCAGGGTGGATCGGGAAATGCTTTTTAGCTGAAAATTTCCCAAAATTCACCAAAATCGAGATTTTCAAATGGGAAGAAGTTCTTTTTTATCCGAATTCGGATTATACGTCAAAAAATAAGAAACTTTTGTAAAGTAATTCTTTCGGATTTGCATGCTCTCAAACACCCGGTACACGAATTTTTGTTTGCATACTTACAATACCAATTAATTAATATTCCTAAGATTAGATTCCCAGTTTTGAATAATCCTAAAATATTTATTTAAAATGAATCAACAAATTAAAAAAATAAAAAATTGCTTACTTTCGCGCCATTATTTTAAGATATCGATAAAATAGTTAAACAAAAAAGGTTGCCCATACCTGATGAATCTTCAATTATAGAATGTGTTTATTTTATTTCTACACTTTCAATTCTACTCCCATTAACTGCAATAAAATTGAAATATATTATGATTGCAATATAATATTATATTTACTAGAACTAGACGAAATAAATGTTAAACTTCAGTAGAGGTTCATCGTTCTTAAAATCATTTTAAAATCTATGAGTGAAATTATAAATATTTACAATGCAGTACTTTTGAATGGGGATAAATAAATTTAATTTAACTTAACTTTATTTATTTAAAAAAAAAAATTTCCAATATTGACAGTAGGTACTATTCGTAGTATTGACATTTTAGAACATTTCAATTTCATTCACAAAAAAATAATTTTTAACTCTTTCAGATTCATTTTGAGCGATTTGAAGATGTGATGAAATGCTTCTTTACTGTTTAATAATTGATATGTCGATTTAAAACCCAAAACAGTGAAGTTAATTTTTATTTCTTGGTTTTGAAAGGGTTAAATAATATTTTTATTTAATATACATAATATCTATTATGTTTTTAAACATTATTAAAAACTAGATATATATATATAAAATAATTTTTCATAGCCCCATTACGGATTTATAACCCCATACAGTTCTATTATTGACCCCATGATCCGAAATTTTATAACAGTTATAAAAATATTTGTAAGACCTAAAACGAAAAACGTCGTACACATATTGTAACATATACCAATAAGGAGTGTAGGGAGTAGCTATTGTTAAAAAAACTCACACTTGTTGCAATGCAATAAAATTGTTAGTGACTTAAGTGAACTGTTTATGGATTAATTTATGTTGGCTTATATAACAGCATTTTCCAGAAAATATTTGCCATCGAATTAATTTACAACTACTTATTCCCGTCGTAACATTTACTGGTCAAGCATTAAAAACATATTTCTTTCCTCTTCATTTAAATTTTTTAATTATTTTGATGACTTTAAAAAAATCTAATTTAAAAAAAAACTTCATATTTTATTGATTTTATGATGTTTTGGTTGATCTTGTTTGGTTCTTGTATTAAATATATTATAGTCTTCTTATATTGGTTTAGAACTTGGATATGTTTTCCTATAATTGATTAATTTGAAAGATGGGCACAAAAATGTTTACTTTTTAATTTTTTTTCATTTCTTAATCGGTAAATTTTTGCGGTAATATTTTGAAAAAGTTCTAGATTTAAATGTTCGGGTTTATGTCACTGTTGTTCGCTTTAATTTTTTGGTTTAGAACTTTGATATGTTTTCCTTGAAAAAAAAAAGTTTACTTTTTAATTTTTTTTGTATTTCTTAATCGGTAATTTTTTGCGGTAACATTTAGAAAAAGCTTTAGATTTAAATTTTTGGTGTTCATTTCACTGTTTTTCGCTTTAATGTTTTGGTTTAGAACTTTGATATGTTTTCCTATAAGATATTTATTTTGAAAGATGGGCACAAAAATGTTAATTTTTCAATTTTTTTTTGTATTTCTTAATCTGTAATTTTTTGCGGTAATATTTTGAAAAACTTTTAGATATAAATTTTTGGGTTCATGTCACTGCTTTTCGGTTTAATTCAACGAAGTGGCCACAAAAAAAGTTTACTTATTAATTTTTTTTGTATTTCTTAATCGGAAATTTTTTGCCGTAATATTTTGAAAAACTTTTAGATTTAAATTTTTGATGTTCATGTCACTGCTTTTTGCTTTAATTGTTTGGTTTAGAACTTGAATATATTTTTCTATAAATTAATGATTTATTTGAAAGATGGGCACAACAAAAGTATACTTATTAATTTTTTTTGTATTTCCTAATCGATAATATTCTGCGGCAATATGTTGAAAAAGGTTTAGATTTAAATGTTTGGGTTCATGTCACTGCTTTTCACATTAATTTTTTGGTTTAGAACTTTGATATGTTTTCCTATAAATGATTTATTTGAAAGATGGCCACAAAAAAATTTTACTTTTTAATATTTTTAGTATTTCTCAATCGGTAATTTTTTGCGGTAATATTTTGAAAAAGCTTTAGATTTATATTTTTGGTTTCATGTCACTGCTTTTCGTTTAATTCACCGAATTGGAAAGTTTTACATACATTATTAGCGTATTAATATATTAGATATCATTAATATCTCTTAAATATTTTCTGATGTTTTACAAATCGCAATCGCAATTTTTAGTATAAATCTTAGGTTTTATTAATTTAAATAGCAGTGAGTATCCATTTTCTAAGTGATTGTTCATTCTGTTATCTACCCGTTCCCATGAAATAGAATTTTTTTATTTGTCTAATTTGTTTATTTGTTGTTAATTGATGATTTGGTTCTACCATCATAATGCTCTTCAATTATATGTTTAGCAGTTGCTGCCCTAAAATTAGTAATATTTCTAATCATACTAATTCAACTTCTTTTAAATGTTCTTGAAATATTACTGTAAATAGTCTTTTTGATTGCCCTATATTTAATTTCGAACAATTTTTGCATGATGTTTTATATATACACCATTAACTTCTTCCATGTTATATTTATCTTTATTATCTTAGTTTTTTAAAGTAATGTTGGGTTTCGCTGTAGAATTTGGATATTTGTATTTTGCTGGACTTTGCTTGATTTTGTATAAAGCTATATGTATCTTTTTCTATTAAGATAATGTTGGGTATCGCTGTAGAACCCCATATTTGTATTTTGCTAGACTTTGATGGATTTTGTATATACCTATATGTATCTTTTTTTAGAGTACAAGCAGTATGTATTGACTTTGATATAACATTTTTGTATTGATAGTTGAATATTTTTAAAGTTTTGTTGCCGTTTGAGTGATGCTATCTAAATGAGAAAATTATTTCTAACTTATATGCATTCACTAACTTATATGTCATTCTACTTACTTTTACAATACTGCAATACAGTTGATACATTACAATTTTCTATATTTGTATTTTACAACATCAATTCAATCCATTTTCAAATTTTTTCTACTCGCTACTATATCAAATCATTCTATTCAAGTAAACTATATTCTACTTATTATTAAATTTAAAGTTATTTCCTAAAATCAAATTTATAAAAAAAAAAAAAACAAAAACAACACAAAAAAAATACTTTTTCATAATATACGTAATACGTACATATTTTCATTTATTATTTCATAAACATTTTTGGTTAATCCTTATTGAATTGTATATATCGCTTGGGTATAAATCAAGTGCCATAATTTTGCATATAAAAACGTTTTCAAAATATTCTAAATTCCATTAAAATAGAACACTAATGGTGTAACCAAATAAATTTATACAAAATATACAAAATTCATCAATAATAATAAAAACAACAACAACTACAACAAGAAAAAATAAATTTAATTTAAAATTCCAAAAACTTATTTCATATTTGAAATTTAATATTCTAATCATACCACTTCCAACAACAACAACAAAAAAAATTAAATTCATCATTATAATCATTATTATCATCATCATCATCATCCATCATTATCATCATCATTATATAAATAATATCATTTTAAAGGAAATTTTCATAGTGTGAATAAACTAAAAATTATATATTATTACTTTATCATTGTATATATTTTAAGTGAATTTTTCAAATGAATATTAAAAAATATGTTTCAAATTTATTTATATATATATATAGGTATTTGTACATATGTTGTCATGATAAATAACCGCAAAATCACATTTTCATTTAATGAAAATCATTTTAATTTCATCAGTATCCTGTTTTGGAATAACTTAAAAATTAAATTTTCAAAAATTTATACCTGATTTGTATTATTATTTGTCAATACTTATATAAACAGAATAATATATAAATAGATCAAAATAAATTGTATATATATATATACAATATTTAATTATATAAATAAATTTTGTAATTGTCGGAAGAGGATTAAAAAATTTGAATTTAATTAATGTGATTACGGTATAGTACAGTTTGGTAATAAAATTTTGAACTCAAATTAAAAAATAAGAAGTTGGTTATAAAGTTAGCAAAATATAAAATCAACTTGCTCTCAAAAGACAATACTGAACATCGAAAAAGCAACTTATAATGTCGAAAAAACAATCTATGAAGAAAACAAAATATGGAATCTATTCATTCTACAATTAAAAATTTCAAAACTAAATATATAGGCTTCCTATATTGGTTTAGAACTAGGATATGTTTTTCTATAAATGATTTATTTGAAAGATGGACACAAAAAAAGTTTACTTTTCAATATTTTCTGGTATTAAAAAATGGTAATTTTTGCGGTAATTTTTTGCGGTATTTTTTTGCGGTAATTGTTTGCGGTAATTTTTTTAAAAAGCTTTAGAATTAAATCGACCAGATATACAATTATTTGTTATAGTTAATTTATGAAATCAGATAGTTGTTATTTCAGCCTTAATTGACTCGTAGTCACTATACCAAAACTTGTTAGTACCTCAGTGGGGTCCAGTTATCATAAATTCATTTTTTTTCTGTAAATCAGACATTTTTTAAGCACCTCAAGTATTTCGAGATTTTAATATTTTTCAAGGCCCTTTCTTAGACACAAAACAGTAAATTTAACAAAAAGTTTAGTTTTTTGTACATATCAGCCATACAAGCACAAGTAATCACGCCTTGATATTAATTTGATTATGAAAATTATATTATAACTATAGAATTAGAATTGTGTCAATTGAGAAACTAATAAAATAGTTGGCAGGGTCTATTACAGTCTAAAACCTTCTTGAAATCATTATATTGAATCTGTAAATTGAAAAACGTACGTACGATATAAAAATCTAAACAATTTCATTATTATTATATAATCTTGTAAATGATAGATAATGAAAAAGAGACGTAGCGAAACTAAATATTTTTTAATTTGCAATTAGAATTCAATTTACAATGTTAAACCCATGTATAAGGTAATTTTAACAAATTATTTGTTCATTCTAGAATTAATAATTTCAGAATTTATTGACAAGATTTACAATTGTTAGTAGTTAGTATAGAACTCTGATAGTTTTTTTTATTTCAAGCTTAAATCAAGCAGTTATAAATTATTTCAGTCTTATCACGAATTATTCTTAGGATGATTATTGACTATACTTCTCGTTACCACTATACCAATAGTTGTTAAATCCTGTGGACTCTGTAGATTCAAAATACGTTAATTTATTGCTTTTGTGTTAATTTCGTATTCATAACAACATCGAAGGATAGTTTAACATAATCTTATAATACACAAGCACGTAAGCTGACATAATGCTGATTATATGAAATTTACCCAAAAATTATTGTTACGATAGAAGCGAATCTATGTATACTCGTATTCGCGACAAACAAATATTTCGAAAGGACACAATTTACTTTAACGACAAAATCACAATCAAAATCTGTGAATATAAGAAAATTAATTGAATAGAACATAATAAATCGTAGATTCTATCAGTCTAGCATTTCCTATCTTTTCTTCTATTAATTTTCTGTAATTCAAAGATTTTCATTGAATGTCACAGCAGTCATGTATACTTCACTTAACTTATTATAAATGCTAAAGGGCTGATAAGCTCGAACTTTAAATAAATTAAATTAAAAAAAAAATTTTGTCAAACTTTTGCTTTTATATGGGACTCTTAAATCAAGTTCTATGGTAAATTCTGATTTACATAGTTTCAGTTAGAATTACCCACCTCCCACATTAAACCGCAAAGCCCAAAATTTTGTTGTAATTACTATTGTAGTTAATATAATCATGCATTGAAATCCTTAAAGATGTCTAATTTAATAATTACAGTCATGACATTGTTAAATTTTATATTTGTCAATATTTCCATTCTTTGGGAAACGATGAGTCCATTACTAGTGACCATAACTGCAGCCCATCATTTGTTCAATTCAAAATCAATTTCAAAATTCAAATATCATACAACATTACTACATCATTTTTGTTCAATAGATTCCGTCCTTTACTTTACATATTCGACACCAGTTGTCTTAGCTCAAGCTAGATTAGTTAGTACCCGATTAATGTCTAGTTAAATTACATTAAACAAAACGGTTTAACGAAAAGTTTGAATTATTTTTTTTTATCAAAAACAACATTTAAATAAAGCATCCTAAACTTATTGCGGAATCAAAAAGCCTAATTAAAGCTATAAATTATAAATATTATTAAAATTTCTTTAAGCCAATACCAAATACATACACCAAACCACTCAAGAAAAACTTTTAAAAATCATTTTTTTTTTTGCTTTAATTTTACTTTCAAGACATTCATTAATTTAGCTAACAAATAAATTCCCATCTTCAAATCTTTAAGTTGTAAAAACTTAACTTTAAAAATATTATATTAAAAAAAAAAACTTGAACCTAAACTATTCTTGATTTTGGTAAATAAATTCCCAACATATTATTTACATACTTAGATATTGATCTATACATTTAGATACATTAAAATGTATATATATATATATATATATATATATATATATATAATTGAATTATGATGCATGTTAAAATAAATCACGTATCATATTAGGTAATTTACATTGACAGTATTATATATATATAATTTATATATATATATATATATGTATATACATTATTATATTATTATAGTGTAATAAGTGTAAATTTGAAATTGAATGAAAATTACTTGTGATAAAATTTATTGATTGAAATTGTTATGACAATGTTATGTTATAACAGATATTATACAGTTCGTGTCACATAAAAATGAACACTAAAAATAAAAGCAAAAACAAAAAATATTAATATTGTTTTTGTTTCAGTGAATTTCAATTTGTTTAGTTTATTTTTGTATATTTTATGTAATTTTATATTAATGTTCCGGTGTCTGTTTATATATTTATTTATTTGTTTATTTGTAATTTATTATTCAGAATTTCAGATTATTTCAATGTTTATGGTTTTTAAAGCCTCAAATATTATTCCATAAGTCTATTAAAAATATTTCTTGGCGCACACATGCAATTTATAGTTTTACCACTGTTTGATTGCACGTTTGTGTTCCATTAGTTTATATGAAAGTGGGCACACATGCAGCTATTTGATTGCATCTAATCAAGCAATCAAACAGTTTGTAATTTTTTGCAAACTGATAGCAACTTTTAGTTGAAGCAATCGGTAAATCGATTTGTATATTATTACGTATTTAAATGTAAACGCGCACACTTGAATTTAAAACCAATTGCAATTTATTTTTTCTTGTGTAGGTACAGTTATTTGAAATCTTGTTAGTTTTTTTTTTCAACTCATAAACACGATGCAAACAAGAAGTCCGGCATACCAGGTGCCGGGACCGAAGACCTTTAAATTTTTTGTTTCTTTTTAACTTGTCTTTAGTACAATATGGCTCATAAGCATGATGCAAACAAGAGGTCCGGCGTCCCAAGTGTCGGGACCGAAGACCTTGAATTTTTTTTTTGTCATCAGTACAATGGCCCTTAAATGTAAAATTAAAAAGGCAATAGGCCCGGGAAACAAGGAATTGGGGCCGAAACTCTATATCACGTGCTTAAATTGTATTTGTCTGCAAAAAGGTTACTAATAATTATTATAAATAATTTTTAAAAAATTTTCGGATTGGTCCGCGTTTTAGAAGTCGGAGCCGAAAATCTTGAACAAAAAAATTGTCCAAAAATCAAAATGTCAATAATGTTCATTTTGTATCAACACAACTACATAAAACATTTTTTTTTTGCTCAAGATCCTTTTGTCCCGACTTCCGGACTGTCGAATCACCCCGAAAAATTTTTAAAAATTATTTATAATATTGAACAAACCTTTTGGACATATGTACGTTTCCAATCACATATCCATTCACTCTCACCTAAATTATTTCAAGATACAGAATATAAAATATTTTCAAGGATGAGTGAAGAATTTTACGTGAATATGAGAGTGAGGTAGATACAGAATGAGGCTAATAATCTACGGTTTAATAAAAGGTGAACTTGCAATGTCCTTTTCCTAAATTTTTTTCAACAGCACAAATGCATGCTAATTCCTTATAAAATTAATTTTCAAACTAACTGAAATGCAACTGTTTAATTGCTATATGTGCGTGGTACCAGAAAATCAAATAGTTTGGTTGCTTATGTGTGCGTGCAAAGAGTTTTTGCAATCAAACAGTTGCAAAACTAAAAATTGCATGTGTGCGCCTAGCCTAAGTGTACCTAA
Organism: Argyra leucocephala; assembly: GCA_963942445.1. Taxonomy (NCBI): domain Eukaryota; kingdom Metazoa; phylum Arthropoda; class Insecta; order Diptera; family Dolichopodidae; genus Argyra; species Argyra leucocephala. Next base: position 127,577,567 of record OZ012681.1, read on the forward strand.
TTTGTACATTATACCTAATATATACCTTTGTATTTATATTTCTAATGTCTAATATATTACAGAGGTGGAAATTACACCTCTCAACAATTAATATGACTTACTTTTGTAGTTTAATCTATATTTTCCGCTAATTATTATCATAATTCATAATGTTAATTTTTTCTAAGCTTAGCTTTCAATTCACTAGATTGACAATAATAAATTGAAAATAAATTTTTTGTTGTAGCTGGTTTCGAATACAATAAATATTATTTGCATGATTAAATGATAACAAAATAATATTCTATAATATAGCAATGAACCATATTTAATCAATTTAGTTTGCTACCGCAGTAATGTTAGAATCTAAATTTTGCTTCTTCTTCTGCTGATCCAGTCCTAGATGTTATTATTAGATATTATACATTTAAAATCTGTGGATATTCTGAAAATAATATTTTGAAATTTCTATCAAATTGTCCCTTCCAACCCTTTCAAATACTTATGACTGGTTTTAGCTAAAACTTGCTGTGTGTCTGGCTGTGTGAATTTATTCACCTACTGTTATTATTTTGGTCCAATTTTATTCTGTTTAAAATTGAATACATAAACCGATGTGCAACAGAATGTAGACTTCATAGCTGCGTAATAGTATTAAGAAATCACACCGCAATAAATACCATAGATGAATCAGTTAAGAAAGTAAAATACGGAAAGAATTTTACAACATCATTGCAAATATCTACCAACATCCAAAAATCGTTAATATCAGTGATCGCTAACAATCCAATGTGACTAAAATTTGTCAGTACTGATAACTGTCAAATCTACGATGTTCCTAACACTAAGGAAGACACCAAGCATATTTTAGCTAAAACTATAGCCATAGGTATTTGAAAGGATTGACAAGGACAATTTGATAGAAATTTCAAAAGTGCAATATCAAAATATCCATACAATGTAAATTAAATGATTTAATACGAACCATAAAACGAGGTAATATCTCAATTTATGGTTCGTGTTGTGTTGTAATGAATCTCTATAGGCCAAAACATAACGTCAAGCCGGTAACTGATATTGCTGTAATTTCCACCTTCTTCTTCTTCTTCATTTAGCGTTACAGCTCGGTATGAGCTAGAGCCTTCTTCGTGATATTCCTCCATGTAAATCAATCTTCCGCAGAACTCTGCCACTTTTGTACATTCATTTTTTGACAGTCATTTTCGATATTATCTTTCCATCTGATTCTTGGTCTGCCTCTTGATCTATTAAATAGTGGTCTTGTTTTGAAAATTCTTTATTGAAGGCGATTTGCCTTTACAAACTTTACAATATCTTCATGTTGTATTATATTATTGATTTCTTCGTTATTCCTTCTTTGATATTCTTCGTTTTGTAATCTTTTTGGGCCAAAGATTTTTCGGATTATTTTTCTTTCGAATATACGTAAATGTTCTTCGTCTCTTGATGTAAGTGTCCAGCATTCACATCCATATGTTACCATTGGTTTAAATATTGTCTTATATATCACAAGTTTTGTTTGTCTAGTAAGAATTTTGGATTGTAGTAATTTTTTATTAACATAGTAATTTCTATTTTCTGTATTTATTCGCTCCTGTATGCACGAGTGCATACTGTTGTCATTTTTTATTAGTACACCAAGATAATTGAAGTTTCTGACACCTTCAAAATTAAAGTTGTTGATGATAATATTTTGTGGTATTCTTTGATCGGGTTTCCTTGTCATTTTCATATATTTTGTCTTGTTTGCGTTAATTTCCAGACCAACTTGTCTTGTCTTTTGTTCTAGTATAATAAATTTTTTTTACCATTTTCCTATAATTTTTAGCTACAATTGCTATATCGTCAGCGTAGGCGATAATTTGGAAGGATATTGTGAATAATATTACCGCCTTTATCAATTTCCTCTGTGGCTTGTTCTAAGACCATATTAAATAACAAAGCTGAAAGCGCGTCTCCTTGTCGCATCCCCAATTTAATTTCAAAATCTATAGAGGTTGTATTTTGTATCATAACTTTTGCTCGTGAATTGAACATGGTTTCCATGGCCAGTTTAGTTAATTTGCGAGGTACACCAAGTTTTATTACTGAGTATGCTATTTTATATTTTCTATTAATGCTATCGAAGGCTTGCTTGTAGTCAATAAATAAAATGTGTAGGTCTTGACCAAATTCATAGCATTTTTCCACGTTTTGTTTTAATAAATATATTTGGTCAACAGTGGATCTTTGCTTACGAAAACCGCACTGATGTTCGCCAAGTCTTTCTTCAGCATACGGTTCGATTAATTTCCACCTACGTTTACATAAACTATAAACATTAAAAACTGGATCAAGAGTAGAAAAATTAATAAATTCAGGAATGTTTAAATATGTTTTATATCTAATATGCCATAATATCATAATATCCAAATTCATATCAATAATGTTCAAGTTCAGATTAACATTTTCAAATATAACTACTTCTTTAATTCAACTCCCAATTAGATATGGTTTGTCATAGTAAATTAAAATATCAAAACTAAACGATTTTAATATTCAAAAATTTTCTCATCAATAAAGTTATTTATTCAACTGATATATTAATACATAGCCATTTTCTTTATATCGTACCACTATATCTACCCATATGTATATGTTTATATTACTTTTAGGCTAATAATTATTAAAATAGGAAAATAAATTCAATAATAATATTATTATATTAATTAAGTGATTCTTGAATAGATTTGGTGATTTTCAAAAATTATCTACTAATATATTATTAATCTCTTAATATTATATACCTACTATATAAACCACTATATATTATATATATATGTATGTATATCCATAAATAAAATAATTTAATAAAAATTACTGTTATTGTTGTGTATGAAGATGATTAGATTTTGATGGTTTCGATAAGCCCATTTACTTGTAAATTCAATTTGAGTACATCATTCATAATATTATGTATATATATATATATATATATATATATATAATATTATTATATATCGTTTTGATATAAATTAAACGAATTTATTTTGTAATTTTATGAAGAATATTACGATTTATAATAATATTATTTAAATTGTATAGTATAAGAAAGAAAAATTAAGAAATTATTTTAGAATAAATATTTTGGGCTTAGAAGAAGAATGTATCAAAAAATATAATTTATAACAACACTCTGACTTGGTACTATCAATTTATATTTAAAATTTATTTTATAATTAAATTTTCATCCTAATTATATAAAATATCAAATAATATAATTTTAATCAATTAAATTTGTTACTATTTACGAAAAAAATTTCATTGAAAATTTCATATAATGGACAATGAATAAAACTAAATATATTTATTGGGGCATTGTTGTTGAAATAACAGAAACAATATATTTTACAATTATTAAATTTGTAATAATTATATTAACACAAGTAAAACAAAACAAAATAATTATTTACAATACAATAACAATAACATTTTATTTCTTTCGCATACATATAGTTTCCTTAAAACATAGATATACATTTTTACAGAGCTTAAACGTCATTCAAACCTTTACAACTGAAATAATTATTTAAAACAAACAAAATTTCATAGTTAAAATCTAATTTAAATTTTTGCTTATATATATTATCAGATATCCACGGCTCATGTTCTGAATATTATTAGACTAAGTTGCCGATTTCTTTATAGCATATCAATACCAAGTTCAAAACGGTATTGATGCGCAAAATAGGCGCTACCAGATGTTACTGATACAATATGTGAAAATTTAGATAAATTCAATTTTTGTTTAGTTCAGCTTATTTTTCAATTTTAATATTATATTTTTATATTAACTATAGCCGGTGTCTGTTTATTTATTTATTTATTTGTAAATTATCATTCAAAGTCGGTACGGTATACTTAGATATTTATTTATTACTATGTTTGAATAAAACAAGTTACAATAATGAATTTAATATTACAATAATATTTTCAATTAAAAAAAAATAAAAATATAAAAGTACTAGGGGCCCCTGTTGAGTAATTATAAGTACAGAAGCCAAATTTTAAGTTTTTAAAAAAACACGATGTTAGGTTTTTACAAAATTAGCCTTATTTATGATATTGCTATAATGCAATTTCATCAAAAAAGAACACTTAAGTCCTTGATAGAAGCCAAATTTTAAGTTTTTAAAAAAACACGATGTTAGGTTTTTACAAAATTAGCCTTATTTATGATATTGCTATAATGCAATTTCATCAAAAAAGAACACTTAAGTCCTTGATAGAGTTAACCTTTTCTAATACTTGTCCGTTAAAGAAATAATTAATTAAAAAATAGGTGATACGTCTATGACATCTCATTACATTTTTTGATATTTAAAAAAAGGTTGTTAATCTTACACCACATGAAAAAGTTATCTAGGTCAGTTTGAAGTATAATAGTGAATCATTTGGTGACGTTATTTTTTTAATAAATTTCATATCATCAGCATAGATTTGGACTTCACTGTTTTTAATTACTGATGTAACGTCATTAATGGAGATTATAAATAAAAGGGAACCTAAATGACTTCCTTGAGGAACCCCACAGTATTTGCTTCAAAAGACGACGATGTAGCTAACTTTCCTATAGACAAAAAATATTAATACGCCCAGCTCTAATCTATAGCAGTGAAAATTGAAAAACAACCCAGGCAATAAAAGAAACACAGAATGGGTTGCCAATTTTAAAAAACCATTAAAAAAGGCGTGTTAAAATAGTCCAAAGCGAAAGCGAAAGCGAAAGCGAAAGACGTTACAAAAGCGAAAGCGAAAGCGAAAGACGTTACAACATATGATCTATATTTACAAATGGCTATAGGATCTAACGAGGTAGTAAAATGTAGCAAAATACTAGATTAAACAATAGAAATGCTTAGTAAAAAAATGACCTCAGTAAAATTTATTGAATGCGCAATCAAAATGACAATATTTGTATGAACAAGTTAAAGCTCAATATGTCACTTAAACAAAATGTATGCATATCAATATTAGATATGTAACTTATAATATTCCTGATGTTCATATTAATAATGAGATCATTGAACCTGTAACGAATATTAAATATTTAGGTGTTATAATAGATAATAAATTGAATTTTCGGGAACACTTGGGCTACATATTATGCGGAAAAATTAATTAAAAAAATTTGCTTTCTATACGCCGCATTCAAAGCAGTATTTCATTTGCGACAATAAAAATGGGGTATAAATACGTCCTTATATTGGCTCATTTTGATTATTGTGCAACAATCATGTTTTCAGGGTCAACAGAACACCTAAACAGGATGCAAGAGATTCAAAATAAGAGGATGAGAATATTACTAAAATCATTTCAAAGCCATAAATTACTATTCAAATTATTGCAGTTCTTTAATTCGCTGCCGAATGCGATGAAATGTATAATGGATATCAATGGATTTAAAAAGGCTGCTTCAAAGTACATTATAGGAATTTTTTAGATAATTAGTTTTAAAGTTATAACTGATATTATTTCTATTTGATAATCCTTGAATATTTTGTTTTTATTTTAATGATTTTCTTTAATTGTTTTGAATTATTTGTTGTTTTTTTTTTAATATATATATAATTGAATTAATGGAATTAACTCAAATTAGTAAATAATTATTGATAATTTTTTTTTTTTTTTTTTTTTGACAGCCTTTAGGTTATTCTAATACAATCTTCTTACATTTTTCAATAAATTATTACTACATTGAAACAGTACTTAAAAAGTTAGACCCATGTGAGTTTACAGGAATCAATATTTCTGCTCCCCTATGTTTTTATTTTATCCCACTAAATCGTTGGGTTTCAGCCTTTTCAGCCTTCTTATATCTTCTGTTCTATTTAATATCTAAATTTCCTTTGAATTGATGTGTTGAACCAATCTGGGTTCGTGCTTCAGAGTATGGTTCCTAATAACTTCATTGATTGTTTTTACCTTCAGATCGCTGTGAATATCATCATTTGAATCATACCGGCATGCGTTTGTTATAGTTCTAAGGAATTTATTTTGACAGCGCTGTATAATTAATAAATTAGATTTCTTAGTGCAACTCCAAAGCTAGCTGTCATAAGTCCAAATGGGCTTAATTATACTATTATTGAAGCTTGTAGTACAAGCTTAGCTTGGATTGTCTTCCTATTAACCAATACATATCCCTTGTCTTTTTCTTTATTTGTATTGCTTTTTGTCTGACATGATGTTTCCAGTTGAGGCTCGAATCAAGGTGTAATCGAAGGTATTTTATTGTTTCCGCTTTTGGAACTTGTATCTTGTTTATATAGGTACACGCAAAGTTGAGGTGATTTCCGCCTTAGTGAATAGGTGATATGAACCGATTTCCCTCCTTCAGTTTTATTTTCCAATTTTGTGTCCATTTACTGATTTTATCTATTTGGAGTTGCTCAACTGCTTCACGCTACGATTTGTTTGTAGCCATTAGAGCCGTATCATCTGCAAATACTGCCATGTCAATATTTGGTGTTGATGGAATATCGGCAGTATATAGCAAGTATAAAATAGGTCCTAAAAGGCTGCCTAGAGGAACATCTGCTAAGATTGGAATTGGATGAATTATTGATAATGTAAATTATATGAAATTTTATACAAAACTAATAAATAAAAAAAAAAAAAAAAATTATGCAAAGTTTTTATCAGCTTATTTTTCAGTTTTAATATTATACTTTTATATTAACTTACCGGTGTCTGTTTATTTATTTATTTATTTGTTAATTATTATTCAAAGTCGGTACGGTATACTTAGATACTCATTTATTACCATGTTTGAATAAAACAAGTTACAATAATGAATTTAATCTTACAATAATATCTATAATTAAAAAAAAAAATATATAAAAGTACTAGGGGTCCCTGTTGAGTAATTATAATTATAGTTGAAGCCAAATTTAAAGTTTTTAAAAAAACACGAGCTTACATACTGACATAGACTTCTCACGATAAAGCACAAACAAAGTTTTTATTTAACTGAATTTTAATTACTGTTGCGTTTAATTTTCTGCACCCAAAAATTTGTAGTCACATTTTTCACATTAATGTATTAAAATTATTATTTATTTATTCATTTATTGCCATGATACATATTCATAATTTTTTTGTTTAATTTTAAATTTTTTAGAGCTTATACTATTGTATTTACACCTATGACTATTCCTAATTATTATTTAGACTATAGCTGACTAATTTATTTAATTTATCATCATACCTAAAAATAAAAATTAAAAACTAACTATTCAGAAAATTGATTAATTAAGTAAAACTATATTAGTATACACAACGAAGACAATATATTAAAATTAATTATCATCAAAACAATTCAAAATTTTCACACATCATTGCAATGCAACTTCAAAAACACAAAATATTTAAACCTATTATTAAATAATATTTAAATTCAAAAATCAAAAGATTATGTACAAATATGAATACATTATGTATACATACAAACTTAATTGACAAAATCTTAATTGTAATATTGAAAATATTTTACATATATCCATTATATAAATAATGTCCATGAGATTTATACCAAATGACAGGAATGAGGAAAATAAATTTCAAATAGTAGGAAATCCGGAAAATTTAAAAATAGATAGAGTGTACTGTTTACCTATAAAATACTTGTTTTAATACAATATAGATACATTTTGTAAATTTTATATTTACGATTACACTCTATATATAATAATAATGTCCTTAATACATTCAATTGCTTTTTACATGCAATAAAAAAAGGATGTATTGAAAAAATATTTGAAGAAAATAAATTGAAATTCTTAAAGTTCGTTACATCAATTTCAAATATTATTAACTTAAAACGACAACAAAAGTTTTCTTTTACTTTTTTTTTCTATACTTTTCCTGCTATATTCGTAGGTAGTTTGTAACCGCAAAAATATACATATACATATTACATTGATTCTACAATCACATACTTACAACATATGAAAATTGCTTATCCTTTACTAGCTATATAAATTTATTTGTTCAAAAAAAAAAACAAACACGAAGAAAATCTGCCATCTTCATTTTTGCATTGAGGAAAAAATTATTTCCTCAATTTATTTCAAATTGATTTGAAATTATGCATACAGAATTTATAATAGATTGAAATTTATATTTTGTAAAATGAACATATTTCTCCCCACTCACTATCATCTTTCACCGCCAATTTTAATCTTAAATTTTTCATCGAATCTATAGAATTGCTCATTCGTATACAACCTAACATAACAATATTACATAATATATTTGCAATACTTTATTACTTATTACATTTACAACACCCACCACTTTTACACCCTTCTCTCCCCAACATCCCACTTTCCTCATTATTCATCAATCTCTACTTTTTATATTATGTATATTTGAATATTGAATATGGAAATTTCTTTACCTCTGATGGTATATTAAATTCGTCTAATGAATACTAAATCAAATTATAGTTTCCAGGACATACATACATACATTATATTGTATCTATAAGATATTATCCTTAAAGTAAAATGTAATGAAATTTTTTTTCTACTTTTTTTTAGTAAATTTTATTGTTCTTTTTTTGTTATTAATTTTCATAATAAATGTAAATTCATATAGTAGAGGATGTAAGTAAGCTTAAATATCGATTTGAATAAAATTGATAGATATGTGCATTACATGTACAAATGTAATATCAAATTGTATCAGAATATAAAATTTATTTCTAATTTAGATAAATGAAAATAAAATTTTAACTCTGATGTTATTAACAGGTTTAAGATCTAAAAAATATTTTAATAGTTAGGAATTTTGCCTATAGATCCATATGATCCATAATGATATCCCAAGGATAGCTGGAATTGCTAGCTTTCCAAAAATATATATCTTTAGTGGCGCATCTTTGTCTTTAAGGACGAAAAGGACATTTGAAAGTATCGTTGTTGTTTTGATGTTTTTGTATAAAAACCGTTATATCTGTTGATCCATTAGATATAATATATACATTCAGTTATGATATCTAGAAAGATAACGGTTTGGTGCTGCCGTTATGGAGATCAAAGTAGAAACTTTTGAAAAAAAAATAATCTTTATTTTCTTTCTTTAAAAACCGAATACCTCAAGATTTTACTAATAAACCTTCCCAATATTTATCAATATTTATATACCGTTGTGAAGGTCTCATTTTTTTCTATTACTTGCACATTCATAATTTATGTCTACGTCGAATAGTTCAGAACATATAATCATCAGCCTTTATCACCTACAAAATCAATACCAATGAAGAATATAGAAAGTTTTACAGTATAACAACCATAGTATCGTAAATAAATGTTTAACGTATATCAGTGGATAAAAATCCTACTTGCAGTATCCAGCTACGGGGTTTAGTGTATTTTGCTAATAATTGCCACCAATACATGTATATTAAAAAAGAAGCAAGTTATAAACAATCTACGTACTTTGCAAAACATTTGTCATAGCTTGTAGTCTTATAAAGAATAACGAGTTGATAAAGCCGCTAGGGACAGAAAGAAATATGATACATGTATATGTAGTCTCCGGTCAGTATTTTTTTACTTTAACTGTCCCATCACAAGCTACTATAGTATACTTTTATGCTCATTTCTATTTCTAGAAAATGATAATTATTTCTCAGTAATTTGGAGATGCTTCACAAGGTCTATCACATTCGAAATATAAAGTATTTTGATTTCATTTTAAAAATAATTTAATTTGCTAAAATCCATGAATCCAATGCTTGCATATGGGTTTTATAACGATAATATTTACAAAATCAGTTCTCTGATGGGTCAAGTCCAACATTTGAATGGTCATTTGACCACCTGCGTAAGTACTTAAATAAGTAAGTGCTTAAAAATTGGTATTGCAGTTCAGGTATAAAGAAAAAACTTCATACATAATTATGTAACGTCTGAGACGTCTTAGAACAGTTAACATATTTTTTTTTAATTAATTCAAGCCAAAACCATTGCATGACAACAGCTTGGAGAACAAAAATCTACTTTCGACTATCTTTTTGTGATTTTAAATCACTCAATTAAATGTAATATTAGAATTAGAAAAGAGAGAGAGAGAGAGTGTGTTCATATATATTAGACAGAAACCTCTGAGACGTCTTAGAACAGTTAACATATTTTTTTTAATTAATTCAAGCCAAAAACATTGCATGATAACAGTTTGATGAATACAAGTTTACTGTCGACTAATTTTTTGTGATTTTAAATCACTCAATAAAATGTGATATTAGAATCAGAAAAGAGAGAAAGAGAGAGTTTATACAGATTAGACAGAGATGTGTGAGACGTCTTAGAACAGTTAAGATATTTTTTTTAATTCATTCAAGCTCAAAAAAATTGCATGATAACAGTTTGGAGTACAAAAGTCTACTTTTGACTAGTTTTTTGTGATTTTAAATCACTCAATTAAATGTGATATTGGAATTAGAAAAGAGAGAGACAGAAAGAGAGTTCATACATCTTTAGATAAAATCTGAGATGCGGTTAACATATTTTTTTTAAGTGTTTCAACCCAAAAACATTGCATGATAACAGTTTGCAGAACAAAATTCTACTTTCGATTAATTTTGTATCACAACTTTACTCAATTAAATGTGATATTAAAATTAGAAAGAGAGGGAGATATAATGCAAATTTTGTAATATCTGAGATATCCTAGCATAGTTAACATATATATATTTTTTTTAATTAAATCAATTTCATAAACTTTGCCTGATAATAAATATTGGACAAGAATAGTCTACCTCTCCGACTAATTTTAAAATTTCCAAACTTGCAAAACTGATTTCAAATCAATTCAAATATTCAATCACTTCGCTTCACCCTAATTTATTTCAATTAAAGAATTTAAAATGTTTAAATCTACTTTTGACAACACTAAAAAAATATTTTCAATTTTAAAAAATCAACATTTACACATCATTATCACTATGACACGTTCATAATGTCCTTACAAAAACTTTTTTTTGGTATAAAATTACCAAATTTAAGAAATCAAAAAATAAACAAAAAAAAAATTCAATGACAAATTCAATTTAAAGTCATTTCCGTAAACGAATCACCAAATGTGTTCACAAAAAAAAAAAAAAATTAAGAAGGATACAAAATAAGGATATGAAAAAAGTTTTAAAGTAACAGAATTTAAAAAAAAAAAAATTTCAAAGTGAAAAACCAAAACAAAAAAAAAAAATCTAAAATTTCTATTATTCGAAAATTCTATTTAGATTCTATGAGTTGTAAAAACTTTAAAATGAATTAAAAAACAAAAAAAAACATAAAAACAAAAGACACAACAGTACAAACCAAAAATTTACAATAAAAAAAAAAGTTTTAGCGGAAGTTTATATGATTTATATCTAAAGATATTTTAATGGAGATATCCTTTTCGGAGGTTAATTTTTGTTTTTATCTTTTTTTTTTGTTTTTGTTTTTTTTTTTTTTGTTTTTTTTTTTTTTTTGTTTCTCATCTCTTACAAAAATGATATGGTTCGTTTGATATTGATACTCTAATACTTTGGTTTTATTGACAAAAAAAAACCAAAAACTGTAAAAAAAAGCACTCTATCAGGACTACACAGATTAAAGTTTTGTAATTCTCTTATCTGAGAGGTTATTGTCACAAAACAAAAAAAAAAAAACAAAAGATAATTCCAAAAAAACAAAAAATAAAGTCAACTTCACAATCTAGTTTTTATTGTTAGTTTCCGTTCTAGCATCAAAATCCATTCTCAGGTTTAACATGTTCACTCAGACAACAAAAAAAAAAAAAAACAACCAACTGAGTATAGAACTGAGATTCATATCTTTGTAAAAAAAATCTGTTTTTTGTGATTCTCAATGGTACAATGTAGAATACATTGAGACATGTAAGTTTTCTATATATGTATGTGACTTTTTGTTAAAGATTACATTGAAAAATTCTTGTTTTGACCTCCTTTTTTTCACTTACCTTTTAATACAATTATAAGTTTTTTTCCACTTCAATTTCCCAATCCTCTTTCGGTTCCCCTTTTGGTTGATGATGATAAATTTTTTTGATTTTATTTTCAAATTGGAAAAATTTGTTTCTAACTTTTTCAATCGTATCTTGAACTCTCTGGAACTAGGCCGAATATACGTAGGTGGATGTGATATACATTTTGTTTTGTACCTATGAAATATAATCAAAAAATTACATTTTAAACAGATCGGTGGGATCCATACCATAGATATCCATCCATAGATAATATTATCCTTTTGTTTAATCTATCGAGTGTGGGTATGGAAAAACCAATAAGGATGCAGTGATGCTATACACGATGAAAATTATTGCGTTGTGACGGTTGTGAGTTGTCTAATAAAAATATTGATGTTATCGCACTTGTATGAATGTATGTGGAATTGTATATCGATGTATATTTTGTGTTTATTGCTTTTGTTTTTGATTTTTTTAGTGGTAAATGACTTTTTTTTTTTGATAGAAAAATTGGATTCTGATTGCCTTGTTACTTTTACATCTGTAACGCTTAACAATATATATTCATAGTTAAAGTTATAGGAAGAAAATTTAAACTTGAATTTAATGCTCAAAATTGCTCAAAATTGATTGCAGCATTAAAATTTAGTTAAAATATATCAAGCGGTAATATACAAAAAAAAAACGACTAAAATATCTGAAAAATTCCATTTACATGGAAAACATGATGATTAAATATCATTATCACTCTCCTGTAACCCCATCCGTAAGACATAGGTTGAAAATAAAATATTTCTATCGTCTTCTATCTCTGGCTAATATTTCTATCATCTTCTATCACAGGCTTCGAATATTTATATTGTCTTATATCTCCGGCTTCGATTGCGGCCATGTCTTTGTTAGGTTCTTGCTTCGGATTTTTGTTCTGCATGTTTTTTTTCTGGATTCCGAAGGGTCGTGTACCCTGAATATTTCATTTGAAACGTTGTTGTTGGGTTTAGTTAGAGCATGCCCAATCGAACGCCATTTCTTTTGTCAGATTTCCACTTCTATTTGCTGCTTTTGATTCGTTTTTTGCCACAGCATTCTGTTGAAAATAAGCACAAGAAACAAAAATGTTTAGGATGTGCCGGAGGCATCTATTTATATACGCTTTATGGTGTTTATGGCTTTATACGAGTTTTATGGTGATGTTGACTGAAACTTTCCATGTTTTGTAGGCATACAAGAATCAAAATCAGCAAATGGGGTGGAGCGTGGATTAAAAGCAAATGCGTGAGAGCAAAAGCAGCAAATAAACGAGGACATCTGACAAAAGGAATGGCTTTCCATTGGGCATACTCTAGCGAAATCCAACAACAATGTTTCAAATGGAATCCTTAGGATATACGACCCTTCGGAAGCCCAAGAAAAACATGCAGAACAAAATTCCGAATAAAGCACCCCACAAAAAAAAATGTTGCCACAATTGAAGCCGGAGATAGAAGACTATACAATTATATGCCACGATGAATAGATTTTGTATGAATAGATTTTACACTTAAATTGAAGATATTTATTTTAGAGCGGTTATCTAGAGATATGTTGTTTACCTGCCATGCTTTTGAGAGCATCCCAAAAGCTGTACGGACTTTTGCTGATATGTCGTAGGCGGTTACGGTAGGGTAAAATATGTTTACTTGACTTTTCATATTCACCAAACATTTTTTTGATCAAAATTGTATCAAAAATATTTATTCAAATGTCTTTGTGCTATAAAATCAATCTTTTTTTTTATTTATTCTCAGCTTTGAATGTAACCAAACATACAGTTCTTATTAAACAATATTAGAAGAAGCAAATTATTGTCACAATAACCGGTGTTTATTCAGAACAACACAACCCCTGCAGCGAACATTTTAATTGAAGCCAAATTGTTTCATACATTCTTCAAATTTAATCTTCGATATAGTGAAAATCTAGCGGATATTAGTTCAAATTTCCTGTATTGCTCAATTTTTATACCTCTTTCAATTTTATTACGAATGAAATGCTAATTAATATATATGTGCTTACTTCTATTGTTTTTTGGATGGTTTACGATATGTAGTTAGGCACTGATGTTATCGTTGTAAATTGTAATTGAGATATTCGATCTATAAGCGATTTCATATAACAAGTTTTTCAGATAAATTCCTTCTTTGCCAGATTCAGTCAATGACATGCATTCCACTGCGGCAGACAATAACGCCACGGTTTTTTTTACTTCGAGCTTCCCATGATATTGTGACATTGGCTAATGTAAAAACGTAACTGGTACAAAATTTTTGGACGTCGAAATCTGATGCCCAATCATCATATTTGTATATTACATTTCTCCATTATTCTACTTAAGTAGAATAACCTTTTCGTTCTTAATAAGGTACGGTTCGGCAATTTTACCCTCCAATATCTACAATGATTTCCGAGCATTTATACTTCAAATAACTGGTTTATCACTTATTAAATGTGGAAAAATACTACTATTGTCAGGAACTAAGCCTTCCTAAATAGAATAGCTTTATTTTATTTAAGTGGTTACCAGATTGTACTCTCAATTATTTTTTGTTATTTCTTTTATCCCAATAACAAAGGGTACTGGACCAGGCCGCAGAATCCATAAAGCATTTTTTTACTTCATCGGGAAACGAACCTGGGACCTTTCGGTTAAAACGCAAGCGCTCTACCTACTGCACCACCCAGAGTGTATTTTCCGTTATTACCGGATCTCTTGAAACTTGAAGCTTACCAAGATTAATCGTTTGTTTTAAATATCTTATTACCCGCTTTGTTGCCGTCCAATATGCAACACAATAAAATGTGTTATATCTACTCAAAAATTTCGTTCCCAAGAAAGTATCTGGTCGAGTCGTCACTGATAAGTATAATAATAAACCAATTAAATTTTACTACGGTATCTACAACTACCTCTGATGATTTCTTCGTGCGTGCCAGGATTGTTGCTATTGTTTTTTGTGTGTATTAATAGAGAGTTCTATGTAATCGCGACCTCTTAAGATCTATTATACTTCCCCGCTTATCTCAGAATTGTAGGTTTATGTCCTTGATAAATGTTATTATTGCTCTAAAGCCAATTTCAGAATTAGGTAATGTGCATTCCTGACAAAATGTATGTCTTTTGCGAGCTATGGCATTCAACTTGCAATACTTTAAAACTAATAATTAATAAATAGACAAGGTATATAGCTACAATACCACAACTACAAATATGGGCAATTAATATGAACAATCAATAAATAATTAAAAATTTAAAAAACAATAAAATTTTTTACCAAAAATTCAAATTCAATACAATTTATCAGAATGAAGCCAATAATACAACTGCTATCACTAGAATATTATCCAAACAATCGAAATAACATAGAATAACTAAATAAAAATAATGTGTGTACAACAATGAGAGTTAAAAAATTAATATTGATAAACTTTTTATTAATTTTTATATTTGTTTTTTTTTTACTATTCCATTTGTTTTTTTTATTAGTTTTGAAGATAGAAAAAACAAAATATCTCTTCTTATAACAAATACAATAATTTTTCATCCTAGACATGGCATGGCGCAGTTTCTAAAATACAATAAATTATCAATTTTCTTCAAAAAATACAAAAATATTTCAACACATTATTTCTTATAATTTAAATTGAAAAGATCTATTTGTCTTCTAATAATCGACTAACCAGAAGCTACATTTATAATATATTATTTTATTATTTTCTCTTTTTCTTTGATATTTTTTTTTTTGTATTTTTTCTTTAATTTTTCTCAATTTTATCTTTGAATCTAAAAATACAATTTTTTCAAATTGCAATCAGTATACACTCTCTTCTGAATCCCCTTTCAATTTCTAAAAATTTATTTTCAACATCCCGCAACTATGACGGAATCACTTAAAAAGTTAAGAAGTCACAATGAGTAAAGTAGAAAGAAAGAAAAAAAACAAAAATAAATAACAAAAAAAAAATATGCTCATATTTATGAATTAAGGAAACAAATGGTTCCGCCAGATTTAAAAAAAAATAACAACAAAAACAAATAAAAAAATGTCTTAAACCTCATAAATTGTTTTTCTGCTTTTTTTTCTTTTTTTTTATAATTAAATAAGTTGCCATGAGGTTAACACGCATGGTATTTTAAAACAATAGAAAGATTTTATTTATAATTTTGTTTTTTTTTTTTTTCCTATAAGAAAGCTTTAAAATTTATTTAAGACAAATTTTCTTTTTGAATGGAAAACTATTTTTAATAATTAGAAACCTTACAAACATTTAAAATAAACATTTCATAAATATTGAACTTTTTTAAAATGTTTAGTAAGCACTATAATTAAAAATAATATAAAAATCCTAGAAAAGAAAATTCATATTTTCAAAGTCCACTCTAGTTAAGTAATTTTTCTTAATTGGCTTGTCAAAATTTTTTATATTGACAATTAAGTGTGCATTTTTTCAAAATATTGCGATGAGAGCCAATCGATAAATTTGAAAATAAATTTTAATAAAAATTTTAATTATATTTTGTGCTTTGTCCATATATTTCAGTGACTGCCATACAACTCCTATAATATGCCGAAAAACTATTTCAAAAATTCAAGACCGGAAAATTAATATGGTACTACAGCGATACAATAACCAAATATGTCTTTTACCGTTTTCCGAAATTTGGGCTGGGTCGGGCAGCTGGCCTCTTCTAATATGCGCCAAGAATATTTTATAGAGCAAAAGCGTTGCAGACCCAAAAATTTGTATTCTGTTATTCTATCGAAAATAAATAAATATGCCTTTTATTGTTTTCCAAAAATGGGATTGGGTCGGGTAGCTGCCATACAACTTCAAATATCCATCAAAAGTATTCCAAAGGCACTGCAGACATCAAAATTTTGTAGTTTGTTATTCTATCGAAAATAAATACACTTTTCTAAAAGTAGGACTGGGTCGAGTAGCTGCAATACAATTTCAAATATTCGCCAAGAGTATTTCAAAGGCACTGCAGACATCAAAATTTGTAGTTTATTATTCTATCGAAAATAAATAAATATGCCTTTTATTGTTTTCCAAAAATGGGATTGGGTCGGGTAGCTGCCATACAATTTCTAGTATCCGTCAAGAGTATTTCAAAGGCACTGCAGACATCAAAATTTGTAGTTTGTTATTCTATCGAAAAAAAATAATAATGCCTTTTACTATTTTCCAAAAATGGGACTGGGTTGGGTAGCTGCCATACAATTTCAAATATCCGTCAAGAATATTTCACAGAGCAAAGGCGTTGCAGGCCTAAAAATTTGTATTATGTTATTCTATCGAAAATAAATAAATATGCCTTTTACTGTTTTCTAAAACTGGGACTGGGAAGGGTAGCTGCAATACAATTTCTATTATTCGTCAAGAGTATTTCGAAGGACAAAGGCATTGACAGACATCAAAATTTGTAATCTGGTATTCCATCGAAAATAAATAAATAACCTGGTTCATTACCTGTCATTTAAGACCCCAAGATTTTAAATCCAAAAGTGTAATACATCAGAAAATTTGTACCCTGATATACGCTATCAAAATCAAAATTATATGTATTGCACCGTTTTCTAAAACTAGGACTAATTCAAATACGTGTCATACAAGTCTTAGCATCCATCAAGAATATATCGTAAACTAAAGCCGTTACAGCCCAGCAAATTTAAATTCAGGTACTCTATTCAATAATAAAAAAGCATAATAAAACAAAAAATAAGTTTTAAGGGTCTACCTTCTGCAAACACTAGATTTCGGCCACGGGCTACTTATATTTACAAAAAATTAAAAAAAATAAAGTCCTAACATCTCCAAACACTGGATTTCGGCAAAGGGGTAACTTAATTTAATAAAGTTTCCATTTACAAGCAAAAACTTCAAAAAAAAATTTTACGGTTTTCAGCCACTTTACCTCGAGCACCGGTTACTTATATTAACCAAGTTTCTATTCACCAACAATCAAAAAATAAAAAAAAAACAAAAATAATGGGAATACAACAAATTTTAAATATGAATCACACGTTAACATCATTGAACTTATCAATAAATTAATAAAACTCAAGATCAGAGAAGGTTTTTAGACTAGCAGGTAAGTCATCTGGCAAAGATAAAATTGTTATTCGAATTTTTAATTTGATATCGTCTGCGCAGCCCTAATAAATGCATTTTCACCTACACTCAGTTCGGTCCGGCTGGATTACCATGATATCGTATTTTACCTTTTTTATGCTCTTAACAGTAACAATAACAGTTAACGATGTCGATGTAGAAGCAAGGCGAAGAATTAACCTTACAAACCGTTGCTACTTCGGTTTGTCCAAACAACTGGGTTCAAAGCTCCTATCCCAAAATACCAAGGCACAATTATGCAAAACGCTCATCCATCCGTTGCTGCTATATGATTCTGAATGGTGGACATTACCAAAAGCAAGCGAGAATGCACTTGGTATCTTTGAGAGAAAAATTCTTCGTCGCATTTATGATTCTGTGTCTGACGAAGGGGTTTGGAGAAGAAGATACAATGCCGAACTATACCAGCTGTTCAACGACATGGACCTAGTTAAAAAAAAGTCAGAATAAGACGTCTTCATTGGCTAGGCTATGCAGAGCGTATGGATGAAAATGCTCCGACTAGGTAACTTTTCGAATCCAAGTCCCAGGGAACGCGTCGTCGAGGGAGCGAACCCTTCGTTGGAAAGATGAAGTATCGGCAGATATGAAACAACTTCAAATCACCAACTGGAGAAATTTCGCTCTTGAGAACAATTTTGCGTCAGGCCCTTCAAGGCTTATAGCGCCCATCGAGTAAGTCAGTAACAGTAACTTAGGTATAGAATCATCTTTTCGTGCTTAATTAAGTACAGTATTGGCTTATCAACTTATTGAATGTGGAAAACTGCTGCGCTATTGTCAGGAATAGCTAAGTCATCTTAAATAGAATGGGCTTCATTTTATTTAATTTGCTACCAGATTATAGTCTCAATTATTTTTTTCTATCATTTAATTTATCCGAATTAAAAAGGAGTACTGGACCAGGTCGAAAACCCATAAAGCATGTTTTAGCTTCATTGTTTCAATCGCACTTGAAACCTTTCGGTTGTTTCGGAAACCGCTCTTACCTATTGCGCCACCCAGCGTGTGACTCAAAGTGAGATCACCAATAATTATTTTAATACAAATTCATTCGTACAGATCTAACTTTAAGAGATTTCAATTTCCGGTAATATTTACGTTCTCAATAATTACGATCAACACAAGGGCACAGAGACATTGTATTAACTACTGCGCAGTAGATTTGAAATGGCCATGTCCCATAGACAA
Source organism: Argyra leucocephala (assembly GCA_963942445.1). Lineage (NCBI taxonomy): Eukaryota > Metazoa > Arthropoda > Insecta > Diptera > Dolichopodidae > Argyra > Argyra leucocephala. Next base: position 127,596,947 of record OZ012681.1, read on the forward strand.
TCTTATATTTTATTTTACAGAAATAATAATTTAATATTTGAATGTTATGGAATAAGAGTGGATTAATTAATTAATTAAGAGTACCAAAAAATTAAAATGTTACATCTATCATAAGCTTTCACCTAAGATAGAAGTAAGTTGAAGGTAATTAGATTCAATAGCAAGCCATACACACAAATACTTGCGCAACAGTAATCGTGTACATGCCTAATGCGTGCGCGAAAGAACGTTTGTGAATGAGTAAACATATGGAGAACATATTGAACTGTACAGTTTTACTACCATACAAATGCAAGATTAACCGTGCTCAATCACGTAGGCGTGGTGTTTACGTTTTTTGTTTTTACAGTTAATTTTTGCAATTTGTTTTTTTTTTTATATTAGTTCATATTTGTAAGCATTTATAAGTGAAACTGAAAGTTAAATAAATAAATAAAAATATGTTTAATTTTTTCCTATTTTAATTTTACTTTAATTAAATCTATTTCGATAAAGCGAAATATACACTGTTTTTGCCAAATTTTACGTTCTTTTTTGAATTTTAAAATTTTATTATTTTAATTAAATTAAAGCAAAAATTACAGGTAATTTACTTGCAATCGTGTTTAAAATAACCAGAAAACTGTTCGACTTGAATTTGGAGTGTTCAAATTTTACCACACACCACCCCAAAATTTTAATTACAATAACAACTTTTATGCAATTCTTTCATTTGAATCATTTACATTATTCCTTAGATACTAAGTTTCTACTTTACCTTTATATTCTAAAGGCCCACATCCCGAAAGGAAAAAGGGTCTATAGTTGGCCTGTAGATTTATCTGCAGGTACACTGTTAAATAAATAAATAAATAAATAACTTTTATGCATGTACTTAAAGCGTTAAAACGAAAGCAAGAGTGTAAACAATACGCCACGCAAGATTAAAGGAAAAACTCACAATTTCGCGTACAAGTTTGCCCGCGAGTGAAAATTTGTGGTGCATGGCCTGCTAATGTAATCAATTAGTCTGCAATGTCATATTCTTATCGTGAAAATTACTTCTACCGTGGGGAAATGTTATCAAAATATATTTTCCTTTAAAATTCAAAACAAAGAGAACTTCAATCATTCTCGGCCCAATTCTGTTGGTAATATGATAAAAGACAATTACTCTTACGTTGTTAAAATTTCCCTATTTTCATTTCAATAAACTTTAAAGAGAATTTTGTTTTTCTTTTTGAAATTTTACACCCGCAATTTTTGTTTATATTTATTTTCTTTTATACCAAAGTGTTTTCAAATGGTTAGAAAATTATAAAAGGATCAAATCTAATTTACTACATGGTCATAAAAAATTAACATAAAACTGAACTATGAGAACTATGTACATGAATTTAAAAATTAGGAAAATGTTTAGTAGGAGTTTCTTGGTTGTTGTTTTTTTGTTTAATTTTTTTTACATTTAAATTAAATTTATTTTTTTTATATTCAGTAGAATCATTCTAAAGTGGTGGCCAACATTCACTTTCGAGATATGCAGAAAAAGAAGAAAAATTAAATTTAATAGAAATCGTAAATAATATTATGTTATATATACTATGGCTGTTGCATTTAATGAGGTTAGGAGGTGGTGTTACAAAGTTAAATATCTCAAAATACAAAAAAAAAAAATAATAATTTTAATGTCTAAGTAGTTTTTTTTTTTGTTTTTTTTTTTTTTGAAATTTAATATTTTATTTCTTGTCATAATTTTTATTTTGGAAATAATTTGATGACTTTTATGAAGGGGTTAATGTTTTCCATGGTTTTTTTTGCTTTTTAAAAGGTTAATGTTTTTAAGATTTTTTGTCATCTTGATTTTGTACAATATTTTGATAATTTTAAATATGGTGGGATGATGGGGGTGGCTAAATAAGAATTTTGATTGGTTTGTCACACTGTGAAATTTGTAATTTCCTTTCCATTTCTTTTGACAGGTTTATTTTTTTGTGATTATATCATAATCTTTTAAATTTTAGAAATTTTCAAGATGAATATTGTGTTGATTAAATTTCTAATTTTTATAATAATTTCGTATACCATAGATTTTCTATTTGACAAATATAATATATTTATTAATATTAATTGCACATACAGAATAGTAGGCCCTTGATTATAATATAATAAAGCCACTAAACTAGAGTTAGGAAAAACTGCTTAAAATAGAGTTTTAATATACCTAATATGTACTGTTATTGTAATATGTAATGTATTCTATAATAACGACAGTAAAATGATAATGATATAAAATAAAAGTTGTAAATATGCACTGTAAAATTCATTTTATTAAAAAAAAAATAATTGAAATGTATCAAAATAATAAAAACATCCAAAATACATTTTATTAAAACAAAAAATGAATATGTTTTTAAAAAAAATTTTAATATAAAAAATAAAAATTTCAAAATAATTTCCAGCTATTTTTATTTATATATAGAGCTATTATTTTATATTATTTAGGATCAATAATAGTAGATACAATGAGTATGAGGAGGATTTGCTGTAGATAACACAACACTAACTCGATTTTTTACATTCCATTTCATTTTACCATTTATTTATATAGCAATAACTATAATTCACCTTCTATTTCTACACCAAACTGGATCAAATAACCCCTTAGGAATTAGTTCTAATGTTGACAAAATTCAATTCCATCCATACTTTACATACAAGGATATTGTAAAATTTGTTATTACAATTTTAACTCTAGCCAACCCTTACTTACTATAGGAGACCCAGATAATTTCATTCCAGCCAACCCCCTTGTTGCCCTGTTCATATTCAACTATAATGATACTTTTTATTTCTAATGTATTCTTATTCTCCGATAAATCCCTAATAAATTAGGAGGAGTAATTACATTAGTACTGTCTATTGCTATTTTAATTATCCTGTCATTTTTTCATTTAAGAAAGTTTCAAGGTATCCAATTCTACCCTTTAAATCAAATTATATTTTGAACTATGTTAATTACAGGTTTTCTATTAACATGAATTGGAGCACGACCAGTAGAAGCTACCTACGTAATTGTAGGACAATTATTAACAGTTTTTTACTTCCTTTACTTCATAATAAATCCACTAGTTACAATTTGATGGCATAAATTATTGAACTAGCTAATGAGCTTGATATAAGGCATATGTTTTGAAAACATAATATAGAAAATAATAATTTCTATTAAATTTTACTATTACTAAAATTAATTACTTAAAAATAAGTAAAAAATAAAATTTTAATACATAGTATTACAATAATACAAATTGTTTAAAATAAAAAGAGTGTAACATAGAGTAGTAGACCAGCGTAAAATATCAGCTCTGCTACATAATATTTGTATTCATTGGATGCGTTGAAAGTATGGCATGGGTACAAAGTATGGCATAAAAAGCTTATCTGAAGCAACGTCGCTTGCTCCCTAAAACATATGTCGAAGTGATCTCGTCATATTTATTTCAGCGATTATTTCAAATTAAATAAAGAGAATATTACTCTGCTCCACATAATATTACCGCAGTAGTACCACAAGGTAATACACAGTATACTGGCCCTATATATATATCTTATTCATACTATATTTACTATACACTATAGTGATATTCCAGATATAGCAAATGCGACGGTAGGTACTTTGCAGGTGACACGGCTATATTACCAGTCAGTAAAAATATAAATGAAACTGCAAATAAATTGCAACAAGCCAATAACAAAATTTCTTAATGAAGCAAGATCCACGCACGTTAACTTTACAAATAAAAAAATTGAGTCGCACATTCCAGTAGAATTAAACAATGCCTATTAAACCATATCAAAATTCTGCAAAATATCTTGGTATGACGTTTAACGCAAAGCTTAGATGGAAACACCATTTTGACAAAAAAAAAAACAGAACTGCATCTAAAATACAAACATTTGCAATGGCTAATTGGGCAAACATCTACGATTTCGACGTCTAACAAAGTTTTGATCTACAATCAGATATTAAACCCAGTCTGGACATACGGTATTCAAATATGAAGTTGTGCTAAACAACTACACATTCAAACTATCCAAACAAAGTATTGTGAAACATTGTTAAAATATTGCTAATAAAAGTAAAAATGCTATTATAACTAAACGCATACCAAAAATATGCCCAACAATGCGTTCTAACTCAACTTGTGACTATATTTTATTTTTTTCTTGGTCTTTTCAATGCCCCATGGCTTGTTCGCAATGCTGCTATTCATAGCATAGGAATTTCAGGGTTCCTCTCATAAAAGACGAAATAGAAAAAATTTAATGTACGCCATAAAAGTCGTTTCTCTCAACATGTCAATGTCGAAGTTTCACGTTTAGGTAACTGTCAAAACTTTGTTAAAAGACTTAAACGGACGAAGCCGTTCGAACTGTAATAGAATAAAATCTTTTATCATACAATAATTCCTATTTGAATTTTGTTTGATCAAAGATATTTGAAGTAATAGAGCCAAAATTTTATTAATGGTTAGTCTTAAAGACTAGTTTTAATTTTAACCAAACGATAGGAATTTTTAGCGCGTTAAAATCGGTACAGTTCTTCACTTCGTTCTTCCCCGGTACAAAAATAGATGTAGAAGACTCTGTTGATGATTTTCTTCTATCTGAAAAAAAAAATTGGATGCGATCAGTGGCATTAACCGATAGATCTCACATGCACGAATCCATCGCTGTGAGATCTAAATAAAAACATGGATCTAGATAAGAACGTTATAACATAAATTTGTATGTTGAATATTTCGACATCTATAGTGTAAGAGAAATTAAATATTTATATATTGTGAAGAAGCTTGGTGTGAAATTGGAAATTCTTGAGGAAGATTTATATAAATGAAACTTAAATTTAAAAAACTTAATTATGTGTGATTATTTCATTAAAATTTAATTTATTTTGAAAAGTACTTATTATATTTTCTGGCAATGGCGCTAATACTCTACAATGGTGCGGTAAATTTTTGTAGTGAATTGCGTTCAGCCAATGGAATACATTGATTTCAGATATACTGCTTAATGCCGCTGAACTTACCCATTTGTCAATTTATTATCATTTATCAAGAAAGTAAATTTATAGAAAAACAGATATTTATACTCATTGCTATTTGCATTGAAATAATAGAAATTATGAATTTTTCCCGGTGCTGTTAAGAAAATCATCTTCACATAGATTTTCAATAAATTATAGTTGAACCATAAATTCAAGAAATATATACATATATATTAAAAACAATGAGTCAATAAAAAAACATTTAGAGTAATTTCAGAAATGGTATAACAAGACAATAAAAATAATATAAAGAGAAATAGGCAACAACATAGAAATAGCAAAACAAAAAAAGGCTAAAAAAATAAGAGTATAGTTAAATACTTTGAGCCAGTCTTGTAATAAAATAAATAAAAAGATTTGTCTTTATTATAAATTATTCTATTTGAAGAGATTATATCTTTGTTATATCTCGGTGTGGCTATATTGCATGTATATATATTTATAATAAAATACAGCTGTTTTATATTCAATATGACGTTCAGTGCGAGACTGCTGATTGTCATCAGTGTGTTACATTAAATTATAGTTAGGGAGTTGCCAGACAATGTAATATATATTAAATATTAATATTATAATACTTAACTGTATATACAAAAGAAGATGACATATTTGAAAAATGTTATTACATATTTCATTTTTCCAAGGAGCTCAAATTAATGACAAAACATTGACAGCAAAACTAAATAACAACAGGTAAAGACGAAAAGTCGAATAAAAATACTGAAGAAGTATTATAGACGAAATATATTCATATCTGTATGATAAGCATATTTAAAATAAATTTGTTATAAAGGTTTTGCACTTAAAGGTTTTGCTTCCAGTTTTGCACTCCAAAAAATATTTTATAAATAGAAAAGTTCAGGTTAGTCTAAGTAAATTTTAAGTCATAGATGTAAATACATTAATATTAGATTTTAATAATGTAAATTAAAAATATATTATATTTTTATTTTTATTAATATCTAATTTTTATTATTAATAATTTTTTAATAATTAAAATAATAAAAAAAATAACTACAGAGGCTTTCGGCTTAAATTAAAAATTGTAGTTAAAGAAAATTTTTATTAATATAAATTGTAAAGCATATTAAACAAATATAATGACAATAATAACAATAACAATAAATAATAAAAGAAAAGTATTCAAATAATATTTTCAACAAATAACCACATTTCCAACGTAACAATTTTATTGCTATAAGACTATTACACACTCTTATAACACTATTATAAACACTCTTATAGCAGCATTAGTGTTAATTTGTGTGCACCGCCATTGTTGCGAAACGTCATAAAAATGTTATAGCACCAAAATGGAGAATCTATAAAGCACCGGAGCAATAATATTGTTATAGGATTAGTATATATATGTATATGTATTAGTGTATATGGTTTTATTCTGAAATTAAATTCATTTGATGTAATTTATATTATGCAAGAGTGAGATAGGTATTATTTTTTATTTTAAAATAATAATTTTATGGAGTTTATATTTTATTTCATGAAAAAGGTAGGTAGATATTAATTACATATTTTTATATTTGTATGTAATAGATTTATAATATAAAAAATGTCTTACTAATAAATAATATTTTGTTGTTAAGAATAATTGTTTCAATATTTATAATTATTATTGTGACCAGAATGCAAAATTTGGCTGGGAAAGAAATTTCATTGACATTTATGATAATAATACTTTGAAATAATACATATTACCCTTTAAAAATAATCAATTTTATATATTTAAAAATATATTTTTTTTTAATAAATTCTCAAAAAAATGTACATTAATTAATGCTTAACATCAAATTTGATATTTAAAAAGAAAATAATGCAAAATAAAATTTTACAGTTTTTTAAACAAAATCTTTTCAAAGCATTTATTCAAAACCTACTGTACATTTATTACTAACATTATAGGAATAAAGTAAAATAATAACACCAATCTATAATTATAATTGACAAGCATTTAAGGTCCTGCGCAGTAGACACCTTTTCATTTTATTTCGATTCTCCTACTCCTTAATGAACTTCTAACATAATATGTAAGATGTATAATATATAAAACAAAAATGCGCACACAGTTTAAAATTTTGTACTCATATGATTTTATTATTCAGCAAATACATTATGCATATGTGAGAACTTATTAAAATAATAAACAAATCAGTTATTATAATTTACATTATGTACTTGCAAATGAATCTATGTACATATGCCAAAAAAAAAAACAAAAAAACAAATTCATCTAAAATAAAAAATATAAAAACAACAAAAAAACAAATCACTTGAATTCTTCATTTTTATCTTTTTAAGTAACTGTTTCTAAATTTTGTTTATTTGTAGTTAAATATAGATTTTATTTAGTAAATTACTGTTTTTTTAAAAACTTTAAATTTGACTTCAACTCGAAATATAATTACACACCAGGGGCCCCTAGTACTATTCTATTCTTATAACAATACTTTAAATCTTTATATAACGTAAATGTACCAATTTAGGAAAAATTAGTTTAAGTTGACAAAATAAGCAAAATATAAGCTTTTTTAAATTTTTTTTAATAATTAGTATTTTGTAATTAAAAAAAAAAATATTTTCATCTAATTATTTATTTATTTATTTATTTATTTATTTATTATGCTCCATATATTGTACAATTAATTCTTTTAAAACTATTTACTTAGATACAGATATATAATTATCTTTACTACAGTTGATTTGTATTTTTTTATTTTTATTTAGAAGTTTTCGAGTTTAATACTATAAATTTAAAGGAAAATTGGAGATGAAAAACCTTTTTGAATTTTTGTTTTGTAAAACTTAACGCTAACTTAAACAGTAAAACCTATCTATAGTAAAATCTCTACGTACGAACTAAACTAGCCTAATTTTTTTTTTTTAACTTAATTTAAATTTCTGATCAGAGGATTTTCTGACATGAACAGTTCCGAGTGGAACTTTACAGTTAAATAACTTATTTTTTCTAAAATTGTATTCATGCTGGCTTTATCATGCAGCTTTTTGGTTGAATACCATCTGGGAAGATTGAATACAAGTTTCAAAAGTTTATTTTGCGCAATTTGCAATTTTTTGGTATGACTAGCTGCACAATCTCCCCAGACTGGTGCCGCATATAACATTATTGGTTGAAAAATTACCTTAATAAGTATCAATTTGTTTTCTGTGGATAAGATTGATTTTCGGTTAATAAGGGGATACAACATGCGAGTACATTTGTTAATTTTATCAATAGTGTTAGAAGTTTGCTTTTGAAAGGTTAGCCTTTTATCTAAGGTAATGCCTAGGTATTTAATAGTATCGGCCCAGTTAATTTCGTCATTTTGCAGTTTTAATGGTATAGAAGGTAAAAGAGAGGCTTTCCTTTTTTTCGTAAAATAAATTGATACTGTTTTGGAAGCATTAATTTTTACTCTCCATTTTGCATAATAACTAGAGAGCTTATTGAGTGAATTTTGTAGGTTTGTTAATATGTGATTGGGATTAGTGCCAGCAGAGTAAATTGCAGTGTCATCAGCAAATACTGATATTTTTGTAAACTCTAGCCTAGGGATATCTGCAGTGTAAGTGTTGTACAAAATTGGGCCAAGTACCGAGCCTTGTGGAACTCCTGCTTTAATTTCATACAAATTGGAGCATGTATTATTCAATATCACACGAAATACTCTTTGATGAAGAAAGTTTTGTATGATTTTAATTAAATATATAGGAAATTTATACACTTCTAATTTATGAAGCAAGCCAGAGTGCCACACAGTGTCAAAGGCGGAATTTATGTCAAGCGCTACTAGACCAATAGATTTGCGTTCTTCTAAGTTGGATTTAATGTAATTTTTGACACGTAGAAGAGGGTGAATGGTACTATGCTTTACCCTAAATCCAAACTGTTCGTTTGGAAGAATTTTTTTAGCTGAAATAAACTTTTCCAGTCTAATTTTTATGAGTTTTTCAAATATTTTTGAGAAACTGCATAGTAAGCTGATAGGCCGAAAACTACTTAATTCCTCCATCGGTTTTCCAGGCTTAAGAATCGGAATAATATGAGCTTCTTTCCATATATTCGGGAAATAACCTAGTTTTATTAATTATAATTTAGTATTTTCTAAATAAATAATAAAATATTTTAAGTGCCAAAAAAAGTTTGATTGTACGTATTTCCGCTCAACAATTTCCATCTGAACTAATTCCGCCCTTATATGAACTCAATTCCACTTTTTGAACCTATTTGCGATTCGCAGTACCTATTTACGATTTTATTAAAAAAATTTATTTAAAATAATTATTAAGAGTGAAATTAATAATTAATGTTTTAAATAATTAACTAACTAGTACTTAGTTAAATTATAAAAAATATTTATTATAATAAAAAATCATAAGTAATTTGAAAAAAAAAAAAAAAAGAAAAATTGTTGAAATGTAAGTAAAATTATTTGTTACACATAAAAATATACATTTATTTCAATATGAAAATTAAAAAAAATTAAGCAATGCAAAGACTCAGTATTTCAAGCAAAAAAAAAAAAATTCAATATAACATAATTAACTTAAATATTATAACAATGCACATTTAAAATAAATAAATAAAAACACAAAATATTTCATATACAAAGTAAAAATCAAATTTACTAATTCTTAGTTTTCACATTTTTTATTTGTATGATTTCAGGTACTTTATATTGTTCTCTGCTGTTCATTAAAACTGGAGGCTCAATATTGCAGACTATGTCACTGTTTGAATTTATTAGAATATCTTCTTTTACAGGCCACATCCAAAAATGTGTGCCAGACATGGTCATGGCTTTCACTCTTCTATTTAACTTATTGTGAAATGTGTACAAAGAAATTATTTTGATAATAATTTATAATGGACGCCTTAATAAAACTTTGGTGGCAAGGCAAGATAATTCCAGAGATTTTTTAAATTATACAAAATATAATATAAGTAAAACATAGTTTTGGAAGAACTTATTCTTTAGGGTTAGCGTTAGAGTATAATTTATCTAATTGTTAAAAATAGTCGAATATTTTCCTTTTAATTTTAGTAAATATGCTTATCACACAGGATACGCGTATTTCGTCTACTAATAAAAGGAAAATATTTGCTTATTTTCAACAACTAAAATATAATTTTTTCTTTAAATATAGACTTGGTATGAATTTAGTGAAAATAGCTTACACCTGCATATTTAGTTCGGAATTAGGACATATTGCACATATTACCGACCCGTTTTTTCATACAAATTTTTATAAAAACTCAAAATTTAGTTGTAACAAAAAACACATATGCGAAATTAAATTTATAGGTCGTAATTAGGTCCAGCTTAGTTTGTTCAATTTCAATTTAAAATCGTCCAGTTGCATCCTTATATAATCAAAAATAGGTGAATAACTTAATTAATTATTTCGATATATCATTTTCCTAATTCCGCCCGGTCGATCGTAAATACGTACAACATAAATTTACTTGTACCTAATTCCCGCTCAAAACAAATTAGCAATTTTAAATATTTTTTATTTACAAATTGAAGAAAGTATGTATTATAATCTATTTAATAATATATTTTTTACAATTATTTGAATAAAATAAATAAGTGAACATCATAGTTTAATTATTATGGTCTTAACAAAATAAAAAAAATTTTAAACGTTTGAACCAATATTTTCGCTAAAATGTCTACCTAGTTTAGTTTTCTATCAATAACTTATTTATTAATATGAATACAAAAATGTGCATTATTTTGCATTACAACGAGGAAATAATATTCTTTTTTTATTTCAAAAATACATTTGAAATATAAAGCGTGGGAGTATTGTATTAACAAAAAAAGGGTTCGGGCGGCATAATGTACTAGGGCGGTGATAGGTACATTTACGTTAGGATTACGCATTTTTAGACTTATAACAACATTGCTATACCATTTGCTGAAAATCCCATTATAACAACTCACGAAATTGGTATAAGAACATTCTTATAGCAATATTAATCACATATTATTTCCATAAAGACATTATTATAACATCTTTAGTGGTTATCGAGAGTTATATAGCAGTCTTATAGCACAAATTTTGTTTTTATAACAATAAAATGTTACGTGGGTTATTTCAATTTTAATATTTAAACTCAACTCTAGTATAATTTAGACAATGTCCTTAATAATAACGAAATATCATTAAATATCATTTTTCAGTACAAACATTTCCAAATCCTTTAACATATTTTTAAAAACACTGAAAATTATAAAATTTTCTATTATTATCTCTCTCTTTTTTTTTTTTTTTATATATACATAAGTACATACAAAATATGAATTAACCAAAAAATTAAAAATCTATATATAAAAAAAATAAATCATTCAAATGTCAGAGGTGTTCAGAAATATTGTTCAATCATCTAAAAATTTATTCTTCAATACTCCTTACATAGTATTAGGAAAGGACGAAGAATTTTCATTACATTTTTTTTTTTGTACTTTTTTTATTATTTTTTTTTTTTTTTTTAATAAAATATTTTATCGAACATTATTATCAATAACTTATTTCTATTTTGTAGAAGAAGTCCTTTTCATTCGTTCTTAATAATAATACAGAGATTTGAACACAAAAAAAAAAACAACAAAAAAAAATAAGTACAAAATTTCAATTTTAAACCACTGCGTCACTATGACGAATCAATGGCAATAAATATTAATAAAAATGTTTTTATTCTCGTTTTTTTTTTTTGGTAAATTTTTATTAAATTAATATGGAGTAAAAAAAACAAACTAAAAAAAAAAAAGGATATTTTATGAATGAATTTTTTCAACTAGGATATTTTTTTATTTAATTTTTGATTGATGAGTTTACCAAAAAAAAAAAAAACAAAAATGTGTTTTTCTTTTTCAATTTTCATTTTTCAATTGAAAATCATAAATTTCACAAATTATTTATTTATTTAATTTCTATGTTCCATCCATCCTTTTCTCATCCTTTAATAAATTGTATACGAAAATTGTATGTGAATTTCAATATATCGAAGATTATAGATATATCCTTTTTTTTTTTTTTTTAAATTCAATTTAAATTATTAAATTATAATGTTAAAGCTATAGATCAAAGAAAATTTATCTATAAAATATTATGTCCTTATATTATTTTTTCATTTCTTTAGCCATCATTCATTTCGAAATTTTATGAAAGTGGTGTGTGTGTGTGTGTGAAAAAAAAAATTTGTTAATTTTTCAAATAAAGGTATTTCAATAACTCACCAATACAAATGATCGCGACTTTATGAATATTTTCTATCGATATTTTTTATATAAAAAAAAAAACAAAAAAACGATTTCTGAAAGGACCCAGATTTTTTTTTTTTTGTTTGTTTTGTTTTTATATTTTTTATATTTTTCTGTAGTAAATGTGGGTAATTTTATGAGCGAAAGGAAACAAAATTGATTTATGATCAGATTTGATGTCCTTTAAGGAACAAGAAGGTACTTGATGTTTAATTCATTCAATCCTATATTTATATATATATATATATATATATATATATATATATATACATTTGTATACGAATTCTGCTATAAAAAATATAATTTTTTTTTTGTTAATTTTTATGTAAAAAATTTGTCACGAAAATATTCCAAAAAAAGAAAATCATTTTTTTTTCTATCACTTTTCAATACATTCATTGCTTCAATGATATATGTATATATATATAATATATATATATTTATTTTCCTTATGGAGAAGAAAAAAGGATGAACGGTAAAATAAAAAATTATAACAGATTTTTTCATAATTTTATTAGTTTGACATGTTGCGTAAGGTAAAACTTCGGTTCGTGTGATGTAATAGCCATAAAAATATGAAAAAAAAAATGGAATTTAATAAAATAATTCGAAGAAGGACTACTAAAAGGTATAACTTATTTTTGAAAAGCATATGTATTGGTATAGTATATATTAGTGAATAAAAATATACATATTTATACATAGGGTGTTAAAGAATTAGTTTTGAAACCACGCTCTAATATTTTTTGTTAAATTTGAAATGATACAAACAACCAAGTGAATATGAGAACTGTATATAGATACTACATGGCTTTCTAAATGTGTGTGTATATGTTGAAAGTTTTCATAGCTCAGTCTAAAATTGACAACGTTATTAATTGTGATATAGTGATCTTTATAAAAATATTTTTGTTTATTAAAATCATGGCCAATATATCTATTATCAAGACAAGATAAAAATTAAATTGGATGTCCATACTATGCGGTAAGAAAATTATTATTAAAAACAACTTACTTACCTCTAAAGAACCACAATATAATCTTAAAATTTTAAATTTAATCACTATATAAAATAAATAGTGATATATAAAGTAAATAATAGCTTTTGTAAGCCATAATAGTCATATTATAATTAACGCTGATGATATAAAAATTAATAAAAAAAAATTACTATCTTGAAGGATGCAGTAGTCATACAAGCAGATTTAAATTGATTTCATAGCTGGTGTACCAACAATAATTTCCACTTAAACATAAATAAATGTGCACTAATAACATTATTTACTCATCGCTATTGTCCAATGTGGTGTATCTTGTCTTTTAATAACCAAACTATTCTTAAAGTTGTATCAATAAAAGATATGGGGGTATAGTAAGCTACCCTTACGATAGTAAGCTATCATTTCATATTCATAATACTATTCATAAACCCTATGCTCGGTTCTATTAAACGTTGGGCAAAACACTTAATTTGACGATCTTTACAACTGCTTAGTTAGACCTAATTTGGAATACGTCACCCAGATATGGAATCTTTTTTCCAACATATATTTTAACAGAATTGAATGGGTAAAAAAAACTCATAAGATTTGCTTTCCGCAATCTCCCATAGGAGGATTCGTTAAAACTACCTCCATATGAACACAGATTGAATTTATTACATCTTAATACACTTGAAAAACGTAGAATTATCGCTTATATGGTATTATTAATTAAATTTGTCAAACGGAACATCTCAACCCATCCCTTCTACATAATAACACGTTATCGTTAGGCTCAACGTTTGTTCTAATTCCAGATTACGATTTAATAATGTGGTTAAGACTTGTTGCTGTATGTTAAATATGTTTTTTATTTTCTTTTCATCTTTATTCACTACAGACTACACTATAGAGTATATAAAGCTTTGGCATAGCTTAGACAATATGACTTAGACCATACTTCAGTTTCTCGGTCATCATTATTTTCTGATTGAAACATTGTTATACTTACTACAAAAGAGATTTCAGCCTGTACATTCCAATGTACTGTACGTGCTAGGTTATAGGCAGATTACTAAAATAGTTATGGGAACAAAGCCGAGAGGATCATAAATCAATTGATAAGACCATATTACTGCGTTCGGTTCAAATGTTCATATTTTTTTTTTTATTATTATAAAATTGATTTGTACACAATCTAAACATCCTGTATACAATATTTTAAGAGAGTTGAGAACAAATTAAAATTCTTACTTATTTTATATAAAATTATGTGATTTGAAATGAAAATTTTATGACAATATTAAGAAGCAAAAAAAAAACAAAAACAAACTGAATACATAAAACAAAACGCAACACTCGTAGAATGAATGATGAATTATTGTAATACAAAAAAAAAAAGAAAGCAGGATGTGAATTTGAAAAGTGACCAGTACCTTTAATTTTCTACTTTTTCTTATTATTACCATTTTTATCTTTAACTCAAGACCCAATTTTATTACCAGTAAATAAAGTAACATGTTTTCGGAATATTTAAATTACAAAAGATGTCATATAAAGCGAATACCAATATAGCTACGCTCGTGCATCTTAGTCTTATCATATTTTTTAAAGCTACATTATCGTCTAGTAAGCCTATCACAAACAAATCTTTTTATATTGAACCAAGTTTCTTCACTAGAATCTTAAACCAGAATTCTGGTAACTATCAACCTATTTTTTCTGTGGTGACTTTACACTGAAGTCACTGAAGTGAAACTGTAAATAGACTTTATTTTAAACTTTATTGTAAAATTTCTAGACATCTCTAGTACCATCTCTAAAGACGTATTTACTCCTGGGATCTAAAAAATTATCGGATTTCAATTCCGGTATAGGCAGGCATGTAGAATTAAAAAATTACTACTTAATTGTGGCTTTTTGATATCACGAATCCCGGAGTAACCAATTTGTTGACGTTTTAATGGATTACTAGCCCTAAGAAGTTAGCGCTAAATCAACCCTGTGCGATTGATAATGTTGGTGAGATCACCGCTTTCCGCAATAATACCTAATATTGTTAGTAAAAGCCTAAAATCCGTAATCAGACTTTAACTAATGCCAGGCAACTGCAAAGATAGAGTTGAAAACTTTCGGTCTGGTTTTTAAATTTTTAAACTATACCACCTAGCTTGACAATGTATCTCTGTATCAGCCATAACCCGTACTGATAGCTACTACTCTTGATATTTCAGTGCGGGACCTGGCTAAAATTTGTTTGATTGGTTGAAATCACGACTGGAGTGACCAATTTGTTGACATTTTAATGGATTACTAGTCCTAAGAACTTAGCGCTAAATCCATCCTGTGCGATTGATAAGGTTAGTTAGATCACCAATTTTGCTTTCCACAATAATGGCTTATATTGTTAGAAAAAGCTTTAAATCCGGAATTATACTATAGCTAATCCCGGGCAACTGCAAAGAAAGAGTTTAAATGTTTCGGTGTGTTTTTTTTGTGAAACAGAAGTTTAACAGACTACCTAGCTTGACAATGTAGTTCTGTATCAGCCATGACCCGTACTGATAGCTACTACCCCTGATATTTCATTGTGGGATTTGTCTAAAATTTGTTTGATTTAGTTGATTTTATAAGAAAGCCATTACAGTTTATTTTTGCAGGATTAGATTTGTAATAGGTGTCATAGTAGTAGTAATAGTAGCTTGAAGTTATATTAGTATAGTATATAGTTATAATAGTAGCTTGAAGTAAAAGTTGTAAGCTTGATATAATCTGTACCAGACCTGGCTAAAAATTTGTTTGTTTTACTTGATTTTATAAGAAAGCCATTCCGCAGTGTAGTAGAAAGGGTAGTGATAAAAAGATAAATGACATAGTGTATTTCATTTGCAGAATTTTAAAGAAAACATCAATAACTTCAATCTGCATATTCCTATCAATTCCTCCAATAATTTTCTATCCCATCCAAGCGATACGTAAGTACTATAGATTACATCCTAACGCTGGGCTGCTTTAAAAAAAAAAAATTAAGCATGAAATGTGTTAGATACCAGTGGACATCGCAATCAGAGGCGGATCAATTGAGTCACCTTCAAAAAATTTGATTGTTTTACTTGATTTTATAAGAAAGCCATTCCGCAGTGTAGTAGAAAGGGTAGTGATAAAAAGATAAATGACATAGTGTATTTCATTTGCAGAATTTTAAAGAAAACATCAATAACTTCAATCTGCATATTCCTATCAATTCCTCCAATAATTTTCTATCCCATCCAAGCGATACGTAAGTACTATAGATTACATCCTAACGCTGGGCTGCTTTAAAAAAAAAAAAATTAAGCATGAAATGTGTTAGATACCAGTGGACATCGCAATCAGAGGCGGATCAATTGAGTCACCTTCACATATTAAATTTAATTTAAAAAAAACAGAAATAATCTTGATTTTGAATAAAATTAGTATATTTAGCTACATTCGAAAATGTTATACATTTTAAATTATTTACATAACCATTATATATTTTTTAAATAATCATAACAGAACAAAAAAATGTCTACAAGATTTATTTTTATCTTTTTATCACTACCCTTTCTATTATACTGGAGAATGGCTTTAATATAACATTAACTAAACCAAAAAAATTTTAGCCTGGTCTCGTACTGATATATCAATAGTAGTAGCTATCAGTGCGATTCATGGCTGATACAGAGCTACATTGTCAAGCTAGGTAGTCTGTTTATCTAGTTTACAATTTTTACTTTAAGCTCACTACTATAATACCTACTACAAATCTAATCCTGCAAAAATAAACTGTCTCACATTTTAATTTCAATTTCATGGTCAATCTAATACACCAAAACATGTCCTTAAACATTTAAATTTTTTCAAAAAAAAAAAACAATATTAAAATGTACTCAACGATTATAAAAAGGATACCATTTGTTATTTTAAAAAAAAAAAAATTTATCTCATTGTAAATTTAAAATTAAAAAGGATCTGATTTGATATTTAATTTTTTGAATTTTTTTTCTGATGTAATAAAAATTATAGAAAACCAAAGGATCATATTTTTAACTGTTACACGAATAAATTGAATAATTTTCTTATATTTTTTTACTTATTTTAATTTAAAATGTAAGTACAATCATTTATTCAATATTCAAATAATAATATAAAAAAAAAAAAAATTATTTCACAGATGTTAAAAAAAAATAATAATAAAAATAAATGAATAAAATAAAAAAGGATAATTGCATCTGTCAAATTGAATAAAATTATTTAAATTATTTACTTTTTTTTTTTTTATTTCAAATCAAAATGAGAGAACAATATAAAAAATTAGATTAGAAAAATGCAGGTTATAAAATGTAAAATAGGGAAGTATAATATATAAAAGATAATTAAATAGTTAAGAAAATCAAATCAAAAGATGGTAGAGCTATAAAAAGAGGGATATTTTGAATTAATTAAGTTTATATAAATTTTGTTGCATAATTAATTTTTACAAATATATCTTGAACAGGACAAACTTTTTTGAATTATCGGCATATTTCGGTATATTTGAAAAATCGGCATACAAATTAATTCAATTCAATTTTATTACATAATTTTATAACATACGTTAGACGATTCATTTATACAATTGTTGTAAACAAGCATTTTGTTCGAAACACAATTTGTTCCAATATTTACAAAAAATATAAATAAAAAACTCAAACTTCAAAAATTTATCAATTTTAACAAAATTTAAAATTAATGTGACAATATTGTGTTGTCAAACAAAAATGTTGATTCAATTTCGCTCTCAGAAACAGTATAATAACTCTTTATATTTAAAAAATAAATAAATAAATCTGTGGCTTCGGTAGCTGAGTGGTAAAGCACCAGAGTATAGTAATATAACGACCGCCGAGCACGTATTCAAACCCAAAAATATTTTCAAATGGTTCAATTACTGAATTAATGTAATTTTCAATACAACCACATCGGTTCAAATATAATTTAATAATTAATAAAGATATAATATAACTAATAAAAAAAAATATTATAAATATATAATATACAAAAATATATATATATATATACCAAACTAGAGCCCCCTATTTATTAATTATAATTTAAGTTTTTAACCAAATTTAACGTTTTTAAAAGAACAGGGGTATAGACTGATATTTTAATCAACCAGTAAACAGTCACATTTTAATAAGAAACTATTGTTTGTTATCGTATAAACCCAGAATGTCGAAAACGAAACATATTACATTTTTCGGCATTGTGGTCACCCACCCACTGACTATAGTGGTTAATTAATAATAAATTTTAGTTTAATTTAAAATTCACACCGGGTGGCCACTATGCCGGAAAACGTAATATGTTTCGTTATTTTTATTCGATCTAATTTACCTCTTTTTTTTTTAAATGTGGCAAAAAGAATGTTTGCGATAGGTTGAAAAGTCCCAATTTCAAGTTTTTTTTTCATTCTTGTTAAAAATAAGAAAAAAATAATACAAAAAAAAAATAAAAAAAAAATCTTTTAAATAAACTAATTCAAAGTATGTAATAGTAATAATTTAATCACAATATAAATTTTTTTTTTTTCTCCTATTACTCCACGTGGTAGCATAGGGCTTCGATAGTGAACCTCCATTGCTCTCTGTTGAGTTCTACTTCCTTAATATCGTCCCAGGTATAATTGTTGATTGTTAATTCTTGATCGATTGTGCGTCTCCATGTGTTGTATGGTCTGCCGGGTCTCCTTTGTCCTTGTGGATTCCACTCTAGAGCTCTTCTTGCTATATCACTTTCTGATTTCCTTAGTATATGACCTATCCATTTCCATTTTTTCCTATTTATCTGTCTGTTGATAGGTTCTTCTCCAGTTATCATCCATAAATCTTCGTTGCTAATTCTTGCTGGCCAGAATATTCTGCATATAATTCTCAAGCACTTGTTGATGAATACGTGTAGCTTCTGTTTGATTCTGACCGAAGTGAGCCATGTTTCATTACCATAATATATTAATGTTGACTTAACACATGCTCTGAATATTGTTAGCTTTGTTGTTCTCGATATTTGGTTGATCCGCCATATATTCATTAGGCTCCCAAATGTTCTTCTTGTCTTATTTATACGGCTGTTGACATCTTCTGTTGTACCTCCTCTTGATGTTATGATGCTCCCCAGGTAGTTGAATTCTTCTACGTATTCTATCTGTTGTACTGTTATTGGCTCACTATAACTGTTGTTTGTCCTCATTGCCTTGGTTTTCTCGATATTTAATTCCAGTCCCGATTTCTTTGCTTCTTCCTGTAATCTGTTGACTTTGTTCTGTAGGTCCCTTTGATTAGTTGATATGACGCATACATCATCTGCGTAATCTAAGTCTTCTAAGTTGCCGAAGAGATGCCATTCTATTCCGTTTATTCCAGTGCAAACTTTTCTTAGAATGTCGTCTAGTATTGTGTTGAAGAGAAGTGGAGATAGTGGACATCCTTGTCTAACTCCTATATTGGTGTAGAATGGATCACTGATGTTACCTCTGTGTTGAACTGTTGTCTCTGCATCTTTATACATCGCTTTGATGATGTTGATGATTTATATTTTGACAATATAAAATTAATCCAACAAAATTTTGTACCTACAGGGTGACTTTTTCAAGCAGTTAATCGAAAACGAAACATCAGGTTTAAACTGATAATACTATTCTAATATGTATAAATTTTTATGACTCTGGGTGAACTGGATCTAGGTTCGGGACTACATGGGTTAATTACCATGCCTTTTCTATCTTTCCCTATATTAAGTCAAAATAATTTAGTTTTTTGTAGAAACTCTTTTTCAACTGTAATTTAAGTATGTTACTGTAATTTTTTACTAAAAATTTTTTCGCGTATTTTGATTTGGAAAATTTAAACAAGGTATACTAATAAATTAGTATAAATGATTTTCAAAAAAACTGTTCGAAGGAGAGCCTTCTTTTTATAGAAATTTAAATTTCCTTTAATTACATAGGTACATATACATATAAAATTAATAATAATGTTGTATTACGCAAAATATAAACTTTTGGAATTTATTGAAAAATTATTGGAATTTAATTGACACATTGGCAAAACGAAAAACATGAATAATATTAAAAAAAAAAGAAATAATAAATTTGTTTACACCCTACTACCTAATAGAATAGTATGTGTGGCAGTGGTGTGTTGATTTAGGTAAGCATATGCTGTGTTCTCATTCTTTTTCACTATAATTTTCATATACGGTAAACTTAAAGAAGGTATAGTAGTATAGGTATAGTAGTTTCAATAGTTTTAACTAATGGAAATATTTTGTTAAAATACCGTTAGATATTTTATAATAATAGCTATAACTATTTATGTAGTAACTCATATTCTAAAAAAATTATTTTTCTTAACCTAAAATTTTTTATAAAATCAAAAATCACTATCATGAAATAAATAAAATACAAAAAAAAATCAACGAAAATAAATCTATCATCATTGAAATAAATCTTTTTTTAACATCTCTCAATCTTTAATTATATCAATTTTTTTAAACTCTCCTAAAGTAGGAGACTAATTAACAACAGTAATAAAAACTAATTAATAACAGTCCCATTTGAGGAATCATGAAACTTGCATTCATTTGAATGAATAAAGGTGGAAGACGAAAATAAGAAAACATACCCGGGTATGTAGGTATAGACAAAAGGGTTAACAAATTTTATAAAAAAAAATATTTAATTGAAAAACGATTTTTTTTTATTTACATTTACCGTTGCATTTACCAAATCGTTCAATTGATAATATAACTAAAGAATTATATATATACTTATATTTTCTAAATTTATCTGGATGTTTGTAAGTTCGACGAAATACTCCAACACATATACAAATTACAATATATATACAAATTGTAACATCATGTAATTGTCATAAACATAGTATCTGTTTTTTATTACTTATATATGCCATCTGTCATCTGTCATTTGTCATCTGTCATCTGTAATGAAAACTCTAATGAAGGAAGAAATGCTAGAATTTATTTTGCTTCCGTCATTTATGGCGGGTTACAAAACTAGTATCTATTAATTATTATTATATTACCTAGATATTCTTTAATATAAAATGAATCAAAAACAAAAAAAAGAATATAGGTATTATACATAAACTGTAAAAACAAAATAAAATAATTTTTTGTCTTTTCATATTCATAAAAAAAAAAAACATTTTAATCGTTGTTTAATGCTTTATCCATTACAGATTACACTCTCACTTGCATCAAATTATAAATATTATAAGAAGTAAAAGCATTTTTTTTTTTTCAATTTAACTTAATATTTGGTTTGGTAGGTATAACAAAATTACTGAGAGAGAAAGAATAGAAATTCAAAAAGGAAACGAAAAATGTTTTTTGTTTTGCAAATGTAGTTTGGTGAATTGACTTGCAATTTAATTATTAGAAGTTTTTTTTTTCTTTTTTCGTTTTCAGGTGAAATGTTGACAACTAACTCTATTATAATAATTGATAATTATCTATTATAATATGATAATTAATATAATTTAATAAAAAAAAAAGGCTCACATTTCGAAAGGAAAATGGACCTATAAAAAAGTTGATCTGATCTGTAAGATCAACTGTTAAAAAAAATACAACAAATAAATTAATCAAAAATCAATATAGAAAATATATTTAATTGAATAACTAAGATTTGTTAAAGTTCAATAAATTTGCAATCTAAACCTTATTGCATTCGGCCTCGTATTGTCTTACGTGTATTTACTAATTTTTTGTGATAAAATTAAACTTTAATCATTTTAATACTTTTTATTTTTCTCTCTCGTTTTTTTTTTTAATAATAAACTTTGCTATTTTAAATTTAAAAATAATTAAATCTTATTTCATACAAATTTTTAATTATACATAATTATATTATTTTGTAAACTGTTTGAATTAAATAGTAAATAAATAAAATAATCGAAAGCTAGAAATCAAATAAATTTATTAATTATTTTACATAACTTATTACTAGTTTTATATATAATTTACAAAAACATTTGTTTATACATTTATTTCCGAATATTATGCACTACTGACTTTAATGTGTTTAAAGACTACTCTTGTCTATTATTTTCAATTATAATATGTTATTTTTATAATAATATTAAATTTTTTTAAATATTTTACAAAAATTTATTTTATTTCATTATTAATTTTTGTACATTTTATTTCATACAATTTTTTTTTTTTTTTTTTTTTTTTTTTTTTACAATTTAATTACTTATTACGAAATAAAAATATTTTAATAATTTGACCGTGAAAAATAATTAAAATTTTACCTTCATGCCATATTAATTTGTTGTTGGCAGCAGCGAATGAATTCAACACTATTATTGATGTAAAATTACAGGAAAAAGATGATTAAAAACAAATTTTAAAAATTCAATAATTAGAAAAGTAATAAACAGTTAATAAAACTGTCATAATTTAAAATTTTCTATACTCTTAAAGTATAATATTGCCAACAAAAATTTCTAGACTAAAATAAAAATGGGTTATAACTATAATAAAATTTAAAAAAAAATTATTTTTAAAAATTCATGCACTCATTTGAGTACAGAAAAATTATTGTAACACAATAAAAATATTTATCAAAGTAGTCGTTTTTGAACTAATCACTTCTTTGAGCTACTCACTTAAATATTTATATGAGAAAAAAAATGCATGACTTAAAAAGTGAATGGTGTACAATTAATAGGCCTCATAGTGTTTTTATTGATTCAGTGCAGAGAATTATATTTTCAATAACACTGCAAAGTATTTACAAAATTATTAATTTACAATTTATATTTTTTAAATAGCTATAAAAGATGGGTAATAATTATTTTTTAAGAATATGTTATACTTTGATATTGATACTAGTAGACCCCTGTGCAATATCACAGTAGTAACTTTATTTAAAAATTGAATTTTAATAAAATGAAATATGAATCTAATTTATTTATTTTTCTGTAAGTAGGAATCCTCGAAGAATTTCAAGTGTTTTCAATCACGCGCGCGTAAACCAACAATGTTAGTGAAAGCCATAAACCCACTAAAATTACCTCTTTTTTGTCTTTCATATACATAACATCCATGATAGATCGACTAATGAATTCTTACTCTCAGAAAAAACAAATTATATGTTTTTTTACATAATTTAAATTGTAATTATATTTCTGTATTATTAATTAAAATTTTTTTTTGTAAAATATTAAAGTAAATTTAAATTGAAATTAATTAAAAGCTTTGAAAACTTGATTTAAAAATAAAATAAAATTTAAAAATGTAAAAAATTTCTATTTTATAGTATTTTATCATAGTATTGGAATTGCTTAACTTTTTTCTTGTATTAGCCTACCTATCCTTATATCTCTTAAATCTTAATATGTACCATGGAAAAGAAATCTTATCTCTATCACTAATGGTTATGAACAATTCGCTTTTAGTCAACAATTTTATTGGCATCATCTTTTTTAATATTTTTTTTATGTATTTTAATTCGTTTGTAGTCAAAAACGTTTGTAGTCACAATTCTGTTATAGCAATAGTCAACATAATTTGCTTGAAAGAAAGTAATTAACTTTATAAGTTCATACAATCGATGTAGTTTATAAGTCACATTAAAATATAACGTCAATTTTTTCAATAAAACAAAAAAATAAGTCAAAAGTGAATTATTTTATTAAAAAACTGATCTTTTTCTGTTCTTTATTACAAATATTTACATTTTGTGAATACATAACAGAATAATTGCTACTTATGGATAAAATAAAATTTAAAATTGTTATACGAAAGATATTTTATTGAATTTGGTTTTGTTTATAAAGATACAATTTTTTTTTACTACACCTAAGTCACAAAACGGTTATAGGTAATCAGAAATATTACTGAAATTAAGTGAATGACTAGCGTTTTACTGTATATATTTTTTGTTAATAGCAGAAACAAATGAACTAACATGTTATTGTATCATTTTTGAAGATTATGATCTGATTTGATTTTTGTTATTCCGTTTTGTTTTCAATTTTTGTTTGTGTTTTTGTTTTTGTACTTTTTTCTATAAGTTTGTGTGTTTATTTAAAATGACAGAATTTTTATCAAGCCTTTTTAAAAATTGTCCGTGATGGAAGTTTATCTTAGAGTATAGATGTCGGTCAACTTGAAATAACCGTTATTTATTTGGTGTGATTATTGAAAGAAATGTTTTAAGTATTCAGCACCAAGAACTTGCTAAATTTTTAATATTTTTTTGTTGTAAATAATTTACTATTCAATTATTTTTGCTTCTTTACTCACCACGTCGTTCATCTTGTGTATTATATATAATATTAGAACATAAACAGTTTTATTTGCATATATATATAGCTATATATATTCAAACGTTATAAAAATGGTTGTGATTTTTGTCAAAAAAAAATACTCGAAACAAAAATAAAATTATTTTAGTATAAATGGTTGGGTTACAAATGTGTACCTACATGGTGCATGAAACGAACAAATGAATTTATTTTAATTTGGCTTTTTTCCGCTATGTACACATTATGTATACCAATATATTATTTCAATTCATACTGGATAATTTGTTTTTATCCAAACTATAGAAAAACTTAAGAAAATATTAAAATATGAAATATTAAATAACTTTAACGAATAGCTGGGCATCAAATTAAATAGAGGAAAAAATGAATAGGGTTTGAATAATTACGTTAATACTCACGTACGTCTTGCAGGCGTAGAAAAGCATTTCCACTAAAACAATAATAAAAATATATGGGAATAGTCAATTCCGAACAGTACAAAACAATTTTATTCTTTGTTATACCTATTACAAAAAAACAAATACAGTCGTTGAAAGATATACGAACAAAAAGAGCAGATTTGAACATTAGTACAATAATTATTAAAAAACTTTCAAATTTCAAATTTGTGGCTAAAATCGTTTTCTATAATTTAAAAATTCGTCAAAAATTTCTATAATTTATTTTTTTTTATATTTTTTTAATTATTTTAATTTTTAAAAAATTTTATTGATTAATTTCAACTATACTGATCCAAATACTACCCACAAGAATTTAATCGAAATTAATTAATTTACTTAATCGTTAAATAATTTTCTTCGAATAATTTTTTATTACTATTTAAATTGAATGCATATTTTTGCCTAAGTGGTTAACCACTTTATTACAGTGGTTTATTTTTCTTGAAAATTAATTAATATCACTATATTTATTGCTTGGATATCACCTACAAGGTTGAATATTAAAATTTATTATTGTTTGTTTTGGACAAAAATTGTATAATAAATTTTTTTTTTTTTTAATTTTTAATTTATTATGCAAACTATAAAATAGAATTTCCCCATTTTGTACGACTGCAAAAATAAGGATGATTTTTTTGTTTTTAATGTTCTTCATAAAAATCATTTGAATCAAATCATTTTGTGATAGAATTAACCATGAGAATTAACTGGTTAGAACTGGTAGAATTAACTGTCATTAGAATCAAACGGTCAAATAACGAACGACAAGGAACGACATCGAACGAATCAAACGTCTAAAATTAATTCAGAATTAACTGATCAGAACTGTTAGAATTTACCTTCAAATAAACTGTCATTAGATTAAATGACATATCCACAAATCAAACGAATTAAATGTCAAACGGTCAAAAAACGAACGACAACGAACAAATCAAACGTTAAAATATCAAACAAAACAATATGTTTTCAATGTAAAAATAGCTATAATGAATTTTAAAAAAGAAAAAGTGCTCAGTGTAATGAACAGTATAGAAAACGGCCCCATAATTGTATTTTCTCTGGCCTGGTATTGATAGTTTCAATCATCTCATCAATTATTCTAAAAATATTTGATTATTATTTCTATGCAAAAATAAACACCAAAAACGTAAATCGACTGGTTTAAATAGAGCTATATGAATATTTCAAATATAGATGAAAACAATACAAATGCAATTACGCAAATAAATTCAAATATCTTGCAGAAGTTGCAGCCACCATAGTACAATGAAAATATTTCAAAAATATATGGAAACAATACAAGTGCAATTACGCAAATCAATTCAAATACCTTGCAGAAGTTGTACAGACCATAGTACAATGAATATTTTAAATATAGATGGAAACAATACAAACGCAAATACGTAAATCAATTCAAATATCTTGCAGAAGTTGCAGCCACCATAGTACAATGAATATTTCAAAAATATATGGAAACAATACAAGTGAAATTACGCAAATCAATTCAAATACCTTGCAGAAGTTGTACAGACCATAGTACAATGAATATTTCAAATATAGATGGAAACAATACAACTGCAATTACGCAAACCAATTCAAATATCTCGCAGAAATTACAGATAATTATTTCAAAATAATTTTTTCAATAGTCTGTACTAGCGCAACTGCAAACTTAACTCAAAGAAATTAAAAAAATAATTAACTCTTCGATTAGAAATGAAACTGTAATCTTAAAGAATAAAGTTCAACAACATATTCCCTGATCTTTCAATTAATCTGGAGATACTTTTCTGCCCAAACTGAATTAGAACTTTGTTTACTATCATTTCATATTCAAACAAAATGTTTTGTAAATGTCAAAATGTCAGAGTAAAATTTGTGTAATTGTTGAAAATATTTATTCCGTTCCTTTATAGAGTATAGTTAGTAGAAAATTAGTACTGACAAGTAGTAGTAGTAGGCAATCGAGGAAGGTAAATAACATCTGTGTTCAAAAATCCTGAAAGAAAATTTAATGTTCCGAATAAGTTAACAGTTCCAACACTTTTAAACGGTTTAATCAATCAACAATTTGCTCCTAATTAGTCAAGGTAAATTTTTAATTAATCCAATGGCTGAGTTATTCTTGAAATCCCTAATCAAAAAATTTTGAAACCAGAATTTCCAGTTACAAATTTCTAAATTTCCAATTATAAAATCTTCAAATCAAAATTTCGAAAATATAAACATTCCATATCCAATCTATTGCTGTTCAAAGCTGAATCAACCTATTTTTTTTATGTTTAATACCAAAATTTTCAATGACATCATCACTATTGGTTTTCACTTTGAACTCTAGGTGGATATTCATTTCATTTGAATCATAAACGAATCATTTGAATTAAAAAATATTTGAATCATTTGAATCATAAACGAATCATTTGAATAATAAACGAATCATTTGAATCATAAACGAATCAATTGAATCATAAACGAATCAATTGAATCATATACGAATTATTTGAGTCATTTGAATATTACTGTCGTTGCTACTCGGTACAATAAGGTTAATATACTATTGTACGTGGGAATGATTCGAATGACATTCAACTACAATTAACTAAAGCAGCATTTGTGAGTGTGTTATATACATATATAGTGTCTATTATTTACTCTTAATTTTATTTATTTAATTTATTTATTTAAAATTATTTAAATATATTTAATTTATTTATTTTTGTAGCCTTCGCCTTTTTTTTTGTTTTCTGTTTCTGTTTCTATTCTGTCCCTCATTATTTCTAAGTACATTTATGCAATCATATTTCGCTTTAGATTTTGCAAACATAAAATAGGTTTAGTAATATAACTATTTCAGAGTTAACGTTCATTATACAATTAAAAATCAAGCTGTTTTAGCTCTAAATGAAACTCAGGTATCCAAAAATAGGTTAAGTATATAAATTTGAGTCACTATTCATTCGCCTTTGAGGCATTGTATATCCATAACGACGTGGCTTACTAAATTCTGGGCAAACAAAGTAATAATAGCTCCAAACAAGAGTTCAGCTACAATATGATACACTTGATGGGAACAATACGATACACTTTTGTTTTTTTTTGCATAGAACTCCAAATATTTCGAATAATGACACTATTATAGTCTTTTATAAATTATCAAATCCTATTAATAGCATATTCTATCAATTTTGGCAAATTATATTTGTCTGCGCAAGCTCCCGCTGCTAATTAATGATTTAGTAAGCAAATAATTATCTTAAAATTGACATTAATTTATAATTTATTTGATAGCAAACACAAATTCTATGCCCCGCAGTAGCTAAGCCGAAGCATCGTTGAGTTAATTAATACCAACATACCTATACCAACATACCCATACCAACATACCCATACAACATACTCATCAAGCAAAGCATCACAAATTTATATTTTTTCTACTTTATATCTACTTTTAGATTTGATTTTTTTCAATTATTTCAAGTATACTCTTCCTTCGCTTTAAGACATACTCTTCGAAAAAATAATTAAATTTCCCATTTCAATATTTTATATCTAGATATATCTTCATTTCTATTTTCATTAATTCTAATTCCCAAAAACATTTTTATTAAGTGCATACATGATGTCTCATATATTAAAAACAATTTCAATTTCAAAATAAAGTTTGTTAAAATAAAATTTCATATGAAAATCTTTTCAATAATATTTCCATTTTCAGAAACATTATTTACATTTCAATTAACATATCGATAAAATATTTTCCTTAACGTCAATTTTCCCATATGAATTTCAAAATTCAAAATAATTTCTTAATTTGTCAATAATATTTTTAGTTAATTTTCAATTTAAATATTATAATAAAATTTTCAAATTAATTCAATAGAAAACTTTTCAATATTAATAAAAAAAAAAAAATAATAATTATTATTATTAGAAATATCCTTAGAAAATATCCTATATAGGTCAATTATTTATTATCCTATATAGCTTATAAAAAAAAACACATAAACTTTTAAATTTAATAAAACATCTTAAAATATATATACACAAATAACACTCTACAAAATCTGGGTACATAAATAAATTTTCAATTTAGAATTCAAAATTTTAAATAAAGAAAAAAAAAATAATAATAACAACAAATCAAAAATAAAAGACAATAATAATTGAATATCCTTGTCATAAGTACATACACATACGTATAATATTATATACTCGTATATCAAAATTTATATTTATTATTATTATTATTATTATTACTGTACTTGACCATCAGTTCATATCAAAATCAGTATTATTATTAATATCCGAGTAGGCCTTTGAGATTTGAAAAAAAAAAAAAACAACAAAAATTCAAATCTTTTTCTTATTTATAATGGTAAAAGATGACATGACATAATATAATATAATATTCTTTGAATGACCTACTACTACACTAGTACTAGGACTTATGTTATTTATGTTCACATCTAAGACTAAATAACATCTAAAAGAATATTTCAAATAACAATCAACAGGTTCTGAATTCTCATTCAATTCATACATATATATACTGCTATACCTATGTATTGTTGAGAGTGTAGATATAAACAAGACTGAATGATTTACAAGGATATTATTTTGAATATTGAATTGTTCTATACGGCTCACAAAATCACTGTATTAAATTTAATTTTTTTTTTATTTTATTTTTTTTTTTTGTTTTTTTTTGCATAAATATATTGAAGGGATACTATTTTAATATGAAATGTATAATATTATGTGATATGTACAACATATTTTTAGATCATAAAATAATAATTCAAGTATCTCAATTTAACTAAAACTAACTATATGTGTTTATGAGTGTGTATATATTATATTATATTAAATATGATTTCATGATACGGGTTAGAAAAAAAAAAAAATAGAATATATTAATGGAAAAATTATTGTTATAGGGTAAATCTTTAAAATAAATCTCAATAGCTTGAGATTTAGCGAAATTCACAATGAGTTGATTAGCTATGGCTCATTGAGAAACATTTTCAAGCTCAACATTCAGTTTGGGTATGTAATTTGTAAGCTGCTCGGTAATAGGGCAGCTATTACGAATTTGTGAATTATCAGTTTCAATGAGTTTCAATTAAGCAGGCTGGAATATCATTGATATAGTTAATAGTGGAACACTGAATAGTAGGGTCCTCATTATTTTTTATTTTTATTTTCTTTTTCTCAAATGAGCTAAGTCGACCGTATAGAGTGTATAATACATATTCAATACAGAGTGTATAATACAAATATATACATACACATATTTCATTTCAGTAAGAATATAATAATTATAATAATGTAGTACTGTGATTTTTATAAGCAAAATTAAAATTTGAAAATATTCAATAACGAAAAACAATGTTTTATTTTTTATAACGAAAAAAAATGTTTTATATTAGTGACAATTTTGTTTTTTTAAATTCATTATTTATTAACGCAACTTCAATCTAACTATATTAATGACAAATAGTGTTCATTAATTTTGTTTTTTAAGCTCATTAGATGCCTCTCATGTTGTGAATAGTGGAACACTGAATAGTGGGGTCCCAATTATTTTTTATTTTCTTTTTCTCAAATGAGGTAAGTCGCTCGTATAGAGTGTATAATAATAAGTAGATTTACATAATTATGTACAAACAAATACATATACATATTTAATTTTAGTAACAATATAATAATTGTAATAATGTAGTGCAGTGGTTTTTATAAGCAAAATTAAAATTTAAAAATATTTATAAACGAAAAAAAATTGTTTTCTGCTTTAATTCATTAAAATAGAATCTAAAGTAAACCGAAACTATATATTAGTAACCATTTTGTTTTTTTAAATTCATTATTTAGTAACGCAACTTCAATCTAACTACATTAATGTCAAATAGTGTTAATTAATTTTGTTTTTTAAACTCATTAAATGCCTCTCATATTGTGAATAGTGGGGTCCCAATCATTTTTAATTTTTCTTTTCTTCTTCTCAAATGAGCTAAGTCGCTCGTATAGAGTATATAATAATTAATAAGTATTTATACCTATTATTATGTGCAAACAAATACATATACATATTTAATTTTAGTAGAAATATAATAATTGTAAAACTGTAGTACAGTGATTTTTATGAACAAAATTAAAATTTTAAAATATTTAATAACGAAAAAAGTGTGTTTTTTTTTAATTCATTAAAATAGAATCTAAAGTAAACTCAAGCTATATTAGTGACCATTTTGTTTTTTTAAATTAATTATTTATTAACGAAATTTTTTAAACTCATTAAATTCATTTTTTTTTATATTCTTAGGTAGTTCATTGTAGTACTTGTATTCTAAAGTGTAGATGGAATTATAATTATTGAATTTGACTTTTGACTTTAGCTGTTCTAGGTGTTGTAATTATGTTTATCATTAATTGATTGTATTGGGATAATTGTGTTTATATTTTTTTTATTTATAAATGTGTTTGAATTGGCAGTTTTACATTTTAACTGGCAACCCATTCGGAAGGTTATGATTGCAGTGTATAAATTTTGTAGAATATAGAGCCAAATAGAGAATAAGGTTGGGTATGTAATCCCAAAAACAAAATAAACAAATTAAAAATCATCGAAACCAAATCCCAAAAGCCAAAATCCATAAAAACAAAATCTACAAAGACAAAAATCCTACAATAGAAATATTTGTGTTTTACATTATAAGAGCTCTACGTGATGAAATGGCTAATTCTCACTACTTTTTCTTTTTAAATAAAAATAGTATACATAAAAATATATCTATTTTTTTTTTATTACCTTTTCAAAATTAATTTCGTTTTTTTTTTTTTATTCTTGTCCTATAAAAGAACACAATTCAGTCCATTTCATTTAATTCGTTAATTTAAAATGTTTTTTTTTTATATATTTTAAACCAACTCACTTTAAATATTTTTTTTGTTTTATTTTTGTTTTTTCTACTCTTTAAATATATACATATTATATATATATATATATATATATACAAACCACAATAATTAATTACTAAATTAAAAAAAATATATAATTAAATTAAAATAAAATCACTGTAAAAATCTATTTAATCAAACAAAAATAAAATTTAAAGAAAATAATAATAATAAAAACAAAAACAAAAAAAAGTCATAACTCAAAAAAGAAAATTTCCAAAAAAAAATTCACATTCAAAAAATTAATCAAATGTGAAGGTATAGAAAAAATAAAAAAATAAAAAAAATAATACAATAATAACAAAATTTTCTTTCAAAAATCATAATTTCATAAATAATTCAAACTGATTTGTTTTTTTTATTATTTTTTTCTCTTTAATATTTTATTAAAGGCTTGTCATTTTTTATTAAAGGTATTTTTTTTTTCAATTCTTTAATGCGAAATTATTTATCTAGGACAAGGAATTTGATTTGTGTTTTTTTTTTTTTTTTTTATTTTTGTCATAAATATTTCAATAATACTATATTGTATATCTGGTCACAAAATAGTATGTCATCAATAAGATTATAATATGGATATAGTTATAAATATTATAGAAAATGTTTTATCGTTTTTATTGTTTTTTTTTTTATACTATAGTAGCCAAGTCACCTGAATTTTTCCAATTTACATTTTATATCAATTTTGGAAATTTTTTTAACCTGCTGCTACTACACAGTGTAGAAATAAACATGTTATAATTATTCTAAAAAAATGATTCAAAAAATCTACTATTGGAATGTTAACACAAATTTAACAATATGGGCTATGATTAAAAACAACAAAAAAAAAATAAAAAAAAATTGTATTACTCTCTCTAAACATAATTCAAAAGTGATGTTTGGATTTGAATTGGTACAATTCAAATTTATTAAAATTTTAAAAAACAAAAATAATTTTTTTTTACTATTTTTTTTTTTTTTTTTTACTATTTCAAACGAATTAATTTTGTTATAATTATAATCTTATTCAATTATTTCAGACATATCCATACATATTTATCCATTTTTTTTTTTATAAATTTTAAAATTTAATTTAAACAAAAGCCTTAAAAATAACAATTTGGAAGAGAAGATTAAAAGAAAGAGACAATATAAGGAATGTTGTGAAGTAAACTATAAAGAGCTGTAATACACTGCATGGTGAATAATAAAGTATTTAATTTATTTAAAAATACACACGTAAAATATATTAATTGTATATAGTTTCAATAATAATATATTATTTTATTGTATATGTTTATAAGAAAATCAGTTTATCATTTATTTCATATGTCATTAAATTTTTCATTATTAAAACTTAAAAAACAGAAAATGAAAAAAATTCAGCAACAACACACATACATTACCGGCAAAATGAGTTTAAAATGAATATTTTAATTATACTAAAATATAAAAAAATATAGTGTATATACTATTATTATATTATTTTATTCTTTTTTTTTCTTAAATACCTACCTAATATTTATCTTTAGTATGTATTGTTTTTTGTTTCCACTATTATGTATATCTCTTTCTTTCTTTCTTTTTAAAATAATTATTTTGTATCGTTGTTTTCTTTTTCTTCTTTTCGTTGTTTTTTTTTTCGTATATAATCTTCTTCTATTATATTCTTCTATCTTATTATTTATTACATTTTTTTCCAGACAACTTCAAGTGCGTTTGGGCTATAAATAAAATGTGTAACACATATATATATAAATATACCGTTATGATAATATATTATATTTTTTTTTTTTTTGTATTTTTATATTCTTATTTTTAATTTTATTTATTTTTATATTCTTATATTTTTCTTTTCTTATATTTTATTAAAAAAAAATTTCACTTAATATTTCACTTTTCCTATTATTTTCTTTATATTTTTTTATTATGATTTTTTATATTTTTTTACATTTGTATACACTATAATACACATAACAACAACCCACACTTTAATTTGACAGGTATATATTTTTTTTTTTTTTATTTTTATATTTATATTATATATTTCTATATATATATATATATATTATTCTTTCACTATATGATATTCTTAAATTCATTCAAATTAACTCAAATATACAAAATAAAAAACTAATAATTAAAAAATATTTTAAAAGGTAATTAAAATACATTAAAAATAATTAACAAAAAAAGGAAAAATAATAATTCAAAATTTAATTAAAATTTCACTTAAAAAACAGCAATAACAAAAGTAACAAAGAATACTAAAAATAAATGGAAAAGCAAATAATATACACTTTTTATAATATTTAAATTTACTTTATAATTTTTTTTTTAAATAAATTCACTTAACATTTTCAATTTCTAGAATTTCAATTTTTGGAATATCGAAATAATAATGAAACACATGAAATTCAAAACGCATCTGTTGCGGTTGGGTTCAATACACTTTTAGAAAATTTCCATTCCAAATATGATTTTGTCACCGTAACAATATTTTAAAATTTTTTATTACGTTATTTTTATTATTTATACACATATAATATACATATACATATAAATTATTTACTATTAATATATATTTATTTATACATTATTTACTATTTATACAATCATATATATTAAAACAATAAATAAATAAATAAATAAATATTGTACAAAGAAAAAACAAGAACAAAAACAAAAAAAAAAAAAATATAAATTATGGCATCATCGTTTTATTCAATTTGATTTAATTTTCTTTTTTTATTTTGTTCTTTTTTTCTCCGTTTTTTCTTACAATTTTTCACGATTTTAACGACAATTTTCCTTAAAATTCCGCGATCAACTAAATTATATTTATTTAATGATATTGAACAAAAAAAATATATATGTGTAGAATATAATGATCATGTGATGTTATGATCAGTAGTATATTATAATGATGATGGTGTAGATAATTTTCTGGAGAAAACAAAAACAAAAATGGAAAAGGAAATTTTCTCTTATTCAGCTTTTCTTATGTTAATGACGAAAATTTATATTATTAGTATTCGCTAATGATGTGTTGTGTCTGTGTATTAAGGTGAATGAAATCAATTTTTCTTTTTTTTTCTTTTCTTTTCAAATGTATATTCTGAAAATCTGACTGTTATTGTTTAATAAGAAAAACAACAACAAAAACAAAAATTTCCTTTTAAATTAAGCTAATTTTTGAGAAATTTTCTTTTTTAAAATAAAATTTTTTGAGTTAAAATTTTGAAAATTGAGTTAGAGACAATTGATTGAATATGAGGAGGAAGGGTATATTTTATTTGAAGAGTGTATTTACAAAATAAAAAAACAGATGTTAGTAATTTAACAGGCTCGAAACTCATGTACAGTTAATGTTTAATAAAAAATGATTTGGCAAAAAAAAAACAGGTATATGAATTGGAAGCACACCGGGATCTGAAATAAAAATTTTTCAACTAAAAAAAATGTTGAATATTAAAATAAAAAAAAAAAAATTAGTTTTTGAATTAGAAAAAATTCTGAAAAAAAAACAAAAACATGGATAAAAAATCTCGCGAGCAAAAAATCTTGAACTTAAATCTTGAAATAAGATTTTTTCACCGTTTTACTTACGAAAAGAAAACCAAAATTTATCAGCGTCACTATAAGTTTTATGATATAAATTTAATACAGGCGATGAAGCAAACCGTGATATCGCCGAAGAAAATTCTGGTAATGATGCTATTCTAGATCTCATCCATTTACTACCGACTTTGCTCAATTCAGCAGCAGAGTTAACAATGCGAAACAATGACTATCATAATGCCATTATAAATAAACAAGAAACAAAAGTTCAAACGTCAAGAATTTGTGGATATACTGTCGTCACGCCAGATTATTATGAAAATGACAACTTTTGACCACATTTGGTATCTACTCAAAAGTCAGAGTTGATAATAAAACGAAAATAGTATAAAAATAGGAAAAAAATTATTTACCCGTATTTAGTTGTCCTGAGGTATAAAAATAGCCAAATTTTCTACCAAATATTT
The DNA here is from genome assembly GCA_963942445.1 of Argyra leucocephala. Classification (NCBI taxonomy): domain Eukaryota; kingdom Metazoa; phylum Arthropoda; class Insecta; order Diptera; family Dolichopodidae; genus Argyra; species Argyra leucocephala. The sequence continues at coordinate 127,633,063 of OZ012681.1, forward strand.
TTAATTATTTTTAATCGACGATGAATTTGTAGACCTTTTGCTCTAAGACAATGAAATTTATACGTTAGTAGAAAAAATCTAAATGGTATTAATTTTGAGTGGCTCAATATTATGAGGCGTATGTATTGGGAAATACTACGTGATACCAAATCCAAATAAATTTGATAGTCTATTTCACGAGATCGCTTTGAGTTTATATTCTCAGTAATTCATTGCTGTGATAACGAAACTTTGGACTGCAACGATAAATCGAATCTAAGGTTCGGCATTTATTAAATATTCTCAGTGAAAAGTTTCAAAAATATGCACCTCAAAGGATCCAGCGTAGCATAGATGAACAGATCGTCCCATATTATGGTCATCACGTTTCCATAATGTTCCATATTATGGTCAAAAGATTAGTCAATTGCCCAAAAATAAAGATTTGGTAAAGAAGTTCAGAGGTTGGTACGATTATAGGAAGATTATCGACTTATAAGTTGTTGCTTGCGCATGCAATGATGACAACAGTGCATAGTAAATGTAGCATACAATATTTGTTCAGTTGAACCAGCACGTCAAATTTCACGTTGCGCACGCAAAGAAAAAAAAACACAAGCTTAAAACAATCAAATTTTATACACCAATACAATAAGTATATGGGTGGTGTTGATCACGCAGACTAAAATATTAGCCTCTATAGAACATTATTGTGTGGTAAAAAATGGTATTTCTTCATTTTTACAAATTGTCTTGATTTAGCAGTACCTACCTATACAAAGCGCTTGACAGTTGAATAAATCTCAAGGAAGAAAGCTGGATTTGGATTTATCATTTCGCAGAAGAATAGCAACTTCAATCTTAACAACATATTTACATTATTTACAACTTCCAGCTAGCAGAAATAATTTTTCCATTCCTTCTATATGGTTGGCATTCACTATGACCGATATGGACTATATGTTGGATGAAATTCCACGGCAGACAGATGGAAAAGTCAAGCAACTTTAAGCAGCGTAAGCAGTGTCACTACCAAAACCAACTGCCAAATGCATCAAATTCAATGTAACACTACATGCAGCTCGTTGCAACGTGAAACACCATACGCAAAATTAATTAAAAATTTAGCATGCAATACATTTTTTACATTTTTGTTTTTCTATATACATTTTATGAAGTTTGAATTGTTTTTCTCTTTTATGTTTTTAATAAAAAATGTTTTATTGTTTTTAAATTTTTATTTCATATTTTTCTAAAGTGAAGTCTACATGTAGTACCTATAGGTTAAATTACCTACAAGAAAAAATATTTCTATAATTACTTTTTTTTTTGTATTTTTTCAATTAGGGCACAAAATTAAAATGTCGATAAGATTACATTTCCGTTGGTTTTGCCTATTGGCATATCTGGATTAAATTTGTTATTTTATGTCTTAAACTAACTTCAAAGCTTTTATGCTATGTTTTAAAATTTCAAATATCCATTTTATATATTCTTGTATCCGATCTGTTGCTGTATTTAATCCATTTCATATTTTATTGATCACATAAAACTATATCCGTTATGTAAAAATCTATATTACTTAATCGTTGATAAAAATTGTGACATTTTAAAATCTCTTACCAAAAATTGATTATCCTGTCATTAATAAAGTTAGTTTTTGAAAAACTTTTGGGCCACAAATTTATTTAAATTTTGTTATATAAAAATATATATACATACATACATAATTTATAATGTACAACATTTTTAAGTATTCTATACAAAAAAAAATAAATAAATTTAACTAATAGTAAATTGAGTCAGAAAATAAAGTTATAAAAAAGTGAATTTTTTAAAAGTTTAAAAGTTTCTTTTGGTTTAACAAAAAAAAAAAAAAAAAAAAATATTTTCATAACATAATAAATTTATATATGGTGGTGTGTCAATCTGTTACTTAATATTATTAAAGTTTTTCTTTATATATCGCACCGCACATTCTAGTATATTGTAAGTCTAAAATGTAATTTTTCAGGAGAGCATTTCAAAGTTTTCTACATTACTTTTACTTTTTTCTTGACTGTATTTTATATAGAAACTTCCCTCTTGTTTTAATAAGAGTAAAGGGTTTAATAAGCATTATGTATAATTAGCTTTTTAAAATATTAACTCTTTAATTTAGGTGATATTAAACAAAATTATATAATAGAACGGAGAATCTTCACAATCATTGAAAATTTATTATTGTATATCGACTTATCATAGAAATTTTTAAAATATGTTCGAAGAACAATATTGTAAGTAATCTTACAATATCACAGCACGTATTTCTCTTTTTCGTATGATGTCGTAAGTAGTACTTACAATAGAAACGCTTGGATTCAATATAAGATTTTGGGATTATAAATGTACTTACAGGGCTAAAAAGAAAGAAAATTAGAAGTAGAGAGAATTGTAAGTTTGTTTTAGAAACAAAAAGCATTATTTTTTATTTTATATTTCCAACAAAAATTTTAAATCCAATAAAAATTATTTTTTTGTTACATTCAATTTTTAAAAAAAAAAATACAAATTAAAAGTTTTACAGATATTAAAAAAAGTAAATTTTTATCATCTAAATTATATTATATGTTTTCTTCAACAATTTCTAAATCTTCACAATTTTGATTAGTAGATTGGAGATTTTTATAAAAACTTCTATAATACTCTGGCATGTACTCCGTTAATTCAATTAAATCACTGTACTTTGCTGCTGGGATTTTCAAAGTTTCTGTGAATAAAACACAGGGTTTTTCATTTGGAAATCCTGATGGTGTCTTACGTTTTCTTTTACCACCAACAAGCTCACTAAATAAAGTTATTGACGAATATGTCTCGCATTCAAAAGTATATTTGAAAAATAGTTTGTTTGGACAAGTTTTCTCAGTTTTAATAATTTTTATATTATTCCATTTTATTTTAAGATTATTGTCATCTTTATCTGTGTTGACCATACTTATAAATTTAGAAAAGTTTAAAAATTGTGTATTGGTCATTTCAATAACATCATATTTTGGTTCCGTTACTTTGCAATTTCTAATTAATGAATAAATTTGTGATGGGATGTATAGCGTTTTTTTTTTTTTTGTTTTTTCTATAAGAGCGTGAACCGAATCGCCTTCGTTTTGTGTGTGACCCTTTTCGAAGAACACATGCTTTATTTCAATATTCATGGTTTTACATATCCATGCATAGAAAATGAATAAACATCTGTTCTTATTTTGCCCCGGGCAATTATCCGAATAAAAATTAATTAGTTTTACTCCTTCTTTATTTTGTTCTTCAACGTATTGCAGAAGACAACTCGCAACTTCATTGGGTCCTCTTTTCGCTGTAGTCTCGTCCCACACAAAACAATAACCTTTATGGCTACTCATATCATAAATGGTAAAATTGAATACACACAATTTTCGTTTATAGTAATAAATACTGGAATCATCGCAAGGTACATTTAATATTTTTTGAAAATCAAATACGGCTGTTGCAACATTGTTATCTTCCACGGATTTTATTTTGTCTGCATTTTTAAGTTCTCGTGCTTTCGTCTTAGAATATAGATGTAATTTATGATCTTCATTTACATTTTCTTTTTCTTCATTTGTCATGTTTTCATACTTTGAGCATTCGTTACATTTATCTTTTTTTGGTACATAAAATCCCATGTTAAAACAATAGTTAAAAATATCTCTGTACTGTCTTAATGATGCCTTACTTTCACTTGTATAATTTATACTCATCCATTCAATATACATTCTATACATTTTAGCTACAGTTAAATTTCCATCGATATATTTTCGATTGGTTTGTTCCCTTAAATAATGTGAATCAATTAACGCAAAACAGTTGATATGTTCTTTAACTAACTCATTTTTTCTTTCACTTATTTGAGATAGTATTCTTTTATACTTTCCTCTTTTATCGTCTCCAAGTTCTCCATTTACCGGCATTAATTTTGAAAAAGCTGTTTCAATCATTTGAAAGCTTATATTAAATGTACTTAAAAATAATTTGGCACATACTTTAATTTTATTGCTATTAGGGAAGGATGATAAAAAATAGGTGTATGTACAAGTTCTACGACTTGCTCCGGAAACAACTTTTGTTATTTTCTTTTCATTCTTTTCTACGTGATTTATTATAAATTTCCATTTCAAGATATTGTTACTTAAACTATAAAATTTTGAAAAATTTAGCTGCCTTTCGGATTCACTAACTCTGTCAAAACATTTTTGCCTACATTGAGGAAAACATGAGGGGCCCATCTTTTTTGCTGAGACAGTTTTGGTTGTTATATTGGATATATAACTAAGTCCTCGCGCTCTTGCTAATTTAACTTGATTTTTTTTCCAATTGTTTGGATTTCGTTTCCTTTTCCTTGTTTTCAAACTAGGTAAAACAATATTGTTACTAGTATTTACCTCATAATTGTCATTTTTTATCGTTTTTTTCAATTGCGGCGTAAAAGGACTTCCTGTAGGTGTCTCAATGGTACTATTAGACGATATTGATGGCAAATATTCACTTTCAGAATCAGCGAAATCTTCTAATTCTGTTAATAAAGTGTTATGTTAGCAATCAATCTTTACATACGAGTGCTAATAATTTTTAAAAAAATAAAATATCTACTTACCAGAACTTGATATATTAAAGCATGACGTAGGATTCACTTCTTTTATCACATAGGTATTTGTTGTGGAATTAATTGTATCTACATAAAAAGTATATAAATAGTCACTATAGGTTATAAAAATTATAGTAAATTTGTTGTACCTGTGCTAAATTTACGAGCACCTGAAACTAATGATTTCGAAATATCAATTAAGTTCGCATTATAATTTTCGTGTAATAGGTTTTCAATATTATTATTTTCTTCTAGATTTTCATTCTGGTTTTTATTTAATATTAGAATCGGTTCAATTTTATCTAAGTCAAGTTTTCTTTTCGCAGCTGTATCTATTTTTTAATTAAATATTATGTGTAAAATTTAAAAATTTTAAGACTTACAATATTTGTAATACATACCAGATTTTCTTTTTAAAACCTCTTGGACCATTAAACGACCTCTATTCATTTTATTTTTGATTTTATTTTAAGTTTAGAATTGAATAATACTTTTACTTCTAGACAACAACGCAGTTGTTGAAACAATAAAACACTTTAATTTATCAAAAAAAAATTAAAATTTATATTAAAAACAGTTATAATTTTTTCTATAATTTGCAAACGTGTATGTTATAAGTATTACATACAACATCGTTTGTGTATCAGAAACACTTACATAAATATTGTAACATACACTTGCAATCACGAACTACATAAAAAAAAACAACTATAACTAATTGTATGTATACTTAGAAAAATGAATGTTTGAATATTTCCGTGCAAGTATATTGTAAGTCGACTTACAACACAAAATCACTAAAATTTTATATGCTAGTATATTGGAAGTCTACTTACGATGTATATGATCGGAACTTTATTAAAATTAAGATAATATTGTAAGTCTTTTTGGCGCAATAACTTTTGAGGGAGGCGTCGTATCACTTTGAAATTTTGACAGCAAACGGATAGAAACATTGTTTGTCTAAAAAACGTATCTTTCTAGTAGATTGTAAGT